>CM053601.1:170056165-170080308 GCA_028646575.1 Pseudocheirus occidentalis | reverse complement strand
ATCATCACCATCACCATCATCATCATCGTCATCGTCATCATCATCATCATCATCATCATCATCATCATCATCATTATCATCATCATCATCATCATCATCATCGTCATGCTCACCACACACTTCCTTATAAGCTAGGGGCTATTGTCACTTCTATTTTAGAGATAAGATAAAAGCCTCAGAAGCTTAACTAGATGGTGCTGTTGATGGATGGTCAGGTGCAGTCAGGAAGACTGCAGTTCAAATCTGACCTTGGGCACTTACTAGCTGTGTGACCCTGAGAAAGTACTTAATTAATTCCCCTTTGCCTCAGTTTCCTCGTCTGTAGAATGAATGAATGATCATAATAGCACCTACTTCCCAAGATTGTTGTATCAAATGAGATAATAATGACGAAACACTCAGCACCATGCCTGCTACATAATAAGCACCCCATAAATGTTAGCTAATATTATTGTTTCCCTGTGTCACACAGGGAATAAGTAGAAGAGGCATGATTTGAACTCACATCTCAATGCTAGCTAGTATCATTATAATATAAGCAAACCCTTAAAGGAGGTAGAAATGTTTGTGAATGTGAAGCATCTGGCTAGTGTGTGTCCTCCTTCTTGTTAGGTTTACCTGTGTGTCCGCTTCTTAGTCACCTTGTCCTTGAGGCAGGAGAAGCTCTGGTCACACAACTGACTGCCTGTTAACTTGAGAAAAGACTAAAAAACCATCGAAAGTCCAACCCCAATCTGGTGCACTAATGACCGACGATGATGTGTCAGATTTGGTTAACATGAATCTGCCCCTATCACGAGAAAGGCTGTGCAGCCCGGACAGCTGAAGAGACGAGTGCCACATCTAATCTGACTTCATCAAACCACACCAGAGGGTTTGTCTGAATTCCCAAAAGGTGCTGCCTGCATGGAAAATACTAGCTCTGGCAGCAAGAGATGATGATGATTCAATATTGAGGCAGGGAAAAGGCAAAGCATGTCCTGAAGTATTTGGTGCAGAGTGAAGTGTCCAGGACATACAGAAAAGGGGGAAACTGACCCTTTGGAGAGCATCTATTTGGGGGAGACCTTGACATGACAGGCAAGAAGGGGCCCAGCAGAATGGCCGGTCCACAAACTCATCATTCCTTTCATCTCCTGCTTTGTCATTTTCAGGTGGAAAATCACTGCCTTGAGAGGGCAGTGAAAAAAAAAAAAGAAACCTAAGAAAATGAGGAACAGCTCCTATCTGCCCTCAAGGAGCTTACATTCTAATTGATGATACAGCAAATAAAAAGCTAAGAAAATACTAATAGTAACAGCAGTCAGAATTCACATGGCACTTTAGGATTACAAAGCACTCTACATATATGATCTCATTCTACCCTCACAACAACCCTAGGAGGTAGGTGCTATTATTTCTGCATTTTACATCTGAAGAGGTCAGTAAGAGACTGGAGCAGGGTTACAGAGAAAGACTTAAAATAATATCTTCTCAATTCTAAATCCTTTCCTCTGTCCATTCCACGGCCTCTACCTTCCTAAGGCCTTGGAAGACCAAAATGGAGTGGGAATAGTTATGCAAACTATTTGCATTTATGCAAACTAGATGTTTGGTATTGTGGAAGCTTCGTGTTGGAAGGGACCTTAGATATTCTCAGGTCCAATCTCATCCCCAGAATGCTGATGCTTTCTATAATACCACAGGATAGGTGAAGTCTTCTAATGTTAGCTTGAATACTGCCACTGATGGGTTGTTCACTCATGATGCAGATATTTCATTCCATGGTCAGGTGGCTTTGACTAGTTGGTCAGAATGAAGAAGGGCTCTATGAGATGAAATCTGCCTTTCTGACAACTTCCTCCCATCGATTCTAGCTCTACCCTTATGAACAACTTGGAATAACTCTTCTCTCTCATTCATACAATAGCTTTTCTATTCAATTCAATCAAATTAAAACAATTAAACTAAATTTGATAGAATTCAATTCAATTCAACTGAATTCAACTGAATTGAATTTAGTTCAGTTCCATTCCATTCTGTCTAGTTCTGTTTTTTCTTATCCAATTTAATTTGATAATTATTTGCTAAATAATAACAGTAGCTAAGCTTATGCAGGTTTTAAAGGGTAAAAATCATTTATGTTCATCATGTTTAAGACACTGAGCTAGGCTTGGCTATATGAAGAAAAGAGAAAAAACAATTTCTCCCCCCCCTCAGGGAGCATACATTTTACTAGAGGATATAATGAGTAAACAGATAAGAAAGTACAAAATAATTAGAATTGGAAGAAAGCATAAACGATGGGGGGTGATCAGGTAAGGCTTCCTGGAGAAGGTGTTTTCTTGGCTAAGCCTGAAAACAAGCCAAGGATTCTAAGAGTGAGGAGAGGAGGCATTTTAGACATGGAGGACAGTCAGTGTGGATATATGGAGGGGAGAGATAGCAAGCTTGTTGGTTTGGCTCGGAGGGCCATTGAGTGTGTGAGTGAAATAAGACTGGGAAGGTAAGGTGGAGTTAGATTGTGAATGGCTTTATTACCTGTAGAACTAGAGACATGTAACTGATGAGTGGGTGAGGATAGTTTTCAGCTATTTGAAGACATCATATTCTGTGCTAATTATAATTTGTTTGTTTGTTGTATTCCTCATAGTAAGAAGTGACCCTTAGGGTTCAGAATCATGCTGCCTTCAACTTTGTATAGAGTATGATAAACATTTGTTAGATGGAAATGAATAGATACTCTCTCATTATAGCTCCCAAGAACAAGCTAAATGACTCCTCTTTATCTGCTGGAAGGCTAAAAGAGAAGAAAAAAGATGGAAACATTACCCTTTGTTCTAAATCTTTCCAGAATTTCACACAGAATTTTAATATCATCAGAGCTTTGTGTCATGGCAGCTGGAGAGCTGTACCTGGAGTCAGGAATATGTGAGTTCAAATCCTGCCTCAGAGACTGACCTTAGCAAGTTACTTAAAACTTACTTATCTGTAAAATAAAGAGGTTACACTCCATGGCCTCTAAGGTGTCTTCTAGTTCTAAAATCTATTATCTTGATGATAAATTCCAAATTTCTTCTTGTGGTACCATCTGTTCCCATATAAATCACTAAACATGTCAGTTATCTGATTCTTGGCAAGTTCTTAGTCATAATATGCCCTCTAGATTCTTCATCTGGAATCCATGAATTTGTTTCTTTTTTATTTTTTTGCTTAAATTGATTAAATTAAATAAATTTTAATAAAATAAATTTTACTTTGAATAATTTTTAAAATTTAAATTGATACATGTATTTCAATATAATTGGTTTCCTTTGGGATTCTGTGTATTTTATTTCATGCATTTAGATACATTATTCTGAGAAATATAATAGACTTTATCAGACTGCCAAAGGAGTTCAAGGCACCAAAACAAACAAACAAATGATTAAGGACTGCTGTCCTAAAGATAGAACACCTTCCAGTTGACTCCATCCAATTTACTTATTGCCACCTTCACAACCTTTATCAAAATGAAAGGAAGATTAAGTGTAGAGGTAAGAGCAGTGGACTGCCCACAGACTTGCTTATATAATCTTCCATAAATCATTTAATTTCCTCTAGGCTTCGTTTTCCTTATCGATAAAAAGAAGGGACTGCTGTTCCTGTTAGCTCTAAATGCTTTGGAACTCAGATCCTATACCCACTACCACAGCACAATAACAGGTCTCTGTGTATATCCACATTTCCTGATTGCCTCCAAGGAGCTTGGGAGACTCCTTCCAAAGCTCTGGATTCACCTTCAAGGGAAGGGCTGCAAACCTCTCAAATAATTCCTGGGCTCCTGGATACTCTTTTTCTTCTGTATCACATTCTTTCACTAATAGCCTCCTGATAATGATTTGGATTACTTTTATTAGAATCTTTTTCTTTCTGATTCCCTAGACAGGATGTTCCATGGAGGAACATTTCATCTCTGAAGCACAGAGAGCCAATTATCAAACCCCTTTAACTCTTTCTCAAGCAGGGAGATCAGCTTATATTTAAGACAAATCAAGTTAAGTTAAATCGACAAACATTTATTAAGCTCCTATTTTGTTCCAGGCACTGTGCTAAGCTCAGAGGATATAAAGAAAAGCAAAAACACGATCTCTGTGCTCAAGGAGCTCATAACCTAGTGGGGAAGTTAACATGCCAACAACTATGTAGAAGCGAGATAAATACAGGATAAATGGGAAGGAAATTATCCCAGAAAGGAGGCACTGGCATTAAGGAGGACCAGGAAAATCTTCTTGAAAAAGGCTGAAATTTAGAATGAAGTCAGGAGAGGGAGAAGGGGAGGGAGAGAGTGCCACGCTTGGGAACTTAAGGTGAATGATGCACAGAACTGGAAGATGGAGGGTCTTGTTTGAGGAGCAGCAAAGTGTTCAATGTCATTGGATCGTGGAGTACACAGAAAAGAGGAAGGTGTAAGAAGACTGGAAAGAGAGGAAGAGTTCAGGATTGACATGAATTCCTCTTTCAACTTCATTTTCAGTAGAAGGCTAAGTCACCCTAATCATCAAAATATTCATCACCTGGTGTCTAATCTATCAGTGATGAACCTATCTGAAAATGATTATAATATGTGAAATGAAATATATGAATACAAAATATAATACATATCATGGGAATATAATAAGTATATGGAAAAGAACATGTTCAAAGAGTCTTATCATCTCTGACATTTTGTGTTCGAAGCCCCCTTCCAACTCTGACATTCAAGATTCCAAGGACGCTTTTGTTTCTAACATTGGGCATTTCAGATCTGATATTCTGTATCCTTCCATTTCTGACAATGTATTTGTCTATGTGACTTTTCTTACTGAGCCCAGTATCAGCAAGGGAGAGTAACAAGTGTTTTTGTACAGGGAAAGGACAAAAGGAGCTCATTCCCACTCATGTCTTTGGGGAAGCTCTGTCACCTTCCAGAAGACAGGTTAACAAAGCATCTAGACTTGATTTTCTACCCATCCAACTGCTCAGCACTCAAAACCACTGTCCTCCTCTTTGGTGCTAGCAAGGCTCTGCTTGGGGCGGGGGAGTGGTCGGAGAGGGATGTTAGCAAAATAAACATCACAGTGAACTACTCAGAGGGGAGGACAAGAGCATTCTTTGGGGGCTTGTTTTTTTTCAATATAAAGACATTACAGTAGTGCAAACAATACGGCAAACTTCTACCAAACTATGTTTAGTGCCCTTTGATTGTAAATGCAGAAAAGCTCCAGAATGCAGAATTAACACTCCTTTTATATTTATTTATTTAGTTTTGTTCATGCCTGAAGAATGACTTATTCCAATTGGAAAGAGAAAGCTAGTTTCTTCCATATACTGCTTCTCCAGCCCTCCCCTTCCCCGAGCCTGGTGTCTGATACTGCTAGTGGGTCTGGTAGGACTCTGATAGGGCTTGGCTGCTGATCAAATGCCTTTTCTTTCCCACCACAGAGGATGGGGACCAGCCAGGCTTAGTCAGTTTGGCTCTACTTGTTCTCCTTTGTGTTCCTCTGTCCAGGATATTTTGAAGTTATTTTGGAAATAGAGAGGGGTTGTTTTTCTTCCTCTTTCCTTCCTCCTTCCCTCCTTCTCTCTTGTGTTCTCTCTTCTGACCTTCCTCCTCCACCTCCTCCTTCTTTTTTTTTAAAAAAAGTATCAGATAGTAAAGAATGATATTTGTATGACATTGGGCAAACCTTTGACTATTTTTGGGTCTCAGTAAAATTAGGGTGGAACAGGATGATGGGAGATAGTGTGATGTGGGAGAAAGAGTGATTGCTGGATTGGAAGTCAGAGGACCTGGCTAAATTCCTGGTTCCATTACTCTTTATGTGACCTTGGGCAAGTGATTTCACCTCAGCTTCCTGATCTGTAAAATTCAGGGGTTGACTCTCTGATTTCTGAGTCCCTTGTGGCTTTGATATTCTGTATTGTAAGGTGCAGCCCAGCTCTGTCATTCTATGACTCTATGACTCTTTCACCTTCTCCCCTCTGGGTAACAGTTTTCTGTCTTATCTAAAATCTCCCCCCCCACCCCGCCCCAGCTCTGCCATTCTTAGATTCCTTGGCCTCTCTCTGGATCTCAGTTTCCTTAGCTGTAAAATGAAAGATTGAGCTAAATTATCTCAAAGTTCCCTGCTGTCTTGAATAGTCCATGATTTACCAACATCTCCTTTTGGTAACAAAATGTCCTCACCTGTATCTCTATGCCATTTAGAGATTCCCTAAAATTTTCTCTTGGGGTCTTTGTTTATTACCTGTAAAATGAGAGACTGAATTGGCTTTCTCTTAGGTCCCAGCTATCTCTGATATTCTGTGATTTTCTGACATCTCCTCTCTGGGTACCAATTTCTTTATTTGTAAAATACAAACATTAGATTAGTTGATCTGTAAGACCCTTTTCAAGTCTTTAAATTCTACAACTAATCAGTATGATCCTCACATATGTATTATGAGGGAAATGGGGGTCAATCCTAGAAGTTCAATCTCCATTTCCTTTACAGAGCTCAGCTCAGTAGACAGCCAGATTCAGAAACCTCCCTTATGTCTCACCCTTTCTCTCTTGCCTCAGTGACATTGGCTCTTGCTTCCTGCCCAGGTGGGTTAAAGAGGTTGAGCTCTTGATCTCAATACACCATTCCTTCCCCAGGGATGTGACCTCTAAGAGACTGCTAATGGCCTGTCACCTGATAATTTCTAGAGAGATTTCTACCCTTATGCCTGGATGCTCTCCAGTCTGAATGAGTCAACTCCCCAGTCAGAATTGAGTGATGGAAAATAAGAGGGGAGAAGAATTGATGTGGAAGAAGGAGATGAAAGATTGGAATGTAATAAAGGCAAAGGGTGAATGTGTGGGTACTGTCAAGCATTTGATCCAACTATCATACTATGGAGCAAAACAATTGTGCTAGGTACTTCGGATTCAAGAACAGAAGTGAAACAGTTCATTCCTCAAGAAGGTTTAGACACATACCCAGGTAAATAATCCAACATCCAGAAGCAGCATGGCCCTAGTGGATTAGTCAATTCCTCCCTCTGACACATACTGGCTCTGTGACTGAGCAAAGTACTTAACTTTTCAGTTGTTCTTGGCTACCCTCCCAATCCCCCTTAATTCTAGTAGCAATCCCCCCAGCCTGGAACTCTCTCCCTCCTCATCCACCTCTCCACCTCCTGGCTTCTCTGGCTTCCTTCAAGTCCCAGCTAAAATCCCACCTTCTCCAGGAAGCCTTTCCTCATCCCACTTCATGCTAGCACCTTATCTCCTCTGTTTACAACTTGTTTGCATGTTGTCTTCCATTAGACTGGAAGCTCTGTGAGAGCAGAGACTGTTTTTCACTTTTTCCATCCCATCATTTAGTTCAGTGCCTGTGGTGCATAATAAATGTTTATTGACTGACTCTAAATTGCAGAAAAAGTACTGATCTGCATTGATGGACAGTTTCCTCAAATGAGAGATCCCTATAGCAACGAAATCTATGTACAAAGTTTTGCAAAATGTTTCCAAGCATGTGACAGCCATCAACAACTGGGGGATCAGGAAAGTCTTTATCTGGTACCTGAGCTGTTCTTAGAAGACAGTTAGGACCATAAACGTATAGAGTTGGACAGCAGTTGACACCTTTTCAGTTCTCTTTCAATATGAAGTTTTACCACTACTCATGGATGGTTTCCAACTCTTACACATAGAAAAGAATTAAACTCCTTGATCTGATGTCACCTTTCTGATTAAGTAAAGCATGATAATTTATACACAGTCCCAGCACTGGAGCATTGAATTGAGAAGACCCAGGCCATCTGGTGATCTTCAGTTTGCTCTCTCCATCCTTCAGACCTCTTGACATATCACAGAATCTCAGCATATCCATTACAACAAAATTCCAATGCAGCCAAGGAAGTCCGGAGGACAGCATCTTGGAGTTTAGCTTGTAATAACAAACATTTCTATATATTTCAATGTTAAAAAACTTCAGATTTGGAAGAGACATAGCCACAGTCTAGTTCAACCCATATGGGAAGAGAATCTTCTCTACAATGTACTTAAATCATGATTTAGCCTTTGTTTGAAGACCTCTAATGATGGCGAACTCACCAGAATCAGCCTTTGAAATAGCTTTAATTTTTAGTAAATTTGTCCTTGCTTACTCATGTCAAGCCTAAAATTTCCAACTCTTGATCTTAGTTCTGCTTTCTGGGACCAAACAATACATTTCTAATATCTTCTTTTGTGGGAGAGATCTTCAACTATCTGAAGGTAGCAATTGTTCCTCCCAGTCACCCCTACTTCACCCCCAAATTTCTCTCTTCACCAGGGTAAATATCCTCAATTTTTTTAGTTAATTGTTAAGGGCTCTTTTCTTCCCTCAGGACACAAAAGATAAACTGTCCCTATTGACTTCTAAGGCTAATTGTCCAGGTCAGCCCCAGAAGCCCCACACAGGGGTTTATTGAAGACAGCTCCAACTAGGAGAAGATTGTTAAATATTCGGGATAGGAATTTACTCCTCAGATGTCTGCAAACATCATACATCAGTACTTGATTTATTATTTAGATGATTGTCTAGATTTTAAAGAAGGCGTTCCGTAAACTGATAATCAATAAATCAACAAGCATTTATTAAGAACTCACTATGTGCTAGGCATTGTGCTGGCTCTGGAAATAGACAAACATGTAACAGTCTCTACCCTCAAGAAGCTTGTATTCTGTCATGGGAAACAACATGTGTGCATGGTGCATATATATCCTGTGTGTGTGTGTGTGTTTGTATATATGGATACAAATATATACACAATACTAGGAGGGTAGCCTTGAGGGATCAGGAATGACTTCATGAAGAGAGTGAGACTTGACTTTAGCTTGAAAAGGAGCTAGGATTCTAAGAGATGGAGATGAGAAGGATGCATCATAACTCCCCAGGTTTATTTTAATAGCTAATAATAACAACTAACATTTATATAGTGTTTTATGTATTCTGGGTGCTATGCTAACCACTTTACAAATGTGATTTCCTTCAAATTTTACAGCAATGCTGGGAGAAAAGTGCTATTATTATCCTTCCCATTTTACAGATGAGTCCACTGAGGCAGACAGAGATTAAATGAGTTGTGGATGTGAATTGAGGTCTTCCTGGTTGTAGGCTCAGCATTCTATCCATTGCTCCACCTAAGTACATCTCTCCACTCACTCTATGTGTGGCTTACCCAAACTGCTCTATTCTCTGTCCCTCGATTGCAACATCATTCACTTCTGGTCCTCTGTGACTTTTATTTACACTTCTGAGTATCTGGAACGCCTTCCTTTATGGCCACCATTCACCGGCTGAAGTCATACTTATTCTTTAAAACCCAAGTCAAATGGCACCTTCTCCATGAAGTCTTCATTGATCTTGGTCAGTAATGACCTTTCCCTTCATCTTAAGTCGTTCTTTGAACTGCATCTCTCTGTTTTACTTATCATCCATGTAATTGTGAGTATTTTGGCTATCTATGTTAGACTATTAAGTCTAGGAGGGCAGGATTGTGTCCTGTCTAATGTTTCTATCTCCTTCAGTGATTGGCATAGTGCTCTGCACATAGTAGGCGTTTAATAAATATTGGCTGATTTGAATTGAATATTAAATAAATTCCATTCTCCTCTCTCGAACAGACTTCACAGTGGCTTTCCATTAATGTTAATATAGTCAGTACTCTATGGTTATAAAAAATGAAAATGTCGCCAATCAAGCTTTAAGCACCTATTCTGTGCCATGCATTGTGCTAAATGCTAGAAATACAGAGATAAAAATGAAAAAGAATGGGTCTTTGAAGATTAAAGAATGGGTCTTTGAAGATTAAATAGAATATAGAATATAAGATTATATTAAATAGAATGTAGAATATAAGATTAAATAGAATATAAGCTCCCTGAGATGTTTAATAAATGCTTGTTGAATTGGAATTCTGTCTACATGTTCTCTAAACCTCATTTATAGCTCAAGCTTCAGCATCCACAAGTAATCAAAACTTCTACTGGAGTGCCTAACAAATTACAATGTGGATTTAGGAGCCTCAACTCCTGCTTTTTTCCCTTGAGTGTTCCCTTGGGTGTCCCCTTGGGATATCCTTCCTGTCCATTCAAATCTGCCCATCCATAATTCACTAAAAATTAGAACCAGTCAAATTGAAGCTAAGGACTCTATGATGCAGCAAGAGTCAGTCAAACAAAACACAAAGATTGAAAAATTAGAAATTCTGCCCATCCTTCTAGATTGAACTGAAATTCTGACTTATCCCTGAAATGTTTCCTGATTATTCCAGACCACTGCAATCTCTCCTTCTGACAAAGGCATCACACTTAATGTTTGTACCACTTAATTGGCATTTAATCATACATTGCTTTGGGGCATCTCTTGTATTTTTAATTGTTTACTCCTGGATGGGCAGACATGGATAGATTGTAATATGGAGTGGGGAGAGCAGCCAGCTTGATGAGATCACAGATCCATCCAAGTAAGAAGTGAACACATTTATTATGTACACATGTCTTATTTATGAAGACTTATTATGTGTGTCTTGTTGATAGACTTTCTATAAAGACTTTTGTCACCAAGTGGACAATCAACTTATAACAAGTCTTTCCACATTAGGCCAAGCTGATTCTTGGAAAGCAGGAAAGTTATTACCTGAAGACTTCCAACATTTTTAGGACAGAGTTTAGCCTTTGAAAACCCAGGTCATAATCATCTGAGGATAAGGCTCTCTAACCAGAAAATGCATTTCTTGAGGACAGAATGCTTCTATAATCCTAGAATTCTAATAATTCCGATTATTGGTTTCAACATTATTATTATATTATATAATTAACTAATTATAAAATATAATTAACATGTAATTATATTATATAATGAATAATATATTAATATATTATTCAACAATATTGCAATTCTAATAATCTGATTTGTTCGTTTTCAACAAGTATATATTAAGTACTTGCTATAAAGAAACAAAGAGAAAAATGAAATAGCCCCTGCCCTTTAAGGGCTTATATTCTACTGTTAAGTACATTGTAAGCACTCAAAAACTGCTTTATTAATGACAGACTCAAGGTTAGACATCAGTGGTTAGCATATCAGGCCAACGTTTCTCTGCCTCATCAAGGCTTGTACAGTTATTCCAAAGGTCGGTGGCCTGTTGACTAGTGTATATACTCCAGGATCACATTTAAGTCATTCCAGACTAGAGAAGATTCTAAACACGCTAGGTTTGGGTGGTGAATCACTCATCTTGAAGAAAAGTAAAACTGTCCTTGAAAACTGTATCTTTGGGAAAGATGGATTTGGTACAATCTGGGTGTGATGCAGATAGATTGCAGGTGTCAAAATCAAATAGAAACAAATCCCTGCAGGCTGCATATTGGCTTAGAAAAGCACAAAGTAACATTATTTATGTTGTATTGTATTTTAAATATATTTTGTTAAACATTTCCAAATTACATTTTAATCTGGTTCTGTTGGTGCTCCTGAGTTTTTGCTGGCCATGAGTTTGACAGCTCTGCTTTAGAGTACTTAGTAGAATGAATGTAAGCTCTTTGAGGACAAGGATGATTTATTTTTCATTTTGTCTTTTTATTCCCAGTAACTAGTGCCAAACTTTAAGCATATTATGATAGAAATAGAGATAGGGATAGAGATAGGGACTCCACATAGGATTTCATTGGCCTAGAGAACTCTAGGTGAGGAATTTCCTTTTAGTAATGAAGGTCATGGAGAGCTGCCTAGAACAGAACAGAGTCAAACATGATGGTGGGTCAACACTTCCAGATTAAATTACAATTACAGATTAAAATGTAATTGGAAAACACTTAACAAGGTAAATAAAAATTCAATCAAACATAGATAATGTTAACATGTAGTATATATGTTCACATTAAGCCTGCAGAGACCCTCATTTGTGGTTTAGTGGCCCTATTTCCATCTGAGTTTGACATCATCAGCAGAAGACACCAAGAAGTTAAATGACTTGCCCAGGGTCACACAGCCAGCATATGTCAGAGGTAAGATCTGAACCCAAGTCTTCCTAATAATATAGCTGTTCATCTACTAGACATACCCTATCTCTAAATTTATGAATTTGACTGTGTGTGTATTATATCCCTCCAATAGAGTATAATCTCCTTGAGGGTAGATGCTGCTGCTTTTTTATTGTTTTGTTATTCCCAATGCCTAGAGTGGCATTGTGCCCAACAGAAGGCATTTATTTTTTTATGGAATTGAAATGATCAAATATTTGCTAAATAAATAAATGAATGAGTTGAGTTTTATTTCCCTTTTTGGTTCCTACCCAGGTTTCCTTTGGTGATGTTACTAAATAAATAGTTAAAAAGAGAGAGGGCTGTCCCGGAGCCCAGGAATATAAATGCCTGAATAATGAAGAGCTGCTCTAAGTACTCTGGTTTTTACCTCAAAGGCAGCTGCTTGTTCATTCCCAAGGTGACGAGGCACATAGCCAACATTGACAAGTAAGCCCAGTCCTGGGGAGAGATCTAGCTACTCTGGGCTCATTATCCATTTTGCTTCTTCTTTCCCTGCAGCATGTGGGAGTTCCCTTATATCATAATGAACTAACTACAAATTGCATGTGCAGACACAATGGACCAAAGAGGCTGGAGGTGAGAACACTCCTCCAACTCTTGACCAATTTGCAATTTAGGACACACCATCTTGGTTCCCTCCAACAGCCTGGAGCCTTGCTCCCTCTTCCCCAGCCCCTCCCCACCAGCACTTCTTTTGCAGAGGTCACCCCACAAGTTCAGCTCAAGCAACAAACTCAGATTACAAATGGAGCGCATGGCTGGCAATGTCCTGGTGTCAAGCAGCCATTAAAAGCACTTAAGGAAATCACAGAGAGGAGCAGAGAGAAGACATCAGGGACGGGTTACAGGATGTGGAAGACAGAAGGAAAAACACCAGTGGATGCTCCATGTGCCTGCCTCTTGCCCTTTGGGGAAGGGGAGGGGGGAGAAAAAGCTGCCATATTAAAAGCAAAGCTGTTTCCAAAAAGTAGGCATGCCCTTGAGACAATGGCACATGTTTCATCTGCTTGATTACTCATGATCTGAGAGATAATTTTCTGACTTTTCTAGCTTACCCACAGACTACCTTTTGAACCCAAGCCATTTCAATAGAATTTAGGCACAAGTGCCTTATCCAAGGCCATAAGAAGGGCTAAGTGACTAGGTGCTAAATTTAGAGGAATCTGACAATATTTGTGATCTTTTGTCTGTGTAGAAACAACAGAGTTTAGCATCTAGATAGTAAGAATACTTAGCTGCACTAGTGGAGTCTATGAATGAGGCTGAGGTGAGCAATTTCCCTTCCTTCCTCATCTAAGGGCCATAACCGTATCAGCCACCCCATTGCATGTTCTCTTGGAACTTAGTCCAAGTACGAAGAGCTAGATGTGGCTCCTTCCACATAGATTATTACTTTGAGGAATTTAGTAGACACCAATAAAATCATACATTTTGGAGGGACAGCCCAAGTCCTTCATTTTTCAACTGAGGAAACTGAGTCTTGTGGAGACAAATAATAGAAAGAAGCATGGCAGCCACTGTGTTCCAATAAGACCCTGTATATTTATCTACATGCTTATTTACATGCTATCTCCCCCATTAGAATATAATCTTCTTGAGGGTAGGGACTATATTTTTGTTTTCCTTTGTATCCCAAGCACTTAGCACAGTGCCTGCCATATGATAATCACTTAATAAATATTTGTTGACCAAATGACTGACCCTGTGTTGTACTGTTTTTCCAGAAAGATGGCCTGAGCTGTCCCTCTCCACCTAACACCAAACGTTCAAGGCCATTTTTTCCCTCACCTTGTAGAAGAAAATAAGCAGAACATCAGAAATCAACCACTCAATCCACAATCATTTATTAAACACTTATTATGCACCAGGCCTTGTGCTGGGCACTGGGGATGCAAGGACAGAAATGAAGCAGGTCCTTCCCTTTAGGGGCTTACGTTCTATCAAGGAAGACAATATACATACCAACAAACACATAAATAAACACGAGTTAAATAAATATGGTGGGAGGTAGAGCCAAGATGGCAGAGAAAAGAAAAGACTTGCCTGAGTTCTCCCCCAAACCCCTCTGAATACCTTTAAAAACTATTTTGGAGCAGCAGAACCCACAAGAGAATGGGGTGAAATGATTTTGCAGCTGAAGACAACTTAAAATGTCAGCAGGAAAGGTCTATCAGACCTGGGTGAGAATGGAGTAGAGTCCAGAGCAGACTACAGCAGCACAGACCCAGTCCTGTCAAACCATGAGCAGGCCATAAGAGCCACTGGATCAGCAGTGGCAGCAGCTGCTTTCTGAGCTCTCAGCCCACAGATGGTAAGAGTGGCAAACAACTGGCCAGAAGGAGATTACAGAAGTCTTTTTACTAGCACTGAGGCAGGATTCTGTTGCTTTGCCCATACTCAGATCTGGCTCACAGTTCTGGGTGGCAGTCCCAGGGCAAGTAGGAGCACTAGCACACCAGAGTTTGTCACTGCAGAGAATCAGGGACCCTTGTCACAGTTCCAGGGCAGAAAAGAGTGCTTGTGGTTTCTCACAGACCAGAGCATAGACAATGAAGGTAGTAAACATACCTCTCTTTAGATCATGCTATCTCAAAAGAACTGAAAATTTACAGATCTCCCAAATTACCTCTGAAAACAGTTGCACAAAAAACCTGAAGCTTGAAACAGTGCAACTTTTACCATGGAAGCAGATCCCTGCTGTAACAAAGAGTTAAAAGTCAAGAAATAATCTTGGAAAATGTGCAACCAACAGAAAAAAAATTCTGACCCTGGAAAGTTACTATGGTGACAAGGGAGATCAAAAATCCAAACTCCAAAGAAGATAACAAAGTCAAAGCTCCTACATCCAAAGACTCCAACAAAATATAAATTGGTGCCGGGCCATGGAAGAGCTCAGAAAGGATTTTGAAAATCAAGTATGAGACATGGAGGAAAAATTGGGAAGAGAAATGAGGGTGATGCAAGAAAATCCTTTAAAAAAGGAGTCAACAACTTGGTAAAGAGAAACAGAACAATACTGAAGGAAAATAACACCTTAAAAATAGACTGGTAAAAGAGGTACAAAAAGCCATTGGGGAGAAAAATGCCTTAAAATGCAGAATTTGCCAAAGGGAAAAAAGAGTTACAAAAATACACTGAAGTTAAAATAATTCCTTAAGAATTAGAATTAAGCAAATGAAGCTAATGACTTTCTGAGAAATCAAGAAGTAATAAAACAAAACCAAAAGAATAAAAAATAGAAGACAATGTGAAATACCTCAGTGAAAAAACAACTGATCTGGAAAATGGAATCAGGAGAGATAATTTAAAAATTATTGGACTGTGAAAGACATGATCAAAGAAAGAGCCTAAACATCATCTTTCAAGAAATTATCAAGGAAAACTGTTCTGATACTCTAGACCCAGGGGGAAAAATAGAAATGGAAATAATTAACCAATGACTTCCTGAAAGAGATCTCAAAATGAAAACCCCCAGGAGTATTATAGCTAAATTCCACAGCTTCTGAGTCAAGGAGAAAATACTGTAAGCAGCCAGAAAGAAAAAATACAAGTATCATGGAGCCACTGTCAGGATAACACAAGATTGAGCAGTTTCTACTTTAAAGGATCAGAGGGCTATTGATTGAAGAAAGCAAAATTTAAAAAATGCTGAGGTACTACCTCATATCTGTTAGATTGGCTAATAGGATAGAAAGGGAATGACCAACGTTGGAGGGGATATGGGGAAAATGAGACATTGATGCATTGTTGGTGGAGTTGTGAGCTGATTCAACCATTCTGTTGAACAATTTGGAACTGTGCTCCAAAGGGTTATAAAACCACGTATATCCTTTTACTCAGCAATACCACTACTAGGTCTGTATCACAAAGAGACTAAAATAAAAAAATAACAAAAGGAAAAGGACCTATATGTACAAAATATTTATAGCAATTCTATCTGGTGGCAAAGAATTGGGAATTGAGGGGATGACCATCAATTGGGAAATAGTTGAACAAATTGTGGTATGTGATTATGATGGAATACTACTGTGCTATGAGAAATGATGAGCAGGATGCTCTCAGAAAAATCTGGAAAGACTTGCATGAGCTGATGCAAAGTGAAATGGACTGTGTACAAAATACACAGCAATATTGTAGGATGATTAGCTGTGAATGACTTGGCTTTACTCAGCAGTGCAATGATCCAAGACAACTCTGAAGGGCTTATGATGAAAAATCCTATCCATCCCCAGAGAAGGAAATGGTAGTGTCTGAATACAGATTTAAGTATACTTTTAAAACTTTCTCTATTTTTCTTGAGTTTTTTTGTTGGTCTATGTTTTCTTTCACACCATGACTAATGTGGAGATGCTTTGCATGACTACACATATATAACCTATACAGAATTGCTTGCCTTCTCAATGACAAAGGGTAGGGAGAGGGGAAGGGAGAAAATTTGGAACTCAGACTTTTAAAAACAAATGTTAAAATTGTTTTTGAATGTAATTGGGGACAATAAAATCTAAATAAATTAAAAAATAGATAAATAAGTAAACAAACATATATTGATCAATAGACAAAATGATAGATAAACAAATTTGTTGTTGTTGTTCATTTGTTTCTGATTCTTTGTGACCCCATGTACCATATTGTCTTGGTAAAGATACTGTAGTGGTTTGCAATTTCCCTCTCTGGTAAACAAATATATATTATGGATACAAGATAAATTTTTGGGGGAAGGAAGGAGGTCACTAGTGGCTGGAGGGGGGATTGTAAATGTATACAACTGTCTTAGAGTTAATTTCCAATATTTCCTATGAGTTTAATTTCAACACTTCTTAATATCAGAGAATGCCTTTTTGTTATTACCTTCTTTTGGTGGAGGACAGGGATAAGAGGAAAGTAAAGGAGTGTAGCCAATCAATCAATAAACAAAAAAGGAGCCTTTCTCTACTAGAAGTCAGTTCTTTACTCCAGCGCTTTTGCTTCTGACGAAAAAAAACACAATAACCAAGTAGCTCCCAAAATAACAACAACTCCCACCTCTAGTTCTTGTCCTACTTCTACCTTCAAGGGGCATACAATCTATCAGAGAAAACAAAATGTACTGAAGGATCACTTTTTGATTTTGTATCCCTGGAATCTATCGTGTGGTACTTAATAAATACTTGTTGCTTAATTGAGTGAATGATACACCAACCAGAGTCCCATGTATCCAGTTGTTTTTTTTTTAATCTGGGTGGGGGTAGGCAGTGCTAAATGTCCTTTTGGGTAAGTGTGTGAACTGTTAGATCCCTGTCCTTGGTGCTGAAAAAGCTGCTCCTGCTGGGCAAGACTGTGGAGATGCTCACCTGGGGCCATCTGGGGAGGAAGAAGACCAGAACAGCAGCTTCCTCATTTAGCTAGTTATTCTTGGTCACTAGCTGCCGAGCTCAGTGATTCCAAGTATTGTCTGCATCCTTTACATTTCATTTTCTCTTCATCCTGCCCTACTTACAGCTCTGGGTATAATAGGGTAACTCTCCACCCTGAATTCCCTATCCTCTTTGCCTTGATGCCCAAACAAATTTCATACTGAAACACTTTTTGAGGTTAACAGGAACATCATAGAACACTTTAGAAAAACCAAATAACAAACAAACCCACCAGAGACAACTTTTTTTCACAACCTTTAGTCTGTCTGGTCCACACCTTTCTTGCTTGTGATTTTGCCTTCACTAAGTTGGTGCGGTGAATGTGGGCAGTCTAGTTAAATAGACTGAACTCCATTGTTTCTCCTCCCCCCTACAATTTTTAGCTGCATGAAGGAGGTCAAGAGGATTTTCAAGACAGAAATAGTTTTTGCTAAGCTAAAATGTTATAATTTCTGTACCTACCAACTAGTGTTCACAGAGCACCTACTACGTGCCAGGTACTAGCAATACAATGAAAAATACACAGTCCTTGTTTTCAAGATTTTTACACTTAACCAAGTGAGACAAAATGTGATTATATGTGCAACATAGGTATAGGTGAGAGATTATATAGAGAGAATATCTCATCAGAGCTATTACTAGGATTGGGTGAGTAGGGCTTTGCTCTAGGATGAGGGGCATGCATTTTATCCCTGTGGTTCTTCAGAGAGAGCCATCCCTGTGCCTCCTGGTCTTCTGGCAACCTGTCTCATATCACAGCTGTCCTCCCTTGCCTGGTCTCAACTAAGCATCCCATTGGCACAGAGTCACAGACCTAGAGCTGGAAGAAACCTCAGAGTCCAACCCTCCCATTTTAGAGATGAAAAAAGCGAGATCTAGAGAGGTTAAGCAATTTTTCAAAGACCACACCAATAGTTGGTATCAGAGGTGGATTCTTTGGAGCACCAGACCTCCCTCTCAACTCTCAAAGGGTCTGGGCATGAGGGATGGATGTCCCTTCTCTCATCACTATTCTATCTCCATTCATACTGCACTCTGTGACAGATGAAAGGGTCCCTGTCTGTGACTGTGGGTCCTATCCCTTTTAAGAGAGGAAATTTGATTTATTTCAAGGTCATATAAGCAGTAAATGTCAGAGAAAGGATGACTATGTGTCAGTGTCTCCCATGCCTGAAATGTTGGCCCTCCTCAATCTAGCCTTGTGGAATCTTCAGCTTCCCACAGAGTATAATTAAGATGTCACCTTCTGCAGGAGACCTCTCCTGATCTCCCTAGCCATTCATGTTCTCTTCTCTTTCTGAAATCAGTCAACAAACATTTATTAAGGTGCCATGCTAAGCATTGAAGATACAAAAACAGGCATAAGCAGTCCTTGCCCTCAAGGAGCTTACAGTCTAATGAGAGAGACAACAGGAAAACAAATACATACAAATCAAGTTATCTACAGGATAAATAGGAGATAATTAAAAGAGGGAAGGCACTGGAATTAAGAGGGCTTGAAGAAGCCTTCCTGTAGAATTGGGAAGAGGGAAAGATCAGTAGTCAGAGTTGAGAAGAGAGAGCTTTCAAGGCATAAAGGAATAGCCAGAGAAAATGTCTGGAGCTAATAGATGAGCTACTTTATTTATACCTTGTATTTGCTTATCAGTGTATTTGTCTTATCCTACTATCCACTGCCTCTTCCCCCATCCCCATCATCTCAACAGAATGTAAGCTTTTGGAGGGTAGGAATTGTCTTGCTCTTGTCTTTATATCCCTTGTGCCTAGCCTGGTGGCTGGTACAGAGTGGGTGTTGATAAGTAAATGCTTGCTGAATTGATTTGAATTGCCTATGAACTTCCAATAGGAAATTATTCTGAATTAGGGCATTGGAAACTCTTACTAAAAACATAAAAGCGAAGTTTTGCGGTCAGTTTGGCCACTATTTTTCAGAGATCGCAGTCCAATCACATTAGTTGTGATGACTCAGTATAGCCTTCTGCAAAATGAAAATGCCAATTAAGACATAGGTCAACCACTTTAGGAGGCTTTGAGATGATCCTGAGGATAAGAAGCTATTATGTCTGCAGCAGGTTCACCCATAAAGAAAGAGAGAATGGGGGTAGGAGGAAGTATCCAGAAAGCAGTCATTAAGTATGACTTACAGGCTTCAATCAAGTCTTATTGGTGACCACATGCCTGAATCTCTAAATGGTTCATGAATAGAGATATGGAAAAGGAAGACTTGATAGACAGAGCACACACGAGATAATGAGCTAAATGCCTCTTTCAACAGCCTTTGAAGGGAATTATGATTTTTCATATTTATCAATATGATATGTGTAATGAATATACTAATATATCAGATTTTTCAGAATTGCCTTTTCTAGTTCGGGAGTCAGACTTACAAGTCAGCTTGAAATGATGAATCAAACGCTTGACAACTCTCACGATCGCTGAATTCTTGCTTGCGCATATGTGCCTTAAGTGAGGCAAATCAAAGATTGGAGAAGCTGTTCCCCGTCACAGAACTCTGGTCCTGTGAATCACCAAGTAATGACCCCCAAAGACTCGTGTGATTTATCAATATAATCTCTGACTTCACTTCAGCAAAGTGGAATTCTGATCAGGAGAATTCCAGATGTGCAAATCTGTTCCTTACAAAGAAACTAATTAATTAAATGGCTACCTGATTGCTGGCACTTTGTCTCTGGCCTGCTGTTTTGTCGTTCTCAGCTTAGAGACTAGCTCAGTAAGATCCTGTTAACAAGTCATAGCAGGACATTGAAAGAGGCAGGGAACTCTGGCCCACTGTGGTACAATGGCTCCCTCTCTTCCCATGGTTCCTCTTGCTGGGACAGCAGAATGATAGGGCCAGTATGAAGATTCCAGAAATTATTGCTTCTCCTTCCCTTATTCAGGTCGGCTAATGATACCCATTCAAGGCAGAATCTCAGATGATCTTTCCAGAGCAGCAAGAGAAGCTTTCCTCTCTCTTTTATCCCACACATTAGGTCAGTTTCCAAGGTCTTCCATTTCTATATGTGCAATGTATTTTGTCTTTTTATTTCCAGTTCAACTGCTTGAGTACAGGTTTTCAATTCTCCTTACTTACATAATTATGGTATTATTGTAACTGGTCTTTGGGTTTCTAGTCTATCTGCTCTCAAATGATTCTTGGCATCCTACTACCTGAGTAATCAGCCTGATGTCCAGCCATGATCATATCACTCCTTAAAAAACTTCCTCATTCACTCAATCACTCAATCAGCCATGAAACATTTTTAAATATCTACTATTATGCCAGACACTGTATTAGATGCTGGGGAGTACCATGCTCTAGCCAAATTAAACACTCTCTCTTCCATTCACTACCTTGGCCTTTCTTGCCCCCATGTCTTACTTAACTCAGATCAACCTCCATGTTTAGGAATGACTCTCCTCCCACTTCTTCATTTCTTAAGGTTCCTTCTTTTTTAAAGACCCACGTGAGATGTCACCTCTTTCAAGAAGTCTTTCTTGATCACTACTCTCTTCTCTTAGGTAAAAGTGGAGATGCTTCTAGATTCTAAGTTCTAGGGGATTCTAGATCTTTTAAAAGATGGAAGTTTCAAGAATGTGTATTTTAGGCATGAAAGCCTGTATAAAAGCAATGAGGTGGAAATTAGACAATAGATTAGGGGAAAAACAAGCATCCCTACTAGACAGAAAGGCAGATTATATATTTATAATATATATATTATTTATATTTATATATAAATTATATAGCTATATTTATAAGATTACATATTTACCTTTGTTGACTCATGAACTATAAGAGACTAGAGGTGAATTATTCCCTATTTTACCTTCTTAATCACTTTCTTGATGGAGTGGGAGAGTATAGAAAACGAAAAGGGGATAACTCAAAGATAAATGCAAAATCATTCTAGGCCCCCTGCAATGGCATATATAGCGGGGCGGGGGGAAAAGAAAGATGGTGGCTTGGTCTGTCTGGCTCACCCTTGCTTCTTCAGTTTCTCCAATGTGAACCAGAGCTCCATGTATACATACCCCACAGTAAGTAAGTTAAAGCAAGCAAGCATCTCCTGAATATTTAGATAAATCCTTTTATTAAAGGAATTTGTTTTGCAAAGTTTGGATTCAGTCAAAGGGCTGCACTTGAGGACGTAGGGGGCCACATGTGACCTCAAGGCTGCAGATTCCCCATCTCTGGAGGTGAAGTAGGTATTCTAGCTCATTATACTGAAAGTTTTTTGGTTACCTTCTTTGAAGGAGTGAGAAAAACCTTTGAGTAGAGATTCCTCATACTGAGACTACCAATAAATTGCTTCAAATTCTCTTTTGCCTTTGGGATCCTATGCCTTGAAAAAGGTATTTTGGGAGCAGTGTGGTAACTGGAAATTCAGCCATTTGGGCAAAATCACCATGGTCACCTTAGGGTGACTATACCTGAATACGTATGATATAGAATGGAGAATGAGGTCACGGGAACTGAGGAGGTTCAGGCACTCAGAGAACATGGGGGACAAGCTGGCAACCAAAAGAGGAGGTGTACGTGTAGGAGTGAAAGGAAGCACAGCTATAGTCTTGGAGGGGGAATGATCAGTTAGGAATGGAGGGCCTCAAAGTAGAGGCTTCCTTCTCCCAACTCTGAGATTCTTTGGATTTCAGCCTCCCAGGCCTGGAATTTCTGATTCCTTGGTCTCCGTTACCATCCTACCCCTACCTCCTGGATATCCTCTTGCTGCATACATTGATTTAGGGAATCTCTCTCAAGCTGTGTCCGTTTTGCTCTCTTGCAAGCATCTTTCTCTTGATTAGCCACCCTCACGGTTTAGGGAAGCTTGCATTCCCCCCATGGCTTACTGTTAGTATCCCTGTTAGCATCTAGTGAATATTTCCTGGCAACCTCTGTAGCCTTGCCTATCAGTGAGGGAAGGACCACTCCTCTTCATAGGGAGGGCAGTGGTGAAAGTGATTCCAAAAAGGGCCTTGTATAATGAGGCCAGCACACTGGAATACTGTAATTGTCCCATTAACTAGGGCCTGGTGCTAAATCACAGTGGAATACCTATAGTATTAAAACCAACATACCTTTCATACATGGAGCAAATTAACTCTGCCTGTGCCTTCCCAGCTAGGAATTGTCAGTGAAGCTAGATGCTCATTTCAGGTACACACACACACACACACACACACACACACACACACACACACTACCATTTGGGACCAACCTGGTTTCTAGGCTCTGCACAAATTAAACATCTATGGGCATACATATACGTGCACACACACAAACCATATCCACATGACACTGCTATTTCTCATTCCTGCTGGAATAATGGGTGCCCAGGAAACACTTTAAGTGTCCATTTACCCACATAAATGAGAAAGGAGCATGGGCAATGGTGGTGACATCTGCGGGAACACAAAATGTACTCATTATCCTCGGTGCTATTACAACAAAGGCAAATGCATTTGTAACGGAAGGACATTTAAAAATAATGTGCTGCTGGATTCTGTGTCTATAAAGACCATAATGAGGGGATGGGAATGGATCACATGAAGAAGGAAGTTTCACTGGGACCGGCGATAGTTCTGGGCCACATCAACACTTGTCCACAGGTCCTGGGGATCAGTGACCTTGGGACCTTTAAAGGACATAGGGATATGGCAGTTGTGAATGAAGTTTTTGTTATCATCCTGTTCAAAGTACCACCATAATTTCCAAAAGAGGATTGGAGATTTCTTCAGTAGGATTATAGATACTAACTGTATAATGGACAAGAACACTCAGCTAGGAATTAGGAGACCACAGGCCAGCTGCATCCCCTCCCTGGAGAGATGATCTCCAAGGTCTCTTATGTCTGTAACACTCTAATACCATGTGTGAAATTCAGGAAGATTGTGACTTGCCTGATGTTTCTTCACCTGTAACATTGGGACAATAAGATGCTGCCCTGATCTGATGGGACTGATTAGATCAGAAAATGTTTTCAATCAGTCAGCAAGCATTTATTAAGGACTTTCTGGGAGTAAGGAACCAACAAAGGGGAATCAACTTCTATCCTCATGAAGCAAATAATCTAACATGTCTATATACAAGTGTAAGGTATTGCCTTTTTTAACAAGCAAGATAAAAGGGACTATAACTTATATAGTCATAAACATATCAGAATTGAGTAGAAACTCCTGGCTTGCTCTCTCATTATGGATTTTTCTATTTCCTGTCTAACAATCTTTTCACCCTGGAGAAGCCACCACTCTATAAACATCTTTTCGGTTGGGACAGTACTTGGATTGGACTGCCATTTTTCTGAGGTGTCTAATCCATGGTTACTCATCTCCTAGATCTCTACCCTTTACTCTCCTGATCTTTTCACCACTTTCCCAGAAACTTCACTCCTTTGTGGATACCTTTCTCCTCATTCCCCCTCTTTTACCAGCTCCGTTTTATGTGACATCTCCCTTCCTGTTGGAACGTAAATGCCCCAAGGGCAGAGACAAAGGATGTGTTCACAAATGTCCAACAACCAGCATAAGCATGGAACACTTCTAGCTTTAGTCTGCATTATTAACATCTTTTCCATTGCCTTCTTAAATCTAGACTATCAACAAAGCAATCAACCAAGTTCTAGGTTGTAACATTTGCATATTTCCAAGGTATAAATGCTCACAGTGAAAATTTCACAATTGATTCCTTTTTT
>CM053601.1:170030137-170055665 GCA_028646575.1 Pseudocheirus occidentalis | reverse complement strand
TCTGAAGCAGCCCAGTGGAAGCCGCTGTGGCTCTCAAATGTTCCTGCTGCTACAGCCACCTCCCACTGCCTCCTTGCCCTGGGAGCAGTTTGGCCAGACCCGCTCTTCTCCTCCCCAGTAAGCAAAATCCACTGACCTTTCTCTTAGCCTTTTTTCTTCTGGCCTGATAGATGTGGTAACTGTGCCTCCAGTGCAGCCGATCAGCTCTCCTATAGCCGCGGCTCCCCGCCTGATGCCCCAGGACCTGAGCCGGCTGGGTTTCGGCCGCGGGTCCCGCCTGTTGCGCTGCCTGTATCAACAGATGTGCTTTCTGTCTTGTGGAGAGTTTTGGAGCTTGAAAATCTGTTTTAGAGTCCCATTTTATGAGTTTTTTAGCGTGTTTGTGTGGGAGCTGTGGTGCTTTGCTGCTTCTACGCCGCCATCTTGGCTCCGCCCCCCCACCCACAATTGATTCTTGAGCCAGTTTGAGATCATTCCAGCACATTCCTCGTAGAAAGTGTAATGTGTGCTTGTATTTGTATAACTAGAACTTAGCACATAGCAAGAGCTTAGTAAATGATAATGCATTATATTTACCTGTTTGTCTATCTGTCTATCTATCTGTCTGTCTATCCATCTATCTGTCTATCCATAATCTGTCTCTATCATTAATCTCCATCTACCCATCCATTATCTACCATCTAGCTATTTCTCTATTATTTATCAACATCTACCTTTCTATCTATCCATCCATCCATCATCCATCCACATCTCTCTGTCACCTGTCTTTTTATCTATGTATCTATCATCTATCCATATCTATCTACCATCTTTCTATCTATCCATTACCTATTTACCTATCCATTCATCCATCTTCTATCTATGTATCTATGATCTATCCACATATGTTGATCTACCTACCATTTATCTATCATCTATTCACCTCTATCTACCATCTATCTATTTATCTACAAGATGAATACTGATAGTTTTGAGAGAGAATGGAGGGTTTTGAAGAGCTAACAGTGCAATATGGATGAAAGATGGCAGTAGCAAAGTGAACAGAGAATTTCCCTTGTTTCCAGGAAAACTTTGGTTCACATCCCACCTCTGACACTTAGTGACTGAGTGGCCATGGGCAAGTCCCTTGATCCCTCTGAGCCTCAGTTTCTTCCTCTGGAAGTGGAGATAATAATATTGGCCCCTTTTCAGAATCATTAAATAATTAAGGGAAATTATGGATTTCAAGCACAGGTTAATTAAATAAAGATGTACTGTTTTTCCCATCCAAGTTCACAGACCCTCAGAAATTAGTTCATGTACCCCAAGCAAACCCCTGCTTTATGTGGTGATTGGCAACCTTTTGGAAGTTATGATGCCCATCTTTATTGAATTTCATGACACGCCCACTGTACTTCTACGTCATGAATCATTGAATCTATCATATTCATCCTCAGACTTAAGGCTGGTCTATGATGTCATGGTGGAGGGGAAGAAGACACATTTATATTTCAAATTAAATTGAACTTAAATGGATTTATTTGGATGATTGATCCTTTGAGATAACTAGAAATATCCCAGGATTACTTCACATCAGATACCCATGGGACTCATCTCCCTTGAGCAGTATGGTTCGCAGACCTTACACAAGAATAAATACTCTCCTTTTATGAAACCCACTCATTCACCCATATCTCTGTAGCGTCCTAAGTATTTTGAGAAATAACCAAAAAATAATCAAAATAAGCATAAGCCACTTTATAACTATAAAGCAAAATATTGAATGTATACTACTATTCAGAAGGAGCCGAGAGTATAATTCTTTTTAGGAAGTGAGCATAGTATATATTCACCTGTCTACTTCTTAAGGAACTATGCAGTCACCTTGGAGCTAAGGCGGATCATAGGATTTCAGCCTGGAAGGGACCTCAGAGATCCCAGAGCTGAACTCTATCATTTCACAGGTGCTATTTCAGTCCCCACTCACATGACCTTTGCTCTAAGGGTATTTATTCCATCATTCAGCACATATTTATGAGGCGCCTAGCATGGCCTTGTGGGAGATACAAAGAGGAAAAGGGCATGGTTCTCTGCCAGACCTTATGCTCTCAATGGAATAACCTTTGAAAATCTGGGGTCACCTCCACCTCCAGTGAGGCATCAGAAGAGAGTGTTAAGTGTAAAGGTCAAAATAAAATAATGAATGGAACAACAACTCACTGAAATTAAATTTAGAAAACCATTTGGATGGAAACCAACTAATCTGGAGTTTGGAGACTTGATGGACCTTTGACTGAAACAACCTGTCTCCCCCTTACTGTCTTCCTTGAATCTATCACATTCATCCTCAGACTCAAGGCTGGTCTATGATAAACATTCAAGGAGGTACTTTGATCCAGACTGTTTCTTTATTTTTATTTTTTTAGGAACTGTGGAAGGAAAAAGTTCCAGGCAATTAAAAGTAGAAAAGAGAGTAATGGGCAATGCATTAAAGAAGTTAGTGACCCTTCTCTACAAGTTCCCATGACTCCACAGTGGACCCCCTTTTCAGTTACGGGTTGGTCTCTGAGATTCTGAAACACCTTCACCTCACTTCCCTCCTCCTCCCACCCACCCCCCCAGCACAGGAGGAAGCATGCAACATGAACAAAGTGCTCAGTCAACATATCTAATTGACTGATCAACTGTGGCCTCTGAGACCAAGAAAATGTGACTGACAAATTGACCAATCAATAAGCATTTATTAAAACTTATTATGTATCAGGTAGTGTGCTAAGGGATGAAGAGAACAAGAAAGACAAAAACATGGTCCCTGACTTCAAGGAGCTTACAGTCTAATGGGGAAAATAGCAATGATCAATGAACACACAAGATGTATGTAAGGTAAGACACAAGTAGTATCCAAGGGAAGGCATTGGCAGAATCTGTGTGTGTGTGGGGGGAGGGAAATGGGGTGGGGGAACATTTATGGAGTCTGTTATCCATAGGGCATTATATTAGGGGCTATGTGGGATACAGGGGAATAAGAAGATCCACTTTCTGCCCTCGAGGAATGGAAAATCTAATTAAGGGAACACAATTTGGGATCATACTTTTAGAGCTGATAGGTCCTTAGAAGCCATCAAATTTACCCATTCATCTACCCCATCCCCAATTTTACAGACTGGAGAGCTGAAGCTCAGAGGGGTTAAACTATCCAGGATTACACAGCTAGGAAGCATAAGAGGTAGGGTTTTAAATTCAAATCTTTCTTCCAAAGCCAGCCCTCTCTCTGATGGGCCATGCTGCCTCTAAGGCAGATGTCAGGAGTGAGTTGTACATACCAAACTAAACATCTGACCAATGTCATTATAGCTGAAGACTACATGTAATTAAAGACATTTTATGTTTTTGAGAAATGTTAATGGAATAAAGTCAATATATTAATTCATTGGTTACTGTATAGGAATCTCCCATTTTCAGTACCATGGTCTCTTAGGACTAATAGGCAAAAATAGGGGCTGGATTCGTGATTTTACTGACACCAGGAGCTCTCAGAGGAGGAAATTCCTTTAACCTTTACAGGTGGGTGACTTCTCTACAATGTAATAGCCTTAGAGCAGTGGTTCTCAACCTGTGGGTTATGTTCAATTTGTAAGAATGAAAATACATACTGCATATCAGATAGATTCATAACAGTAGCAAAATTATAGTTATGAGGTAGCAACAAAAATAATTTTATGGTTGGGGGTCACCAAAACATGAGGAACTGTATGAAAGGGTCACGGCATTAGGAAGGTTGAAAACCACTGCCTTAGAGAGTTGCCTAAAGCTCTGACTTCAAGGTAAAATGCTTTGTCCAGTTTAAAAGTCTAAAAAGTATTTGATTCTGAGAACAATCTGCCTATATTTCCATGTATATATATGAGAACAATCTACTATACAAGGAGCAAAACACAAATTTTTAGATTTACCAAGTTTTATCATTATAAAATCAATCTATCAACCTAACATTAAGCACCTACTATGCCAGGCACTGCGCTAAGCACTGGGGATAGAAAAAGAAGCAAAAGACCACACCTGCCCTCAAGGAGCTTACAATCCAATGGACTACAGAAATCAAAGGAAGTGCTAAAGGAGCTACATTACAAAAATATTTATAATAAGTCTTTTTGTGGCAGCCAAAAATTGGAAACGAAAGGTGTGTCTTCAGTGGGGAATGGACAAACCAGTCATCTTACACGGCTGTAATGAAATATTGTCTGTCTATAAGAAATGTCAGAATGAACGGTTTTAGAGGAAACCAAAAGGACTTCTATGGACGGATGCAGAGTGAAGGAGCAGAACCAGGAGGCACAATTATACAACGACATTATAGAGAAAAAACAAAACAAAAATTTTTGAAAGGTTTTTGAATTCTGATCAACACAGTGAGAAACCAAGAATCCGAAAGAATTATGATAAAACAGGCTATTCACCTTCAGAGGTGCATGAGGAACTGTCAGAAAAATGATGAACTTCAGATGCAGAAAGATATACCTAAAGGGAGAATAATGGGGGACTATGCAGCTATATAGGCAGTGAGGCGGCACGATGGATACAGCATTGAGTCTGAAAAGACCTGAGTTCAAATCTGACTTCAGACACTGTGATCCTGAGTAAGTCAGTTTTCTCATCTGTAAAATGAGCTGGAGAAGGAAATGGTAAACCACTCCAGTATCTATGCCAAGAAAACCCCAAATGGGGTCATAAAAAAGTCAGATATAACTGAAAATGACCAAAAAATGCAGTTGGGGTTAAGTGACTTGCCCAAGGTCACATGGCTAATTTTTGTGTTAAGTGTCTGTGGCTGGATTTGAACTCAGGTCCTCCTGACTCCAGAGCCAATGCTCTATTCACTATGCCACCTAGCTGTCCCTGTTTTATTTATTTTTGTCAATTTTTGGAAATTTACTCAGTGGAAAAGGTGGTGGCAATAGGAGGGATGGATTACCTTAAAAGCAATAACACAGGATCTTTATGATGTATCATATTTATTTCAATATAATTTATTGAGACGCAGAGAGATGATCTACAACAAGCTGTACATAAGGATTCCTCAAAAACCACATATTAACATTATCTGTGTTTTATTGTCTTTTTGTTTCTTTTGTTAAATATTTCCCAGTTACATTTTAATCTGGTTCTAGCTGCATTTGGTCGTGCCTGCCATAGACTGATGTCACTGTGAATGAAAACTCAGGCACTGAACCACAACGCCAGAGAGCATAGTGAAAATGTACTGCATCATCTTGTTACTAAAAAAAATAAACTAAAAATCATTTCAATTGATTGACTTCATTGGGTAGGACTGCTATAGCTATGACTGTCATTGGTGATAAAGAAGGAGAAAAAATGAGTTAAGTGTATAGGATTTAAAGGAAACACACATTTTTAAATCATCATATTACTAAGTCAAAAGTGCTGCGCAATAAAATAAAATTTAATATAAAAAATATAAAGAAGAAACAGCAGGGGCATCACTCAGAACTGAGAATTGTTTTGTATTTTTCTTTGTTTTACAGGTTGTCATGGTCGGAGCCTCCATCACTAGGCGGCCAGCTTGAGAAGCCAGTCTCCCTCTTTCCTGCTCCAGGGCTCCTTACCTCTATGACTTTTGGTGCAGAGGATGTATGTATCCTTACCCCAGGGAAGATCAGCCATAGCCTGGAGTATCCTAGTCAGCACCTTCTCATGTGCTTTTACAAGATTCCAGCAGAGGCTAGGTAGACCCAAGGCTGCTGTCCAGCACAACAGCTGGCTTGTGGACAGTCAGCATTTCATCAGCATTTCCTTGCAGTTTTGCACAAACTGGTAAACAAAAACTGAGGTGGAAGTGTATTTTTGTTGACCAGAAATCTCCAGTTTTTAAGGAGCCCAAACAACTTACACATTATGGTTTGCAGGCCTGATTTACATTTTAAAATATTCACACAAAGAAATGTCTTTATTTAAACATATGGCCAGTGCTAGGATTATCTTCCCCGGTCTTTCTCCCTCTACAGTCTTTTTGAGTAAAGGCAGGTGGGGAGGAAGAAAAAAAAATATCCACGCTATGGTGTTGACGGCGAGAGGTGGGTTTGGGATCAGCTGGAGAGTGAAGAAGGGTGAAGAGAAGAAGGCTCTGAGTGGTAACCCTGGAAGAAGAGAAGGAACATGGAAGGTTTTGCTATCAGCATGTGCTTAGTAGCTGTGTGATTAATGAAGTAACTTAACTTCTCTGGGCTTCATTTTACTCATCTGTTAAATGAGTACACTGAGGCAGCATTATGCAGGGGAAAGATTGCTGGTTCAAGAATCAAAGGGTGGGAATTAGAATCCTGACTGACATTACCTGTGTGACTCTGGCCAAGTTGTTTAACCTGTCTTTTACTAGGTTCTGCCACCTGTAAAAACAAGGGTTGTTCTAAGTGATTTCTGAGGTCCCTTCTCAGTCTGAATCTATGATCCTGTGACTAGGTGGTTTGCAAGTCTGTTTACAACTCAGAATTTAGGATCCTGTGACTGTGATCTATGATGCCATGAATCTATCAGAAGAGATGGTATTGGAGGCTCAACCTTGCCAACCTTGCTTTGTTTTAGACTGGCTGGCAGTGCCAGGGGAAATAGCCAAAAATTGGAGATAGCAGGAGAAAGAATGAGAGAGAGAGAGGAAGAGAGACAGATGAAAGAGAGAGAGAGACAGAGAGAGAGAGAGACAGAGAGAGAGACAGAGAGAGAGAGACAGAGACAGAGAAAATAAAAATAAAAATGTCTCCTCCAACTTTGATGAGTCAGGAGGTGTACTCCAAGATAAGGTATGTGGGGGAGAGAGTTGCAGCAGAGGAGCTCTAATATTGGGGACTATATTTGACTTTGGAAACTTACCTGTATCTCTGAGACCAAGGGACTAAATCCTTCTTCAAGGATTTTTCTTTTGTTTTTTTTTTCTCCTCCTTTTAGTAAACCTTCTGTGATGCTGTGAATTGTGTAACTGTGAGTAGGAAGTCAGTAACAGTTTTCTGGAAGGATACGGTGCATAAATTCTCCTAGGTTTCCTTGGTGGAGATTATGAGCTCAAAGAGTAAAGAAATTCCCTTTAGGGTACCTGAGCCATTCATGTTGTAAGAAAGCCGCTAAAACAGGTATTATATACACAGGTATATACCTATCATCCCTGAGAGTAGAACCTGAGGGGAAAGACTAAAACAAAAAGAGAAAGGATTTAGGAAAAATTCCCTAATATCTCAGGATACTGAATGCCTGCATGTGTTACCAGAGGGAGTTAGATTGTCTGTTTCCTAGATTTATTCAAAATGGAACGTACACTTCTATTTGGAGTCATGGGAATGGGGGTGCCTCTCAAGGTCCCTTTGACTCAAAGATGCTGTGCAGTTATCAGTAGCCACTCTCTGGAGCAAACCTTTTTAATCTTTTGTGTTTCATGGACCCCTTTGGCCAGTCTGCTGAAGCCTTCTTAATAATGTTTTAAAAAGCATAAAATAAAATACTTAGCATTACAAAGGAAACCAATTATATTGAAACATAGAGTGTTCCAAAAGTCTTAGTGAAGTTTGAAACTTTAATAGCACATTAATAGCTGAAAACTGTACTTAGACTTTTGAGACATGATGCCTGGTTTCTCTCTCTCTCTCTCTCTCTCTCTCTCTCTCTCTCTCTCTCTCTCTCTCTCTCTCTCTCTCTGTCTCTCTGTCTCTGTCTCCCCAACCCCCTCTTGCCTCTTTCCTCTTTCTGTCTTTGTCTGTCTGTCTCTGTATCTCTCCATCTGTCTCTATATATGTATACATACACTCATGCATGCACACACACGTTTATGCAATTGAGGTTAGGTGACTTGTTCAGGGTCACACAGCTAGTGTCTGAGGCTAGATATGAATTCAGGTCCTCCTGACTCCAGGGTTAATGTCTGTCCACTGTACCACCTAGCTGCCCCCAAAATATATTTTAAAATAAGTTCACAAACCCTAAGTTAGGAACCCCACAGAATGCCAGATCTAGAAGGGACCTTGGATGTTCCAAACCAAGGGCAAAGAAAGTCAGACACCTCAGGTTCTACAGGTAGTAGAAACACTGGGATTTGAACCCAGATCCTCTGACTCCAAATTCAATGCTCCTTCAATGACACTGGGAGACAACCGCAGATCTCCCTGGTTATACTCTCCTTCTTCCTTCTACCCACATCATCTCCAACTATGGCTCAGCCCCTGCCGTCTTCCTTTCTTTATTTTCTTCAGCCACATGGGCTGGTGGATGAAGAGAACCTAGGGGTCCCAGCACCTCTCAGACCAAACTCTGCAAAGAGAGTGGCTGCACATTTCCCTGTCTGTAGGATCTGGCTCGTTGTATCACACCTCCCAAATCCCAAAGACCCATCACAATTGGTAAACCTGGGCAGCTATGGTACAGTGACAAAAGAAGTCTATTTGTCTGTACCTCTCCTCTATTATGGCTTCTCTATGTGACTTTGAATACTGAATGCCTAAGTCACTTAACATCTCTGGGCTTCAGTGTTCTCATCTGTAAGATGGATGAGTTGAACTATATTAGACCTACAGATGCTCAGTTTGAATGGACCTTAGAAGCCAACTAATCCTACTCACACCTAAGTAACTTCTTCCCAAGGCATCTCTTGACAATGAGTCACCCAGTCTTTTCTTTTTTTTCATCCAGTCTTTTCTTGAATACTTCTATTGAAGGGGAATTCATTTTCTCAAAAGTCAGCTTTCATTCTTAGGAAGGTCTCCCTTATGTGAAGCTAGAATCTATTCAAATTAAAAGGGTTCTATTCTGAGGTTCTACATCAGTCTCATAAGATTGTCAAAGTTGATAAAAGAAGAAAATTAGAAATGTTGGAGGAGAAATGAGGAAAAGGCATACTTATGCATTGTTGGTGGAGATGCAAATTGGTCCAGATGTACTGGGAAGCAGTTTGGAGCTGTATTCCCAAAGTCACTAAATTATGCACATTGTTTGATACAGCTATACCACTACTAATCCTATAGTCAAAGGAAATAAACAAAAGAGAAACAGAACCCTTATGTACCAAAATATTTATCAAATTTTTCATAGTGGTAGAAAATAAGAAGCAAAAGAAGTGTTTTTTTTTTTACTTATATCCACTATTACTTGTCTTGTCTCTGTATTCAACAAGCCTAATTCCTCTTCCACCTGACAGTCCATCTATCAAGAATGGTTTCCTAAAAGAGGAAGGAAGGAAAGAAAGAAGAAAGGAAGGAAGAAAGGAAGGAAGGAAAGGAGGGAGGGAGGAAGGAAGGAGGGAAGGAAGAAGAAATGGATGTAGGGAAGGAGGAAGGGAGGTAGAAGGAAGGAAACAAGCCTTTATTAAAGCACAATGTGTCGAGCATTACAACCATTCTAGGAGGCAGGTGCTATTATTATTCCCATTTTACTGTTGAGGAAGCTAAGGCAAGCAGAGGTTGAGTGACTGGTCTGGAGTCACACAGCTAGTAAGTGTCAGAGACAATATTTGAACTCAGGTCTTCCTGACTGTAGGGTCAATGCTCTATCCATTGAGCTACCTGGGTGCTAGGTGTCATTTGCCTTGGTTTTTAAAGGATGGGTAGGATTCAACAACTCTATGATTGTATGATCCCTACATCTGGAAGATGGGGTCAGTGGGGTCAGTCGCTGAGGAGTGCTCTCCCCTGTACAATGCCCCCATATGGAAATCACTGTTGTCTTCCTATGGCTCAGTCCAGTTCCCCCATCTCACTCCATGCTTCCTTAACCTGCCCAGGGAAACCCTCTCTCTTTGGAGGCCTGAGTTAGCAGATCTACCTGGGTTACAAGAAAAACTCTCCTGTGCTGATTCAGCAGCCTGGTACCCCTGGATTAACTACGTAAGTTTCTTTTTTTTTTCAGTAGACTTTATTATTCATGAAGGGAGCAGAGGTGATCACTCTTTTAGGTCCACCTCCCTGTTCATGTGCAGGCTCTCCTTTGTGTTTGGAACATATTCCCTCCTCATCTCTACCTCTTAGAATCCTACCTTCCTTTGAAGCTCAGCTGAAATGCCACCTTCTACATGACCTTGACTCTCCCCCTCTCTAATCAACAGTTCTTGCTCTCCCTCCCTAAAAATTACCCTGTTTCAGTTTGTTTACCAAGCACTGCTAAAGGAATACAATTAGAAAAAAGAGATGGTGTCCTCTCTTAAGTTGTTCACCCTTTAACTGAGGGAGATGACACACAAAAGAAAGGTTAGGGGCAGGGACAATAGCCAGAAAGGCTAAGGCTGCAGTGAGGAGACAAGACAAAACCAGTGATCTGTAGGTCAGGTGCCAGTGCTGAGAGTCTGGAGGATGTACAGACAGGTTAGATGACAAGGCTGAAAGGACCTGAGGAGGTAGATGGCAAAGTCTGGGGCTCCTCCATCTTATCTGAAGAAATAGAATTGAGGATTCCCATCTCATCTAAGCCCTGTGAGCAGTGGAGGAGCCCAAACCAAGGGGCAAAGCAATGGGGAGGAGTCCCCAAGTGGTGGAGTAGTAAACATACCTCTCCTTAGATCATACTATCGTAGAAGAACTGAAAATTTTCAGGTTCCCAGAATTACCTCTGGAAACTGCTGCACAAAAAACCCCCTGAAGCCTGGGACAGTGCCCCTCCACTTTGGAAGCAGAGCCCCACTTTAGCCCAGAGTTCAAAGTTAAGCAATAGGCTGGGAAAATGGGCAAACAACGGAAAAGACTTCTGACCATAGAATGTTACTATGGTGACAAGGAAGAGTTCCTCTTCAGTAGAAGTCTTCAAGAAAAGACTGGATGGCCTGTTGTCAGGGATGCCTTGTGAAGAGGTTAGGCCTGAGTGGTCACACATCAGAAGGAGACAAAAAAATAAAAATTCCTGCATCCAAAGCCTCCAAGAAAAATACTAATTGGTTTCAGGCCATGGAAGGGCTCAAAAAGGATTTTAAAAATCAAATAAGAGAAGAAGAGGAAAAAATTGGTAAGATAAATGAAAGTGATACAAAAACATCATAAGCAAAATAGTATAATCCTTCAGAAGGAAATGGATGTTCAATGAAATAGAGGACTTTCAAGCATTTTTGATGAAAAGATCAGAGCTAAATAGAAAATTTAACTTTCAAATACAAGATGAAAAGAAGCACAAAAAGATAAACAGGAAAGAGAAATCATAATGGATTTGATAAGGTTAAACTTTTTATATTCCTACATCAGAAAATGTTATTTATAACTCTTAAAATCTTTCTCATTATTAGGGTAGTTGGAAGGAATAGATACGTATATACATATACATACATATAGATAGATAGATAGATAGATAGATAGATAGATAGATAGATAGATAGATAGATAGACAGAGATAGATAGATAGATGATAGATAGAGAGAGAGATAGAGAGATAGAGAAAGCAAGGATGTGAGTTGAATGTGATGGTATGATTATCTAAAAAATAAAATTAAGGGGAAAGGGAGTGATAGAATGGGATAAATTATCTGACATAAAAGAAGAGTGAAAGATTTTACAGTGGAGATGAAAATGGGAGAAACAGGGAGGGGAGCACATAGACCTTACTCTCACTGGAATTGGCTCAAGCAGGGAGTAATATACACCTCAGCTGGGTATAGAAATCTACCTTGCCACATAGAAAAGTAGGAAGGGAACGGAATGGGTGGGGGTGGGTGGAGTTAATAGAAGAGAGGGCAGTTTGGGGAAGGTAAAAGTCAGAAGCAAGAGAGAGAGAGAGAGAGAGAGAGAGAGAGAGAGAGAGAGAGAGAGAGAGAGAGAGAGAGAGAGAGAGAGAGAAGGATAAACAGAGGGAAAATAGGATGGAGGGAAATATATATTTGGTAATGATTACTGTGAAAAAATGGAGCAAGTTTTTCTGATAAAGGTCTCATTTCTCAGCCTAAAAGGGCCAGACTGACTACTTAGGAATGTTGACAAGCCCTGGTCCAAGATTAAGGACATTCAAGTCTGAGAATACAGCCCCAGTGACTCCAATACCAGGGGAATAAATAGACCATTCTTTATTATTTAGGTCTAACAGAACAAGGCAATGTTGTGTTCTGACAAGCTCTGCCATTATAGAACTGAAGATGCATATCTGGAAGGGGCCTGAAAGGTCATGGAGTCCTCATTTCATAAGTGAGGAAGCTGAGACCCACCCAGAGAAGTAACATGATTTGTCCAGGGTCATACAGCTAGTTACTGCAAGAGGCAGGATTTGAACACAGGTCTTTCTGACTCCAGGTCCAACATTCTAGCCCTTACATCACATTGCCTTCTCGTTTACTTATCTCATTTCCAAATATTACTAATAATATCTAGCATCTATATAAGTGCTTTTAAGTTTTCATGTTGCTTTGCCTCTATTATCTGATTTGAGCCTTAAAAACAACCCAGCACCATCCCCACCAGGCTGATCTTCAACTAAACACTATGTATGACACTTATTTCCTTCTCTTCATTAACATCTAACTCAAAGAGACACCCCAGGTAATACTTCATTTAACATCATTACAGTGATTATCCTGCCTTCAATGCAATTATTAATAAAAAGTAAAGGTGCTACATTATACACAGGCATGTGTACAAACTAACGGACGTGATATCTTTCATCCAAGTAACTCCAAAATTTTTCTTAAGTCCACTCCACTTTCATGGATAGAGAAATTGAGACACAATGAGCTTAGGAGTCTGAGCATGAACCATGTCCTGCCTTAAGAGCTAAGGAGGAAGACTCCCAAACACAGGAATCGGTGGGACTATTCATCCCTGTCTCATGCCTCATGGACAATCATAAAATGGTCAATATCTCACCAAAGACCACTGGTGAAGAACCGTATGGTAGAAATAGCATAAAGAATGTCATAAGACATGTATAATCAATCAACATGTATTAAGTGCCTACCATGTGCCAGGTACTGTGTGCGGTGAGTATTGAGCATAGAAAAGGGGGCAAAAGACAATGTCTGCCCCCAAGGAGCTCACAACTAGAAAAGAAGGTGGCTAGTATGTGTATCCCTTTACAGATATGGTCTTCCAACTCTGAATTTCTGTGATTCCATGAAAATGTCTTTGCATCTCCCAAGTCCCTGGCTCATTGTGCTCTGATACTTCAGTTAGTCAGTCAATATTTATTGACCACCTACTATGTGCCAAGCACTGTGGTAAGTGTTGGCAATATAAAAAGAGACAAAGATGGTCCCTATCCTCAAGGAGCTTCTTAATGGGAAAGGGAATATCCACTTCTCATCAATGTGGGTATTCTTTTGCATGATGCTGATTGCACCTCATCCATGCCTTCTCTTCTTATACAACACGTATTCATATCCTCCTATAAATCCAAGATGTCTAGAGTTTCTTTCTTCAGAGCTCTTAATGTTGTTTGGATACCAATGGGATATATGAGCTATCTCCCACTCTTGCTACATGACCAGTCACCTTCTTTTCCAACTGGGAGTTTCTTGGGGACAGGGACTTTTGTGAGATCAGCCACTTAAATTCTCTAAGACTGACATTTCTTAACTTTTGACCATGTAGCATCACTGGAAGATTACTGATTTTAAAAATACAGGTATTGTGATCAATTATTGATTACAAAGTAGGTGCCTAATAAATTCAGGTAGAGTGAGCTGAGAAATGAAAACAATTCCATCTTACATTTATATGGTGTTTTATGGTGACAAAGACCTTTACATTACATTCATTCTCTACTAAAATCTACTTCCAATTCTTCCTCATGTCATAGAAGTGAGTAGGTTCTCAAGGGCTGGGTTAAAAGAACTCTCTCAGGTTCTATTTATCTGGAAATGATTTGAGTGTGGGCATGGTGACAGACAATATGTCTGTTTTACAAGGATCAGCCTAGATGAGTATGGAGATTCTTATCACTAGAGCATGATAAATTCTACTGGACAGGGCAATTTGTGAAACCTTCCACTAATGCACAGAGGCAACTGCCATCTGAATAGGTGGGGGTGGGAGTGGGGAGGGAAAGACTTATGTGTGTCAGCACCAGGGCCGGCAGTTGTGATGAAGCTAAGAGTACCTACATGATTCAGCCCAGAAATGGGATACTGAGCCAATATTGTGGCACTGTCCTGAAGCAGCTGTAGGAGGAAGATTTAATGAGGAGAAAACTTTGTGACTGAAGCCAGTATGTTTAATTAGTCTGGCCCAATTTTTATGCCTTATGGTGGTCTGTACTACGCACAGAACAATGCCCAGGTGAGATTCTGGGAATAGAAAGGGCACCACTATATTTTTTCCTGATGAGAGTATCTCTTCTTTCATATTCATAGGACTGTAGGACCGTGGAATTTGAGCTGGAATGGACTTTAGAGGCCATCTCAGCCCTTCCCCCTTTTTTTTACATGTAAAGAAACTGAGGCCTAGTGAAATTGTGACTTAACCAGGATTTGAACCCAATGCCTTTGACTTCAAATCCAATTCTTTCTCTTTTGTACTAGGTAGTTGGAAGATATCCTCATTGTTCTATCTAAGTCACAGGTGGCATGTAAGTAAGAGGTTGGTGTTCCATTAATGGTTCAGCCTTTGAGGAGAAGGCCTCTCACAGGCAACTTTAACTTCATTTTTGATGTGGTTCTTGTCCTGAGGACATCTCATCACCCTAAGGGTATATTTTAAGAGTCCAGATTTAATAACATGAATGAGATTAAAAATATTTGAATCATTACTCCTGGATTATCAAATGGTCCCACATGATCCTTACCTCCTTGCAAAATGAACATGTAGTATAAGGATTATCACATCCATTTTATGGATCAGGAAACAGACTCCTTCAGACTCATAGAGACACTAAATGATGGTTCCAGAATTTAAACTTAGGCATTCTGATATCAAGTCCCTTTTTTTTTTGCTATGGGTTGTTTTGCTTTTCCTTTATCCTTCAGGGGGTTAATGTTATGAAAGTAAAATAAAATGACAGTATAGCGCCGTGACGAGAGATGAACACAGACTGTGATTGCTTCATTCAGCTAGGCAATGCTCCATGTGTCGAGCGATTACAGGTGCCCATACCCGCTGAGCTGGCAAAACTGAGAGGTAAGAAGTCGGTCTAGAACCGAGAGAGCTCAAGGATGGGCCAGCAGGAATGAGCAAGCAGTGAACAGCCCTTTGGTCTTTAATTATAGGAAATATCTGCTGAGAGCATCTCAACTGCCGTCTGGAATCCTGCTTGGCTAGAAACAGAATGATGAGCCAGCACTAACAAAAAACAATACACAAGGCAAGGGAGAGTTCTGCACATTAACCAAACAGCCCTTTCTCCCCAGGTGGACAAAAAGCATCTTCAACATTAACAAGGTAGCAATTTCCTGGTCGGGGAAAATGCCAAGAACTAAAACTGGCAATTTTGGTGCCAGGGTCAAGAAGCATTAAATATGTCCTCCAATCATGAGGGATGGTGATGAGGAGATTCTAATGCATCATAATAGAAGAGACTCCAAACACTAGCTCCATGGGATGGAGGAAACCCTCGGTTATTAGTAAACCACTGCCCAAAGGCACACCTTGTATACATGTTTGCAGCCTATACATATTGTTGCCCTGGGACAAGGCCCTAGTTTCCCCATCCTAGGTACAGCTCTGGAAAATTAAAGCATTATGACTACCTACCATCAGATCACCCTACTCTTTAGGACACAGTTGGGAAGGAGAAGATGATTTGTTATTTTAAAATGGAAAGTTCCTACAAAACAATGCATAGGTTAATTATTTTGATAGTTGCATAATAATCCAATTGTAGCTCACATTTCTACTAACATTGCACTAAATCAAATTAAACAACAAATATTTATTAAGTCTACTATGGTCAAGACACTGAGCTACGCTATCAAGGAAATTACATTTTATTGGTGGGGGATGACATGTAAATAGTCAATACAAAAGAAAGAGCACAAGTAACCAAGTTGGGGGTAGAGAAATCTGGAAAGGCCTCCTGTAGGAGGTGAATCATGACCTGTTCATTCAAGCCCTCTAGAGATTTTAGAGGTGGCATCCAAGAAAGAATTCATTACAGATAGGGGTCACCCCTCCAGTTAGCCTGCATTGGAGAGTGCACCAAGGGCGCTAAGATGAAATTACTGGAAATGTTTCAATGCCAGGGTGAATGGCTAATATTCTATCCCACAGGCAATCAGGAACCACTGAAGATTTCTGAGTTGGGAACTGACTCCAAAGGTCAGATCTTCATTCTAGGACTTTCCATCTGAGAGCTGAGTGGAAGATGGATAGGAGGGGCAGGAGGAGACTTGGGAAGGGAGGCCATGGTAATAGTTCAAATGAAGGTGTTGAGGGACTGAACTGGGATGGAAGCTGTATGAGACAAGTGAAGGAGACAGATATGAAAAATGTGGACCTGGTATGGACAGGATTTGGTCATTGAATGGATGGGGGTGGGGAAAACATGCAGAGAGAGCCATGGTTGACTTAGATTGTGACGCCATGGGAGTGGAAGGAAAGCCCTGGTTTACAAGGCATTTCCCTCACAAAAGTCCTGGGATGTGGGGGATACAAGCATGATTTTGCCATCTTTACAGATGAGAAAATAGATGTGAAGAGAATTGAAGTGTCTTGTTTCTGGTTATGGGACTAGATGTGAGACCCAAATCTAGGCCTTTGGACTCCATGGGCTGCATGGGCTGGACATGAAACTCTTTCCGGATTTCCAACTACAACCCAAGAAAGCCCATGGAAAGGGCTTTTCTCATTGTACCAACTAAAAGTCAAATTAGCTATGTGACTGCAATGACCATTTTAAAACTTGGACTGACCATTATGTCATTTTGTAGATGAGGAATTTGAGGCCTAAAGAAATTAAGTGACTTCGTTACTGAATTAAATCCGTCAAAAATGGCTAAAGCCATACATAGTGAGATCTCCTGGACAAGTCACTCTATTTACCTGGAACTCAGTTTCCCTATCCATGAAAGAAGAGGTTTAAACTAGATGGCTTTAGAGGGCCCTTCCAGCTCTATACTTATGGTCCTATGCTGTCTTCTCAATATCAAGAGAGGGTAAGGAAGGCTTCCAGTATCCCTCTAATCATGGCAACCTCCTGGGAGAACACAGTCTACTATCCAGGATGGGCAGGTGTGGAAGAGCTATCAGCTGCATCCTGGGAAGGCATACCTGCATTAATGAGATGCTGGATCCATTGGAGCCCTTCAGTAAATGCATTTATATGTGTGACCTATGATTTATTCATTCTACAGAAGGTACATTGCCTTATTTATTACACCAAGTCATTTAATGAAATGCACACCTTGCAATAACTCCACATCCCCAAGCTGGGGAGAAGAGGGAAACCATTGGTCTAGGAAGCAAGTCAGGGAATCAGGAGGGGTTGGCAGTTCAGTTCTGTTATCCACTCAGCATCTTAAAAGCAACTGCCCTCCCTTGCCAGACAGCTGGGTGGCATAATGGATAGAATGCTGGATTTAGTGGCAGGAAGCCTAGAGTTCAAATCTAGGCTCAAAAAAACTTACTAGCTGAATGACCCTAATTAAGTCACTTAATTTATTTGGGCCTCTGCTTCCTTATCTGCAAAATAAAAGGGCTGGACATGAAACCCTTTCCAGATTTCCATCTACAACCCAAGAAAGACTACATTTCCTTATCTGTAAAACTTAACAAGGAGGGTAAAAAGTCAATACTAATTGTAAAGGATTGGCACAGTGTCCCTCTCTCTCCAGGCCTTACATCTGAGACAATGTTTGGTACCCAGAGTACATCATTACTTGAAATATACTAGGGAAAACACCGATGAGGCTGCCTGAGAAAGACAGCACAATAAAAGCATCCCAGTGGACAAGCTCAAAGCCTGTTTCCTCTATGCCCAGATGTGCTGCTGCCTGCCCCACCTGCCAGCTAGTGATTAAGGATCTATTGTGACTGCTTTCTGAAAGCACACAGAGTTTAAGGAGCACATGCATGTGCTGCCAGTCTGAGCCAGGGGGCTTGGAAAAGTGAAGGGATCAAATCCCACACAAGGACTGTGATTCATTCTGCCTCAGAATTGTGAGGCCAGTGGGGGGTGATGGAAAGGTCACTAGACTCGGGCTCAGCTCCTCGCTTGGTACTCACTACACTGGCAATCCAAAGACCTTCTTTGCTTCAATTTTTTCCTCTTCGAAATGAGGAGGTTGGATTAAGGATTCTCAACCTGGGGTCCAATCTCCTCCCTCATGAGAGTCTGTGGATAAATCATTCAATTTGGATGGGAAGCAATTATATCTTTATTTTCAGTGATATCTAAGTGAAATTTAGCATTTCTTTCAATTATTCTTAAAATTGTATTCTAAGAAAGGGCCCATGGGCTTTACCAGACCTCCAAAGGGATATACAGCCCCTAGACTAGATCCCAGGATTCATCATAGCTCTGGAGCTTGAAGGGATTTTGTAGGCTGTCCACTCCAATCCCTTCATTTTATGGAGAAGTTAATTCATGTGGAGAGATTAAGTGATTTATAAAATTAGATTCTGTAACTCTTAAAAGATCTAAAGCTGAATGGGCGTGCAGAGGTAATCTCATCCATTCCTGTGTTCTACAAATGATGAAAATGAGGCCCAGGGACATCCATTGACTTTTCTGAGTCCATCCAGGTAGTACATAATAGACCATGGCTTGAACCCAGCTGCTTGTTGCTTGATGGCCCCCACTTAATGAGGCAATCCCTAGTGAAGACCTGAGAGCACAGTGGGTGTTCGCTGAACTGATGGACTATAGTTGATCCCTGATACAAGCTTCCATCCTGCTTTCAGTGTTGCATGTGTTAAAACTCTAATTTTGACATTTCCTTCTCTCTTGCTTGCCTAAGAGTTTTAGAGGAAAAGCCTGAATTTTAAACAGCTCCCAGGTCTGAGAGAGACATAACCTGTGAAGGAGAGAAATCATTTTCTCCTTCCCAGATGTCAGCCCTATCATTCAAACTAGGGGAGAAAGGAGAAACAGCAATCCAGAGAGACTGTTTTAGAAACACAAAAAGGAAATGGCCAACCATAAACCCAAAAGGTAGGAGTCAGCAAAAAAAAAAGTAAAAGAAAAAAAGCTGTTTATTTTGGGACCAGTATCAGGACAATAAATGGTGAGTTCACACCTTGCCTTTTCCAGACGTCAGCCTCAACCACAGCTGGTTCAGACAGACAGCTATTCCCCAATCTCATCATGTACAAGGAGAGCAACTCTGAGAGCCAAAGAGGGCAGGCAGTTTAATTAAAGAAGGCTTGCAGACAGTCACTTGCCCAGGGACAGGCAAACAGCTGTAAGGAAAAATTTCCTAACACTTGGAGGGGTATAAATGTGGATTAGATTGCCTTGGGAGATAATAGCAATCTTGACTGACATTCATAGGGTTTGCTGAGTACTTGTCATTATTTCATTCCATCATCACAACTGTTCAATGAGGTGTTCTTGATCTTGCCTTCCCCTTAAAAGATTGGGTTTCTTCTTTGTTTGTTTCTTGGATTTTGTTTTTGCTTTTTGCTTTTCATTGTTTTTGCTTTGGGCTTTTCTTTTTTTCCTTTTCAGTGTTTAGCACAGTGCCTGGCAAACAGTCTCATATTTGTTGACTGAAAAAATTTTTAAGGTGGCTGGGTTTTTCATTTTGGATGCACAGTTCCATTTCTCTGCTTAGTCACCTTTTAATGCTTCACTGTGGCATGGAGGCGACCATTCTTTCTTCAAAATTAAAAAAAAATTAGCAACAACCAAAATAAGCCCCTTGTAACAAATACGCAGAATCAAGCAAAATAGATCCCTTCATTGGCCATGTCTGAAAATAAATTTTTCCTTCTGCATCCTGAGTCTAACACCTCTCTGTCAGGTGGTATGTATCAGGCTCCCTCATCATGACTATGTTCTTGATCGGAATATAAACTCTGGAACTCCTGCCAAGCTGGAAAAGCTTTCCTATGGGTTCAGTGAAAGATCCTATCATTTAGTGTCTCAGTGTCCTAGGTATTTTTAAGACACATTTCAGAGGTGGTTAGGTGGTGCAATGAATAGAGCACTGGCCCTGGAGTCAGGAGGACCTGAATTCAAATCTGCCCTCAGACTCAGTACTTACTAGCGTGTGACCTTGGACAAGTCACTTAATTCCAATTGTCCTGCCTTCCTGCTCCCCCCCCAAAGATGATACTTTTGGGAATTTCCCATATCAGTGAAATCACAGATGTAGTTTCTGGCCTTATGAAAAGTCTTATCCGCCCAAGGACTTATGCTTCCCTTGATTTTGTGACTCAATAGATCTCTGAAGGCTGGCACAGCAGGTAGAACATCAGGAGTCAGGAAGACCTGAGTTCAAATCTAGCCTCAGACAGTTACTAACTGTGTGACCCTGGGCAAGTCACTTAACCTTATTTGCCTCAGTTTCCTCATCTGTAAAATGAGCTGAAGAAGGAAATAGCAAACCACTCTAGTATCTCTGTCAAGAAAACCCCAAATGGAGTCACAAAGAATCAAATATAACTGAAAACGACTGAACAAAGATCTCTGAAGAGAGTTATCTCCTGGATTTAGAGCTGGAAGGGGCCTTGGGGTCATCCAGGATGACGCTCTCATTCATGAGGACACTGACAAGGTCTTACAAGTAGTAAATGGAAGAGCTGAGATTTTATTGTAGGTCTCCTCACTCTTTCCACCACACCATATGGAATGGGGAGGGAGAAGAGAGAAGGAGACAGAGCCAATCTGTTAAGGAACTGTATAATTTTAGCACATGCATGGGAGAAGACTTGTTTGTTGATTTTTAAAAATGACTCAGTGGAACAACAATAAACACATAGAGAGATTGTATTTTTTAAAAACAATTCTCAGTCACAGAATTGTCAAGATATGATCTGCAGAAAATCACCTATAGAATTTTAGCTTTTCCCTGTTCATGTTTTCATCAAGGATACCCTCTCCCATGCATGCATAGACCATTTTCAGAAAAAAAAATTTGAAGAAATGAGAAAATAGGCACATAGGACATCCCTGTTGCCTTTTTTGTTTGTTAAAATTATTGTCTGTAATTTTTTCATTGTTTTGAATTCTGTCTTTAAATTTTGTTAAAACATTTTGTCTGCATTTCCCCATTGCTATTCCATCATTTATCATATTTATTTGCATATATAGCACATCCTTCTGTTAGTAACTACTCTGATGGCACAGAATTTGCTGTTTTTCATTTTCACATTTCCAGAGTCTCTCCCAAAGGTATTGAGCACTGCCTCCCTTCTTGCTCTGTCCTTTGGGGCCCCTTCCTGGTGAATGGAGCAGCAGATGGAGCTATGCAAAGCCAGTCTTTTCTCTTTCTCTCTCCCCCTCTGCCTCTCCTTCCAACTTTTTCCTCTTTCTTCTCTCCTTTTTTCATCTCCCCTTCTCTTTTCTCTTTTTTCTTCTCCTGTCCCTTTCTTCTTTCTTTCTTTCTTCCCTCCCTTTCTTTCTCTTTTCTCTTTCTTTCTCCCCCATCGCCCTTCATTGCTCCCTCTTTCTTTCCTCTTGTTTCTCATTCTCTGCTCTCTGTCCCTTTCTTTCCTCTTTTATTTCATTTCCTTCTTCTCTCCTCCATCCCTCCTCTTCTCTCCCTATCTCTGTTTCCTCTTTTTCTCCCTCCCCATCCCTAGTCTCTTCCTCTCTACAGTGCTTCTCTGATGGTTATGTGGAAGACCCAGCTGTCCCTAGGATAGGTACAAGTTAGGACAGGTACTGCTTGTGAACCTAGTCTTATCCTCCACAGAAATGTTTGCACATCTGTTTCTTTAGGGTTATTATTAAGAGTTACAGCCTCAATTTATCAGGATGATGCTTTATGGATTTGCATGTGAATTCCTAAGCTGGAAATGTTCTCGAAAGTCCATGTGCTTAATAGCACCCATTAAATCTCTCTCTCTCTTTCTCTCTCTCTGTCTCTCTGTCTCTGTCTCTCTGTCTCTCTGTTTCTGCCTCCCTCTCTCATTGTCTCTTATCTCTGTCTCTCTGTCTCTGTCTCTGTCTTTCTCTGTCTCTGTCTGTCTGTCTCCCTTCTGAGAAAAAATTATCAAATGATCAAGTTGTTCAGTTGGGTTTAGTCAGCCAAACATCTAAGCATCCTACCACCCACTGTCAAATAGATCTCAAGGCACAAGAAGGGAAAAGGGAAGGAGGGTAAATTGTATTTCAATCCAATGTCCATTCTCAAAGAAATGTCATTAGAAATCTGGCGGAGAAAATGGGCAAAGTTTTAGAAAGAATCTTGTTTTTGACATTCATGGTACAATAAGGCTGACTGATAAATGGACACATGGAGGTCTGCCCTAGCACCTTCAAAACAGCAAAATTAAACACAATGGGTGGTAAGTCTTGAACAAAATTTGAAGAAAGACATAGACAAGAATGTCACATGATGAGAAGGCTACAATCTACAACATGAATTCAGTCTGCATAGACACTAGGGTTGCATCAGATTGCAGGAGCCTTGAATGCCATGCAAAAGAGTGGAAATGAGCAGAAGAATTATGTGACCAGGCTGATGTATAAGGAAGATTATTCAGGCAACTAAGTGGAGCAATGAATCGAGCACTGGGCCTTGAGTCCGGATGACCAAAGTTCAGACTGAGCCTGGGTCACTTGCTGGCTCTGTGACCCGGGGAAAGTCCATTCATTTCTGTTTGCCTCAGTTTCTTAATCTGTAAAAATGGGGTGATAATAATAGCACCTCCCTCCGAAGGTTGTTGCAAGGGTAAATTGAGACATTTGTTAAGTGCTTAGTAAACTTTAAAGTGATCTATAAATGGTAGATATTGTTGTATGTGTGACATGGGGTGAGTTGGAGGGGCGAGGAAGTAGAGGCAGGAAGATCTACTTGGAGACTGTGTCAATAGTCCAGGTAGGTAGCTAATGGGGGCTCAGACTGGGGCAGTGACAGAGCCACCATCAAGAGAAAAGTCAGACTGAGAGATGAAATGGAGATGTCATCCAGAGACTGTAGTTTGTAACCAATTGTATATGAGAAGTAAAATCAAGGGGGATGGGAAATGCGTGATAATTCCAAGCTTTTGATTTTGGGAGACTTGTTGGAAGGTAAGAGTGGAGTCAAAGGAACAAATCTGGGGAGAGATCTAATTCTGGGGAATGACTCTGAGGTGTAGACACAACCACACAAGTGGCAAATTCTCACTTATTAATCCAATCCCATGCATTGTTGATGGTAGAATTCTGGTGGTCCTTTTCCTCTGGGCAAAATGTCAAGCTTAAAGGGTCCCTGTCCCTGGCATCCTGGAGAAGTGCCTGGAAGGTTAACGAGGAGGTCTCAGAACTGGTGAGTGGTATCCTATCCATGAGAGTCTAAGAAAAGAAAGGTGATTCAATGGGAAACAAACCACTGGGCTCACTTTTCTAAGTGATGGATATAGTGCTGATCCTTCCAGGCAACAGGCAATTCATTCCCTTAGAACAAAAGTCTCCAAATTATCTCAACAGTCTTTTGCATCTCGACCCTGAGTTAATCTTATTAAGAGAGAGGTTACCCTGTTCTTTGTTATTGAACATCACATTAATGAGATCTCCCTGAAATAATCCCATCTCTAATGTGCAGACAAAATTACATTTTCTAGTATAATTGCTGTGGCAGTGGAGTGCTCAAACTTCAAAATTAATTGCTTCATTTGGAAAGGCAGCTGCAACTTGTTGGTTTGTCAAATCTCTGGAAGACTGAGAGAAAGCTCCCATATGAAAGCATAGTTACATACATTTTAGAGGAGGTCAGCTATAAATGGAATGGACTGCCTAGGGAGATAACAGGGTCCCATTCACTAGATGGCTTCTTAAAAAAAAAAAATTCTTGTATTGATTCTCTCTTGCATAAATTTACAACACTTTCATTTCCAGTGACTCCTTTTCCAACCTTTACCCGTGACCCTGCCATGTAACAAATAAATGGAGTTAAGTGTCACCATGTTTGAAAACGTATGTCTCATTTGGCACCAAGAGTCCACCACTTTCTCTGCCAAAGGGCTGGCAGACACAGTGCTTCTCAAGCCTAGCTCATGGAAGGTAGAGACTCTGTTGCCTGTATGCAGAGCCAACTCCTTAGCAATAAGGATTGGATCTCTGACTTTATTGGGATAGAGAACTAACTTCCAGGTAAGGAAACTCCTCTGCCAGTGCAGATTGGCAGCTTCTCTACAACTGATGGTCTAGAGAGTTGTCCAGAGCACAGAGGGGTAAGTGACTTGCCCAAGTTCATCCAGCAGGGATATTATCAGAGCCATAATCTTGTAAGCCTGCCCTTCCTAGCTCCAAAGCCAGCTGTACCTTGCCTCTCACCTGGAGTATGCTTGTTGATGCAGAGTTAGGTGAGAGGAACCAAAAGAACAATTCCTATGACACAATCACATTGTAAAAACAATTTTGAAAGTCTTGATGACAGCTAGCATTTATAGAGCACTTTAAGGTTTTCCAAGTGTTTTACATATGGTATCTCTTGATCCTCATGAAAAATGTTGGAGGCATTTGCTGTTATGATCTAGGGAGGCCAAGGCTGGTGGATCTCTTGACCCTGGAAAGTCTGAGCTTCAGTTAGGTTTGTCCTGTCCTAGACCAGACACCTCTCCTTAGAAGTCACTACTCTGTAGTCCTCAGAGCTAAAAGGCTTGAGCTTACCTGTGAATTTATCTAGGAAGGTCCTTAAACATGACCTGTCAAAAATCTAGAATCCTAAATTTCTTCTCTAACTTATTTGGGCATCTATGGTAGGCTTGATCCATTAGCATGGCATGGTTTCCAATATTATCCATGTTGTGATTTTGTGATTGATCTAACCATTCAAAGCTTCAAGGATGTAGCAGTGTTTCTGAGTATGGGAACCTTTACTGGTGCAAATCCTCTATAATTAAATAATTGGTCTTGCAGAGTGGCTTTGGACAAAGGAAAATCCATTCCTTTGTGATCAACTTGGAAATTAATCTACTCAACTCTAACTAGTCTGCTCCTTGGACACCAGACTCATGAGTCATCACGGGGTTTGTACTTGCAGTCTTTGCTCACTTTTGGGGGGATTACCCCTCTAATGGTATAGTCTTTAAGAATTAGGGCTTCTTCCTCAACTGTGGCAGGACATGAGAGGACTACATTCCATGACTAACTGCACACATTACTATTTAACCAGATAATTGTCATTATTTTTTCAATGTGATTTTAAAGGTTTCCTGTATATTTAGGTACGAGTTTATTATACCATTGGTTTATTTCCTTTTATCAAAGCATTCACATCCAAATTTATGAAGAAAATTCATTTGAAAATGGCATTCTACATCTAGCATACATACATTCATTTCTACAAGTCAGAAATCCATATATTTTGTATAGAAACAAATCAATATTTACTATTTACTTTGTGTTTAACACCCCCCTAGACACTATATCCCTTCCATTCCCCTCTTCTTTCATTCCCTTTTTACTCTTCTTTCCCCTCCCTTCCTCTCTCTTCCCTCTTTTCTACTCCTCTTCCTTTTCCTTTCCCTCTCTCCTCTCTTTTCCTCTCCTCTGATAGGTTTAAGGG
>CM053601.1:169970600-170029637 GCA_028646575.1 Pseudocheirus occidentalis | reverse complement strand
AACATTAGTTTGCTTGTTTTGTAGCTGAAAAACTGAGGCTAAAGAAGATTTAGTGACTTACCCAAGGTCTCACAAGTAATAAGTAGGAGAATCAGAGGCACCAAGAATGGTACTTATTAGCTTAGACTTAGAGGTCCTGGATTTAAATTCTGGATTTTCCACTTAGAGCCTGTGTGACCTTGGGTAAGTCAACTTCTGTAGCCCTGGTTTAGTTATCTGTGAAATAAGGTGTGGTTGAGAGGAGCTGGTAGATAGGCAATTTCTAAAGTTCCTTTTGGGTTTGCATCTAAAATACCAAGTTACAGGACCATGGTCTCTTTCCATAGAAAATTAGCATGTGAACTGACTTTAGAAAATGTCTCACCCAACCCCTGCCTCACTTTATGGATGTGGCAACCAAAGCCAGAAGAAGAATCTTTCAAAGTCAAACCCAATCCCTCTGGCTATGATGACACTGAGGAGGTTCTGGAAAAGTCACATGGAAAATTTAAATGGAAAAAAGCACCAGAGACATAGAGATAATTTTGATTATTTGTAATATATGTTAGAGGTCTTTGCTATTTAAATGAACTTAAGAGTGCTGGGGTTGGGAATTGGGGAGACCTGGATTCAAATCTTACCTTCTGACATTTAAGAGCACTGTGAGCTGGGGGGAGTCACTTCCCTGGACCCAGTTTCTTCAACTGTAGAATGAGGGATTTGGACTCATTGACCTCTCAGAAACCCTCCACCTCAAAATCTATAATTCCCACGAAACTGTTTTGTTTTCTTTTTTTGTTAATCAAAGCGAAGGGTCCTTCCGTATAAAAAAAAGCCTTACCCCCACCTCAGATCCCCAGCTTCCCTCCCCATGCCCTCTCCCTGCCCTATTTTCCTGCATTTTCAAGAATTCCATTTTCTTAAAGCTGAGACATGCTGCATCTCCTAACCGGTTCTTTGGACCTCTTGCAGGGAAAAAAAAATGCAAAAGAGAGAAGCAAAACCATCCAGACTGACAAGAAGTGGGGCTAAAAAATGTATTAGGCAAAAATGAGTCATTTGCATCTCCTGTCTGCTTAACTCAAAGGTAAAAGTGAAGTCGATCCCCAGTGGGACCCAAGTGTCTGGACCAATCAAGCCCGGTGATGCTTCCAGGGGTTTCGGGAGAAGCAAATGGGGGAGAGCAGAATGTTCATCCCTCCATGACTCGGTGACTGCCTCTGAATAAGTCAACAACGCGAAAAAAATATGAAGACTGCCCTTTTAGACAAACTGACTTGAGGGAAGAAAGCAGGGAAATAGGTTTCAGAGATGTTGGACCCGCTCTTGTCTCGCCCAATTATCAAGCACTTCTTAAGTACCGACTGTGTGCCCGGCAGTTTGCTATGTCCTGGGTCTGAGGAATGAAACCATCTTTACTCACAGGGAGCTGACAGTCTATAGAGAAAGGAACTATGCAGGAACAAACCCCAGAAATGGGGATCGGTAACTCGCTCCAGGGCTCCCAGGAGACCTGGGTTCTGGTTCTGTCTCTCTTCCTTACTCACTGCCTGCCTGTCCAGGGATCTTTTCTCTATTCCTTGCTGTCCTGTTAAGCTGCAGGGAGGAAGGAAACCACGGTCTCCTGGGAGAAAGTCTGAATCATTCTTAGGGAAACCAGACCACCACGGATTGTCTTTGCTGCAGGAAGGACAGATTTAAAATACCCCGTCTTCACACCTCCTTTCCGACGATGCCACCATCCAATCGACACCAGGTGTGCAGGGCGTAGGACACAAGATCCGCAATTAAAGGTCTTAAAAATAAGAATTCATGCGGCTTGCATGTTCTGCCACGGCAGAAATGGCTCTGAGAGCGGGGGAAACAGGGGAAATGACCTGGAGATGGGACCCGAGTCCGGTCCTAGCAGCCCCGACACCAGGCAGGATGGAGAAAGAGCTAAAAGTTCAGAGACAGGACAGGGCTGCCACCCTAGATCTACTGCATGCTAGCTGTGGGATCTTGGAGGTCACCTTCCTTCCTATGAGCCTTAACTTCTTCATCTGGGAAATGGGCTTGAAAACTTGCCAGGAAGGATTGTGGTAGGAGGGAGATCTCCTTAGTCAAGTTTAAAGCATCCTAAGCGTCTGGGTTATTACTATCTGCTCTTGTAAAGCCGAGAGCAAGAGCGGTTAGTTAGAGTATATGTAGTTCCACAAACTTTAAAGTAAATGTGGCTGAAGTGATCATTCTGGAATGACTTTACATAGACCTAGGTTTTACTTTTTAGAGTCTCACAACTATCTTGTGAGGGAGATGTTAGGAGCATCCCCATTTTACAGAGGAGACAGTGTAATGAATGACTTGTCTGAGGTCACAAAGTCGGCTAAGCGTCTGAGGTGAGATTTGAATCTAGGTCTTCCAAACTTAGAGTGCTGAGCTCCGGTCACTGATGGCGTCTGTGTGAGTGGGGCGGGGAAGGGATTTCTAACTTAGGGTCCTGGGTGTCCATGAGTTTGGATGGTGAAACATGGCAATTACAGCTCTATTTAAATCTGATTGGTTTCCTTTTGTAGTCTGATATATTTTGTGTGAAGTGTTTGTTTAATAATGTAATTTTGAGAAGAGGTTTGTAGGCTTAATAAATGCTGGTTAGGTTAGAGGGGCTGGTACCGATCTTCTTGTTTTTAAGGGAGCCAATCACCTGTGCTAGCAGGAGCATGGAACTTAAAGTCAGGAAAAAACCTGCGTTCAGTCAGCAAGCCTTTATTAAGTGCCCACTGTGTACCAGGCAATTGTGCTAAGGACTGGGTTCAAGTCCCACTTACAACTTGTGGGACCTTGGGTAAGTGTCTTGACCTCTCTGGACCTTGGTTTCCTCATCTAGAAAATAAAGATAATAACTCTTGTACTACCTACTGAACAAGGCAGTTACAGGCACAGCCCTCTTTATAAACCGTAACCTGGTGTATAAATGTGAGCTATTATAATTGCTACCGACTCGTGAAGGCTGTGGTGAGGATTAAATGAAATCATGTAAAGAAATCACAGTAAAAATATAAAAAGCAATAGAAATGTGACTTACGATGATTATTATTGGGTTTTGTTTTCAAAGAATGCCAGTGATGGCAAATAGGCTGTGTGAGCTTGGCTGAGAATGAGTCGATAGATGAGCCCACAGACTTTTGAAACACTCTTGACCCCCTTGGGAATCCTCTTTCGGTTAATTCAAGGCAGTGTGGGGGTGGAACAAAGAGAAACCTTAGCAGATCTGGGTTCAAATCCTGATCCTGCTGCTGACCGACTGACTATTCAATCGTCCCAGGATGGGGGTGGGGGGGGGTGGGAAGGCAGCCCGGGAGAGGAAGCTTCTGTTTCCTTGTGCATAAAACAAAAAATAAGACGCAGCTAGAAGGGTTGGTGAGAGGAAAACAATTTGTCATCTTGAATCGCACTGTGGATGGGAGCTTTTATTGTTATCCTCCATAGTGTCTGTGGCCGCTCTTTAAGTATCTTGGTAATATTTGAGCCTGCGCCTAAGTGGTAGGGAGTGAGGAGAGGAGGAAGAGAATATATGTATATGGGCTATGTGATTCACTCCCTGTCTTCTCCACCTCGGTAAGGGGGAGATTTAGGGTTCATAAAGCACTTTACAAATATTGTCTCATTTAATCCTCACAACAACTCTGGGAGATAGGTGCTATTATTAGTCCCCTTTTACAGACGAGGAAACTGAGGCGGACAGCAGGTAAATGACTTGCCCAGGCTCACACAGCTAATCAGTGTCCGGGGCTGGATTTGAACTCAGGTCTTCCTGACTCCAGGTCCAGTGCTCTATCCACCGCACTATTTTGCCACCAGGGTGGAAATAAAAATAGATAGATGATAGATAAATAGATAGATGATAGATAGATAGATAGATAGATAGATAGATAGATAGATAGATAGATAGATAGATAGATAGATGGATAGGTGGATGGGTGGATGGATGGATGGATGGATGGATGGATGGATGGATGGATATGAAAAGATTTCCAGGCTCATCACCAAAACTATCTCCCTCATCACTCTCTGGGTCATGTTGACAAAAGTATTCATGGAGGCAGCCATCTCCTTGTAAACAGAAAAGGAAGGTACCCTCTTCACCCCCACCCCCACGTCCTTCGTTCACTATGCTCTCTCTCCCCTCAAATCATACTTTATATATTTATTTATTTATCTAAATGCTGTGGAGCCTCAGTAAGAGATAAGCTGCTCATAGTTAGGGGCTACTTTTTTTTCACTTTGTCTTTATATGTCTATCATGGTACCAATCAATGCATTAATTGAGGACCTACTATGTGCCAGGAGGAGATGAAAGACAGTCCCTACCCTTGATGAGCTTAGATTCAGTTAAAAAAATAAAGCTTAATAAAGACTTGTTGGATCAGAATGAATTGAATCGATTTGAACTGACTCCAATCATTTGGAAGCTGAATTCTTGGTTCCTAACTGAAATGCCACCTCCCCCATTTAGGTTCCTTTTTCTATATACTTCTGAGATAGCAACTCCCCAGCACAGCCAGCTGGCACCAACACCTGTCACAGACCTACTAAACGTCTGGGTCGGAAAAGCAGCCTGTTCTGCCCCCACCCTGGTATGCCATCTCCTAGAATATCAAAACTCCAGCTCCCAACATCTTGCAGAAAAAAAGCCCAGAAGCTTAATGTGGCCCCCCTCACCAGACTCTGGGTCATGGGGACAAAAGCATTCTTGGAGGCAGCTGGATCCTTGTAAATAGAGAAAGCTTCTCCCGGTGGGCACCAACTGGCTGAGTCTGGATTCCTGGCTAGCGTGAGACATTGGGCTGATTCATGTCTCGTGTAAGTGTGTGTGTGTGTGTGTGTGTGTGTGAGAGAGAGAGAGAGAGAGAGAGAGAGAGAGAGAGAGAGAGAGATCTCTAATTTAATCTCCAATTTAACTTACCATCTAATAGATATATAATATAATATGTATATATAAACACATGTATATTCATATATGTTATATATGTACAGATAAATGTGCAATACTCATGTTTCCACATACCTGTGTGTAGATATATTTGTGTTTATATTTGTATTATTACATATATGATATCTTTAACAGCCATTCGATTCACCAATTTAGCACATGCACAGGTGTACACACATACTTATGCACATGTGAAATGTATATGCAACCACACATGCATTTATGCATATATGCACACATATGAGTTGCTATCTCAGGTTCACATATGTGTATGCATGTATGTATGTACACATATAATTACATGTGTTTGTATATCTGTATTGCGTGCATATATTACATTTTATATGTGCATACTTGTATCTTCAACAACCATTCAATTCAGGAAAACATAAATATACATTTATACATACATGTAGACACACATTTGTGTCTATATGTGCATGCATTTGCACACACAGACACATGTGAATATACATGTTCACATATATGTCCATGTATTTTGTGTACTGCAGATAAACATATTATGAGTATACCATATTGATGTATATATCTGTGTGGTTTTTCTGGTTTTATTTTTGTTTTTTGTTTTGCTGAATTGAACCACCATTGAAGACATCAGCTTCAAAGCCACAGCAGAAGGGGATTAAAAACACTCTCGTCTATAGTTTAGGGACAGCAATGACTGATTATGTGCTGAAAGTCATAAATGTAAAGCGGCAAGAAAATAAATGACTTTATCTGTAGGCACGTTAGAGGCCCTGCTCTGGTTCTGACAGACAGGCTTAATTAGATCTCAATGCAACCTTCAGATGGATGTCATTAGTTCGTATGTGGCTCTAGAAGCAGGGAAAGCTCCCGTTGTTCCAATCCCCAATCAATCCCCCTAAACAATACTCACTCTGGGGTCCCCGCACTTAAATTTTAGCCTCTCCACCATCTCCAGCATGGCCACCTTCAGATCCACTGGTTCTCTGTTCTAGAAGAGAAAAGAGGGCGGGAGGGGTCACGGGGTAGCTCTCCTTGGCTGCTCTGACGAGCAAGTGCCAACAGCATTTGAGGGGACAAGGAAAAGAGATCGTTTCTCTTCTTCTCAGATAGCCAGGAGCTCCAAGCAGCAAGGGCTGGCAGCTCTGCCCTCCCCACCCTGCCCCTTCTCCCCCAGCACAGACATTGCCCAGTGACCTGGGATATCTGCTGGAATGAAAGTGGATGCACTCAGACAGGCGGGTTCCTGGGCTGCCAGCGTCTCTGGGCTGAAGATTGGAGGCCCAGGCAGGAGGCCTGAGGCAGGAATTGGGGGGGGGCGCCAAGAGGGCTGCTTCTCTGACCTGCTCATCGTAAATCATAACTCTCAAGCATGATGCACCGTTCTCATGCCAAGACTATCTCTGGGGAGATGTGACTTAAGGGGTGGGATAGTTGGGGAGTGGGGTGGGGACCAGGAGGTGGGTCCGAGAGGAGCCTCAAAGGGTCAGAGATTTAGAGTGAAGGGAGCCCTCCCCACCAGGTCATCTGGTCACCACCCCCCACTTTTATACAGATGAGGAAACTGAGCCCCGGGAGGTGAAGGTCACAGAAGTATTAACCATCAAAGACAGGGTTTGAGCCTAGATCCTCTGACCACAGGACCCCTTGGTTGACCCCATTCAGATGTGAAAACTGAGGTCCTACAGCTCATTTGGTGGCAAAGTCACGGCTAACATGTGCCTCCTGACTAGCACTTTGTGGGGGTGTTTGTGAGTCATTTCTTCCCTCTCTCCAGCTTAGGCAGGAGCCCCTCCAGACTCAGGCAGGCTGCTTCTCAGACCCCAGATACACGATCTGATGCCAAGTCCTTTCCAAAATCCTTCTAGTGTTCTCATTTCCCCATTCTTCTCCACCCCCACTCTTCTGTGCTGTCACCCCAAATCACGGTCCCCTCTACCTGAGAAGGGTGACTGTTGCTATGGCTGCTGACCCTGAGGTTCTGCTGAAACTCCTCTCTCCCAAGGCCACATGTGTCTATTAAACTGCAAAATCCAGTGAATACCCTTTTCTCAGTCTTCATCTTCCTTGACCTTTCTGAAGCATCTGAAACTCTATCCTTCTGGCCCCCTTCCTCCTAGCCTATCTGCTGGCTCCTTCTCAGCCTCCTTTGCTGGTTCACCATTGTTTTCCTGTCCCCTAAGGACCTTCCTTGTCTTCTCTTCCCTTTAAAATGTTCCCCCTTGATGATTCCCTTCACTCCCAAGGCACCCACTAGACGTGCGATTCTAGGGAAGTCACTTCACTGCTCTGTACTTCAGTTTCCCTATCTGTAAAATGGGGGAAATAATCGCACCTCCTTCATAAGGTTGTTCTTTCGATCAAATGAGATCCTACATATATGACGAAGACAAAGTACAGTGGGTATCATACAGTATTTTGTTAACTTTAAAGCCCTAATATAAATGATTGTGGTCATTCTCGCCACATCATTACTACAGATCACTCAAATGTATATTTCTAGTCCTAACTCTTCCCCAAGTTCCAATCCCTGATTCCAGCTTCCTGCTATGTGGCTACACCTGGAGATCCCACCAGTGTTTAAAAACTACTTGGGCAAAATAAAAGTAATAATGGCTTTCATCTATCCTACCAACTTTAAAGACTTACTTGTATGAGATTTTTTTTTAAATGTGACTCCCATTTATAAAACTCTTTAAAGCTAGGGAACCACTCTACACACATTATTCCTAGCTAATGTATCCAGATAGATTCAGGTCGCCTTCGAGGCAGTGTAGCTTAATGAACAAAGAAAGAGTCAGTCCCAGAACCAGGAAGACCTGGGCTCAAATTCCCCCTCTGGCACATACTGGCTTGTGACCTTAGACAAGTCACATAATTTGTCAGTGCTCTCCAAAACTGTCTAAGACAACCTACGTGGATGGAAGGAGTTTCCTAGATCACTGAAATCATACCTCCCATCTCTATCTATTACATATATGAAAACGGAACTTATCATCTTCTCTTCCTACTGTTTCTGTCAATGGCATCACCATCCTCCTAGTTACCCAGATTGAAGTGATCTATGTCTCTTCCCCTCCCCTCTCTCCCATCCAATCACCTTCCAGGTCTTATAGGCTCTACCTCCACATTTCTAGATTTGGCTCCATTTCTGTTCAGCTCTCCCATCTACCAACCCAACTCTGCTTTCATCAGCCCTCACCCGGACCCTTTGCCATAGCCTTCAAAGTGGTCCCTCAGCTCCTCTAATGTCCTTCATGGGGCTGTCGAAATCAAGTTCCTAGAGGATAGATCTTACCGTTACCATGTCACTCCTCACACACACGCACACACACACACACACACACACACACACACACACACACACACACCCTTCCGTGGCTCTCTAGGACAGTAAACTTCAAAGTGCTGAGTTACTGAACCACCTCTAAATACAGCTCTACATCTGAACACATGTGTCCGTAAGTGAAATCTTTGATTAAATAGAGTTGTCTTGATTGCTGAATTAGAAACACATCCAACCTCTCTATGTCTAAATAGAAGCAGCAGCTCTGTTATGCCACAGATGATGACGTTCCCCATCAAATAGATCAATTGCCTCTCAAGCCTGCTGGGAGCATATTTAGGACAAATAACTGGTTTAAAGACCATCGCTTAACCCCAGTGTCAGAAAAAGGGGTCCACTGGGACCTTGCATCACCTTTTTGTTCTTCTTATATAACAAAAAGTGTTTATAGGAAGACAGTGGTTTGCCAGGTTAATGGAGAACCTAAATGTCTTCGTCTTCTTGAGAAATTGTATCTAACATCCTTTTCTGCAGAGGTGGGGGACTATGGGTTTGGGACAGTGTATACACAGTCAGACTCCATAGATATTTTATTACTTTTTTTGCTGCTTTCTCTCTCTCTCTCTCTCTCTCTCTCTCTCTCTCTCTCTCTCTCTCTCTCTCTCTCTCTCCCTCCCTCCCTCCTCTCTCTCCCTCTTTCTCTCTGTCTCCTTCCCTCCCTCCTTCTTTCTCTCTCCCCTTCTTCCTCCCTTCTCTCCCTTTTTTGGGGGGAGGTCAAATAGCAGAGTAAGATAGACTCAGAGCCAGTGTCCTAGGCTCAAGTCCTGTGTGACCCTGGGCAAACCACTTGACTCTTAGTGCTCTAGGCAGCTTATTCTCTGCTTTGCTAGACAGATCTTCCCACTCAGTGAAACTTGTCACAGGAGGGATGGATAAATTTAGAAATAAAAGTGATGCATAAAGCAAAAGATTTATCTCTCTCCACATGTGAGAATGTGTCTCACCTCTCTGGGGCTTTTGTTTCTTTGTCTATAAAATGAAGTCCTCACCCTAAATGATGTCTGAGATCCTCATGTCCTATTAACCTGGGAATACTACAGCAAGGTCACCTCTTCAACATGCTGCCTTTTGATCCTGGTAAGTAGTAGAAACATAATAAATGTTTGTGGAGAGTAACTGGCATATAATAGACACCTAATAAATGCTTATTAACAGTGGCAGACACATAGTAGGTACTCAGTAAATATGTATGGACAGTGCTAGCAAATAGTAGGCACTTAATGAATGCTTGTGGACAGTGACTGGCACAAATCGAGCACTTAAAATGCTTATGGACAGTAGCTGGAGCAGAGTGGGCACGTAATAAATGCTTATGGAGGTTGGCACACAGTAGGCACTTAATACATGCTTATGGACAGGGGCTGACACATACTAACCAGTTAGTAAATGCTTAAGGATAGATAGGATTATAGTAGGTACTTAATAAATACATACTGATTGATTGACCACTTGCCCCAATTTGTTATTGTTTCCACCTTAAAAATGACCTTTTCCATTGTTATACATGTACCTGACACGAATGTAAGCTCCTTGAGGGCAGGACTGTTTGATTTCATGACAGGATCATAGCCCTCAGGAGTCATTTAGTCCAACCCCCTCATTTTGCAATTGAAGAAAGAGGCCCAAGGAGGTTAAGGAGCCTGACCAATGCCACAAAAGTAATGAGCATCAGAAGCCCAGATCTGAAGCCAAAGTCAGTGCCCTTTTCGCTGTACTCCCATGCCTTCTGTCTTTGAATGCTTGGTGCCAGGTATACAGAAGGCATATAATAAATGATAGTGAGTAAGATGTAGTCTAAGAAATATGGGCAACAAACATTTATCAAGTCCTTATTGTATTCCAGTCACAGTGCTAAGCGCTAGGGATACCTAAGCTTACATTGTGGTAAATTATATTTCATGCCGATTTCATATAAATATTTATTATAATTATTATCTATCTCCTATCCTATGCCAATTGGCTGGGAAACAGAAATTGGATGGATTGTTAATACCAGCCTTAGATAAATCAGTGCCTCATTTGGAGGAGCTGGGACTGGAAGGTCCCTTGAACAATCCTAAGCCTGGAGACAACGAGGAAAGGGTTAAGCCGCTAGACCCAGGGTCCGGATTCCCAGAGAGGAGCAGACAATGAGCTTGGCTGATGATGTCACCCCTCTAGCCCTTCTTCCATTGGCTGAGCAGCCAGGTCGCTTGTCCCTAGAAAGCTCTCTTCCCTCTCCTCCCACCCCCCCAACATTCCAGCTGCGAGGGCATGGCTTCAGCCCCACAGCAAAAGGCCACGCTATCATCATCATCATCATCATCATCATCATCATCATCGTCATTCCCAGCCTCCACCCACTCTCCTTGCTCTGGATCGGGGCTGTGCCAGGCTGTACATTGCAAGCTCCAGAAAGAATAGAAATCAATCAGACAAAGTACCAGTAAGGGGGAGGGGGCTTCCCCTGCTAAACGTTGCTTCTACCGAGAGATAAGGAGACCTTTAGACCCTTCAGCTCCTCCCGGGAAACTGGCATGCATTAAAACACACACACACACACACACACACACACACACACACACACACACACACACACACACACACACACACAGAATCAGCCTCCATCACTCCAAGGGAAATACACTCCCAGGATAAAATGGAACAGAGTTTGGATTCCTCAAAAAATAAGGAACTAGGGCTTCCATCCATCAATCATGGAATATTAGTAACAGAAATTTAATTTGATTCCCTTTTGGTTTTATATCAATTACATCATCTGACTTGTCTTTCCCCTCCACTGCCTCCTGAGAACTCTCCCTCATAATAACAAATAATAAGAGGAAAAAAAGGAAAGTAAAAAAAAAATCCTACAAAACTAACCAACACATCAGAAAAGTCCGAGGTTATGCGCCGCCTTCTGCACCCTTGCGCCCCCACCTCTGCAAAGGGGGGGTGGGAGTGGGGAGGGCATTTTCTCACATCTTTTCTTTAGGGCCAAGTTTAGTTGGTAGAATTTTGCAGCATCATTTTGTGGTAGTTGTTCTATCTACTTAAAATACAACAAGCACTTATTGCACCTACAGTATGACATTGTGGTCAGTGCTGGGGATACTGAGGCACAAGTGAAACGGTGCTTGCCCTCAAGGAGCTGGTATTAAGGTTTGTAAAATTCACTGAGCACAGTTATGGCTTTGCTTGATCCTTACAACTCCAGGAGGTAGGTGCTCTTATTATCCTCTTTTGGAAGAAAGAAACTGAGGCAGAGACAAAGTGACTTGCCCAGGGTCACACAGTTAGTACATGTCTGAGGTGGGATTTGAATTCAGGTCTTCCTGATTCCACATATGACATATCTTCTGCCTTTTAATGAGTCTTTTTTTTTTTTTAACATTTTGAAGACAGATGTCTAGTCTCTAGCAAAGACCTGGAAACCAAATGGGTGCTCATCAGTTGAGGAATGGCTAAAAAATACTACTCCACAAAGTAGTAAAAATAAAAATAATACTCCACAAAGTTGTGTTATTGTTGCATAGTAAGAAATGAAGGATTCAGAGAAACCTGGGAAGATTCATAGGGACTGATGCAGAATAAAATGAGCAGAACCAAGAGAGTAAACAATGAAAACATGAGTGAAAGCCTAAATCTCAGGCACTCAGCCAATAATGAAACAGACTTTCTTGCTCGTGAAAGAAGTGGGAGACCATGAGGACAGAGTGTTGCAGACCTGGTTAGATGAAATAAAAGCTTAATTGTTTTTCTTTTTTTTTAAGAAAAGATTAAATCTAAAAGGGGAGGTTTTTTAAATTCCCCTTTTCTTCTACAAGAAATGGGATGCTTTTTAAAGGGCAGAAGTAGGTGATATTATTTTTTTTTAATCATGGATTCCAGTGTAGTATTAGGGTTTATAACCAGAAGCTCAACTAATTAGGGAAATAGACCCAGGCAGGGGGGGGAACCTGTGGCCTTGAGGCCACACGTGACCCTTTAGGACAGTCCTCAAATGCTTCCCTTTGACTGAATCCAAACTTTACAGAGCAAATCCCCTTAATAAAAGGTTCCCCACTTCTGACCAAGGGATTTCTTTGAGGAAGAGAAGATCAGATTACTCTACTATACATAGCATAAGAAAGACTTTAAGTACCATGACTAGACTCTTTCTACAGATCAAAACTCAGTCCTTTCAGGAAGTTGGAGGGGATGGTGGATAAAAAATGGGACGTGGAGCTGAGAAGGCCTGGGTTCAAGTCCTCCCTCTGACCCACATTGATTGCATGGTCCTAGACAAGCATTTCTCAGTGCTTCAGGCCACCCTCTAGGATTACAGATTGAAGAAGAGGTCCTGACCTGTACTGGTATAGACAGTTTGTCACATCCCATATAGAATTCATGTTGCAGCAGAATGAGTATTATTAGCCTTCGGATCAGAGGATGTGGGGGGTTCAGGCCCTGGCCCTGTTGTATGATGCTGGGGTCTCAGTTCCTTCACCTTTAAAATGGGATAACAATATTTCAGTTCCTCATCTCACAGGATTTTTGAGATGAAAATGCTTTTCAAACCTTAAAATGCTATAGAAATATGTTAGTACCATTCTTGCTGTTTGACCAGCCCACCTGTGTTTCTTTTCTTTTTAAAAATGAATTGATTTTTAGCATTCATTTTTAAAAATTGTATTCTAAATTCTCTCCCTCTTGCTCCTTCCCCATCTCTTGAGAAGGAAAGCAATATATGGATTAAACATGTGAAATCATACAAAACATATTTCCATACTAGGCATGTTGCAAAAGAATAAAAAGAAAAAGCAAGAAACATAAAGAACATGAAAAAGTATGCTTCAATATGCAATCCAAGTTCATCAGATCTCTCTCTGTCCCTACCTCCAGTTCTGACTCTATCATATGCTGAAAGAACTTTGACGTCCCTTTTTGTGTTCCAGTCCCTATACCAACCATGAACTTCCCCATTGCCCTTTGGGCCATCTGCCATTTTGATTCTACGGAGATATTGTCTTTCATTGGTCAGAGCATCATTGGCCTACAGTTGGGATGCACTTCAGAGGCTACTGAGTCCAACCCTCTTATTTCTACAGTTAAGGAAACTGAGGAGACTGAAAGAGATACTGCATTAGTGTCATAGATCTAGAGCTGGAAGGAACCTCAGAAACTCTCTAATCCAACCCCACATCTTACAGATGAGGAAACTGAGTCCCATAGCTGAGTTCCATGGAGAACACACAGAGAAAAGATATGGTCCCCATAACTTGGTTCCTGAAGGTGGCTTAACAATAACTCTGCTGGTGCTTGGGACAAATACAATGAATTAGTTGAGAAGCATAGACGTGGGGAGTATTCCAAGAACTCGGAAGCCGCTGGTGGACAGATTTTGTTTATTCTCCTTGTCCTCCCCCATGGAATGTGGTGTAAAGAGGGGCTCATGTTGAATTGACAGACATCCCTCTGTGTGTGACTCAGCCCAAAAGCTGTGGGTGCTCCCCTAAACAACACTCTTTCCTATGATTCATTGGTAGGGTAGTCCATGATCTTCAGAGGGCTATGGAATCTGTCTCACTGGATCGATAATTAGACCAAAAGTCCTCCTAAAGACAGAGGCTGTAAAGGATTCTTCTGCTGTTTCTCCAGGGACTGATATAATGCATGGTATAGAGTGTGTGCTCAAAAAATCTATAATAAATTGACTCTTCATTAAGCAATATAATGAGCTAGGCAGGATAGATTCCATTACCCCCATTTTATAGAAGAGGAAACCTGAGTCTTGGAAAAATACACTGACTTACGTATGATAATACAACTAGCCAGTGGCCAGATGATATCCTCTGCTGAAATCGGACCCTTTCCCCGGGAGGAAACCCTAGATAAAGATCTGGACGTTAAAGATCTGGACCAAAAAAATAGTAGCATGTTTTCACCATGCTAGGCCATATGGACTCAGCCTCTAGCTCTGGGCAGGGCTTCTCTGGCCCCTCTCACCCCACCTCCCACATCCCCAGTGTGTGGCTGGAACCAAACAACTGGGACAGAGAAACAGAAAGACAGTCAGGGCATATACTAGTTATCAGCACCCTTTGTCCACATCATATCAATTCATAATTGTCAATATGTCTTATAGTTGGAATGTCTCACTGTCCTCCCCTCCACTTCCCTCCCACCTCGATAAAAAGATTACAAAGGAAATCAAAGGTCAGTGACAAAAAAGTGAGGGTTTTTCACCCATCCAAGTTCACAGGCCCCTCTGAAATTCATCCATCGACCCTTTTTGGGGATCTCTAGTTTAAAAACTGCTGCGATAAATAAAAGGACTTGTTGAGTTTTTGTATCTGAAAACAAATCCATCCCCTGAAGGGCAATGCTGATGTGGATCTATACATCTTAAGAAGCAATGATCAAAATATTTGGTACACATTTTCTTTTTGAGGGGGAAGACTGTACTGAGTAGGGTGAAGCCAGTTGTAGAGTGTGTTTCTCCCTGAAACAGTGTTTTACTAAATACCTGCAAGTAGCTGTTTAAAAGTCAGGAGGACCTAGCGGAGAAACCAAAATAAGAAGATATTTTCTCTCAGCTCAGGTGAGTGCTGGAAAGCAGGAAGCATCCAAAACAGAAAAAAAAAACCCAAACAACAAAACAACGACAAACTACTCCCTTTATTCCATATCCAAAAAATAGCAGCCAAGGGTCATAAAATTGGCTTTTTGCACAAATGGAGTCAGATTCTTCTAGCCTGGTTGTAAGGATCACAGATCCAGAGCTATAAGGGACCTTCAGAAGTCATGTATTCCAATCTCCTCAGTTTACAAAAAAAGAAACTGACTCCAGGAGAGGTGGAAATGACTTGCCCATAGTCACACAGGGAGTAAGTAGTAGACCTGGAATTAAAACTCAGCTCCCCTGACTCCAAGTTCTTTCTAACACATCGCCTTGCCTTCCAAAAAAAAAAAAGTTGGCTATCCATTGGAGTTGGTGGCTTGCCAAAACTGTATATGTGTGGTAAAGGCCCCTAGAACGTCTAGCATCCTTATTAAGCAGAGGCCTAACCTTTCCTGTCATAAATAACATTAAACTGGTAAATTCAAGTTAAATCAATAATTAAAGCACCTACTATGCATGAAGCACAGTGCTAAGCCATGATAGTACAAAGAAAAACAAGAACAGAACCTGCTCCCAAGGAGCTCAAATTCTAATGGGAGAGACCACATGGAAAGTACCATGCAGAGACTAGATACCGTGGCCGTCAAGTCATAGGGGAAGGCACCAGGCAATGGGGAAGATGGAGAAAGGCCTCCTTGAGTATATAGGATTGGACTGAGCTTTTAAGGAGGCTAAAAGAAATCTAGGCAGAAATGGGGGAGGGGGCTAGAGCATCTCAAATATGGAACATACAAAAGGATTGAAATGGAAGATGATGTGTGTGGCATTCAAAGAACTGAAAATAGGCCTCCCTGGTCATAGGAGCATAAATTTGGAGCTAAAAAGGCTCTTGAAGGACATCTTATATACTTGGCATTGGTATACTTGGTAAAGTATACTTGGTAAAACTGCGGCCCAGAGAAGAAGTGGCTTTCCCAAGGGCACACAGCGGCCAAAAAATTTCTCATAAAATCCTTACTTTACCGATTAGGAGACCAAGGCCTGGGGAGATTAAGCCGCTTTATCCAAGGTCATACTCTACAGCTTGTAGAAGAGCCAGACTAGCTCCTACAAATGCAAGACTCCTTCCTAGTTCCCAACCACTGGGCTGCCTGACTTCTTCCAAAAATGCAAAACCCTACTAGCTTTACATGCTTAAGTCAGGAGGAGGAAGAGTGGATTGGACTGAGGGTGTCTAACCTTACCTGGGACTATCTGCTTTAAAAGCATACCAACAAGGTCCCAACTGGAAAATGAAGGGCAGAAGCTTCCACTCGCCCTTTCCCCCACCCCCTTCCTCCTCTCCCTGCTGCTGAGAAACAGAATATCATCCAGAGGACAAGCAGCAAGGCTGGTGGGCCTAAAATTAGCCCCACCAGCTGTGTTTTGGTTAGCTAGCCTATATTGCACCAGCAGGACTCTGAAATGTGAGGCAGTCATACCCTTTGGAGAATCAGTTTTGGGGCGTGCTCAATATTTCACTTGTCTGCCTACTCACCAGAAGGGGGCAGGGAGAAGGAGCAGAGAGGAAGTCAGCTGACAAGATTTGAACCCCAAGGAAGCCAGTATCCACAGGCTTTTCTGAAATTTAACCCAGGAGAGGGCCTGAAGAGCAGGGGTCTTTAACCTAGGGTCTACAGACTTCCAATGATGGATAGATAGATTCTGGGGGGTCTATGAACTTGGAGGGGGGTGGAAATCATAATTTATTATCACTCATCTCCAGCTATCAACTAATCTCCAATAATTGAAGAAATTTAGCATCTTCTTCAACTAAAAATGTTATTCTGATGTGGGGGCCATAGGCTTCACCAGACTGCCAAAGGGGATCCATGACATTAAGAAACAAAAAATGAACAACTTTTGATCTAAAACTGAGTTAAAGACAAGTCACTATTCGTGATGGAAAATATTGTCCACATCCAGAGAAAGAACTATGGAGTCTAAATGCAGATCAAAGCAGACTATTTGCTCTTTTTTGTGTTTTTTTCTTTCTCATGAGTTTTCTCTTTTGTTCTGATTCTTCTCTCATAACATGACCAAGGTGTAAACACATTCAGTGTGACTGGGCATGCATAGCCTATATTACATTGCATGTCATCTTGGGGAGGGGGGAGGAGAGGGAATGAAAAAAGAGATTTGAACTCAAAGTCTTGTAAAAGTGAATGTTGAAAACTATCTTTGCATGGAATTGAAAAAAAAATAGAACACTATTAAGTGAAAAAAAAAAAAGACAAAGTGCCAGGCTGCTTCAGTGGAAGGACTTTACACTTCAGAAGTTCCCAACACTGATGAAATAACAAGTCTGGACAGAAGATCCTACTCAGTAGTAATAATTTCTGAATACTTTTTGAGTGTGGTTTGGACCACAGGAAGACTGAGGCTACTCTCAATTCAGAGATTCTACCATTTGGTACCTGCAGAGGGAAATGTACTTGGTGGGCTACTACGGTATAACCTGCCTGCTTTTGTGTTGTGTCTCTGAAACACCAAAGCAAAAACAAAACAAAACAAAAAACCCTTAAGAATTCCTGATGGGAGATGACCAACAGAGGGAAGACCCCAAGATTAAGAAGGACTGGGAAAGGTATCTTGAATAAGATGGGGCTTTACCTGAGGCTTGAAGGAAGCCAGGAGGTGGAGGTGAAGAGTGAGAAAGTTGCAGACACAGGGGACAGCCAGGGAAAAATGCTTGAAGTCAGAAGATGGAGAAACACTTCATGTGAGAGGGAGAGAGAAGAAAACAGTTCCTCCGGTAGCTTCTTATTTAACTAATTATTCTGGCCAACTAGGAGCCAACTCCGACGATCCTCCCTGTCAAAGGAATACGAGTGCCCCAGTTCTCTGGCCCCTGTTCTGTTTGGACTAATTACTTGCCTTCCTAGGACTGAGGTGGCAGACTGCCCTCAGAAGCACATGGGGTTGATGGTACTCTGGGGACCTTCTTTAGGCTTGTCACAAGTCTGGAATGGATAGGCTCTATAGGCAGATCAAATTCCACCTTCTGGAGAATGCATCTGGTTTTCGAGGATAGAGAGAGAGTGGGGAGTAGGTGGCTGAATCTCATTAGCCATTTGCTTGAATTCAAAGAGAATTTATCAGACATTTACTACCAGCCAAGCACTGTGCATATATACAATTCACTTTCGAAGTGAATTGAGATAGGGAGAGTTGGCAGAGGTGGCAGAGCAGACATAGAACTGTGCATGAAATCAAGAAGACTCATCTTCATGAGTGCAAATCCAGCCTCAGATGCTCACTAGCTATGTGACCCTGGGCAAGTCACTTAACCCTGTTTGCCTCAGTTTCCCCATCAATAAACTACACTGGAAAAGGAAATGAAATGTATGACAGTATCTTTGTCAAGGAAACCCTGAAATGGTCTCACAAAATCATTCAAAACTGTTTGCCTCAGTTTCCTCATTTGTAAAAATGAACTGGAGAAGGAAATGGCAAATCACTCCAGTATCTTTGCCAAAAAAAAAAAACAAAACCCAAATGGGGTCACAACCAACAAGAATTGAAATAGGGGGAGTCAGGAGAGGAAGGGATAAGGACAAGACCTCTGGTTTCATTACTATAGGGAACTCCCAGATGAGGAAATTCCCTCTACTGTTTACATGTATACCTCATAAGTGTGAATTTTGCATGTTATCACAGCCATTAGAGTTCCTGAGGGAAAGGACCTTGTGTTTGTCTTTCTTTGTTTCTCCATGGCTTAGCATACAGCAGGCACTTAATAAATGGCTTATCAATGCAGCGTGACACCTTTTTTGCAGTTCGTCCTCTTAAAGATCAGGAGGTAAAACGTTTATTAAGCACTTTATGGTATGCCAGGCATTGTGCCAAATTCTAGGATGACAAATACAAGCCAACAGGTTCTTTAGAGCTGTGTCAGAACTTGGGTCGTCTTGGCTTCCAAGGCAGTTCACTCCAACCACAACTCAAAGGGAGGAGACGGTGCAGAAAGAGCAGGGGGAAGGAAGCAAGCACAAATTTCACCTACAACTTGACAATCCTGCCCAGGGCTGCTCTGTTTACTTGTTGCTGTTTAAGAACAAATACAAGCGGTGGGCAGAGGTATTTTTGTCCCCTGTGGCTGAGAACACTCAGCCTGGCGGGAACACTGGCTGTTACCCGTCCTACACTGTGATTTGGACTTGGCTTATGTATGAGATTAAGGGGGCCAGGAAGCATCCGCCATCACATTTAACTAAACGTAGGATAAACTGTAATCTCTGAAATTGTTACTTGTCATAAATTATGAGGCCAGTGACAGGAGGCTGATAGACAATTCTAGGACCTTTTTTTATTTTTAATTCTTTGAGAAGGGTTGTCCAGAAATCTTAGTGAGATGCATATCTGTCACTCTCTTTCTTCTTTTGCTAAATGTAGCTGAAATCAGTCAAACAGTCACCTGGTCCAGTGGAAAGAGCACTGGCTTTGGAGTCTGGGGACCTGAGTTCAGATCCTGCCTCGGATGCTTGCCACCTGTCTGACATTGAACAAGTCCCTACCCCTTAACTTCCCCATGATGTAAAATGAAGGGGTTAAATTACTCTCTGAGGTCCCTTTCAGCCCTGATCTCTGATCCTATTCTCTATTATTAAATGCCCAATAACAAATGACCATTATAGAGGGTTTTAAGGCTAAAGCTTGCTTCTAATTATTCAGCCTTTCTGATGTCCCTCCCACAGGACATTCCATCTCTTGCCACCAAGCCTTTTCCTGGGCAGCCACCCTTGCAGGGAATGCCATCCCTTCTCACCTCTAGTTCATAGAATCCTTAGCTTCCTTCAAGGCTCAGCTGCAGTGCCTTTTCTATAGGAAGGTCACCTTGATCTCCCCAGATGCTTATGCCTTCCCTCTAAATTACTTTGCATATAATTTTATACTTTTAATTTTTGATATTTATGTTGTGCCCCTCCAAATAGAATGTGATGGTTATCATGGAAATGTGTCTTACATGATTATATACATATAATCTATAGCTAATTGCTTGCCTTCTCAAGGAGGGGGGAGAGAATTTGGAACTCAAAATTTAAAAAAACGTTAAAAATTGTCTTTATATGTAATTGAAAAAAAGTTAAATTGTAAAAAAGAAAACAAAACTAAGAACAAAGCAAGTAGAATGTAAGCTCTTTGAGCGCAGGGACTGTTTTTTTCCCCTTGTCTCTCCTGTGCCTAACAATTCCTGGCACACAGTAGGTGCTTAATAAATGCCTATTGAGGAATAAATCAATACATCCTATATCTCCACCTCTCCCTCAGTTAGTAGAAAGGTATTAAGTAAGTTGCTTGAGACTCAAGAGGTTAATCAACTCTTGCAAAGTTCTAGAACCATAGATTTAAAGTTAGAAGGTGCATGAGAAGCCATCTAACCCAACTCCATTTTACAGATAAAGAAACTGAGACCCAATGAATTGATATTAAGTACCAAAAGTAGCACCAGGCCGTAAGCCCTTAGGGATGCCTCAGTGAAGTCCAATAGAAAGAGCTCTGACTATGGAGTCAGGGAACCTGGATTCAGTTTTCACTCTGTTGCTTGCTATCTGTGTGATTTTGGGCAAATCATTTCACATCCATGGGCTTAGTTTCTCTATCTGTGAAAATGAGGTGGTTGGATTACATGGTCTCTGAGGTCCCTTCCAAGTCAAGATCTGTTTCAAGACTTCTAAATCAGCATCAAACCATGTCAAATCATTGTTCCATGATTCCTCAAAATGGCTCGTGTCAGAGGCAATATTGAAGCCTAAATCTTCTTGACCGTAAGTCTAACATTCTTGTCATTCTGCCAAACTGAGCTGCCTCTCAGGTAAATAATAGCTTGCAATAATGTATAGCTTTAAGATCTATCATGCACTTTCCCTACCAAGCTTTTGGGGTTGGCACACCTCAAAGGGACTTTATCATTATACCCATTTTACAGATGAAAAAATCTTGGTTGTAGCTGCAAGTTAATCAGCAACAGTAGTAGACAGGGTCCAAGTCCAAGTTCCCCAATTCCACCTCTAGTTCTCTTGGCACCTTCCCATCTTAATTTGGTTCCCAACAGCCTCCAGACCACATGTGGCCTTCTAGATCCTCAAGTGTGGTCCTTTAACTGAATCGAAACTTCACAGAACAAATCTTTTCATTAAGGTGATATGTTCTGTGAAGTTTGGATTCAGTCAAAGGACTGCACTTGAGGATCTAGAGGGTCATGTGTGACGTCAAGGCCACAAGCTCCCTACCCCTGGCAGAAGAAATTTGTTGTACAGCATCAAGACATGGCAAAGGCAATGGGAAGATACATGATGGGTAGGAGCAGACCATGACATATAAACAAAGAGGACTTTCAAAAAAGAAAGGGAGCAAAATAAGTCATCAAAAAATTGTAGTATGGAAAGGGAAGCTAGTCACTGTCAAAATTGAGAGATAACAGGAGATAGCTGCAGTCCAGTGGTACCCTCAGGAGATGTGGGAAGAAATCAAGGAAGGTCAACAGGAAACTAGGAAAGAAAAAAAAAGCAATGACGTTCAACTTTCTTTGGTCGAGGTTTCTTAGCCAAGATAAATAATGGACTGGTTCAAATTTGTAAGAACAAGAGTCATCCCCCAAAAGATAAAATGGTTGAAGGCTGTGAACAGGAAATTCTCAAAGAAAGAAATCCTAGCTACCAATGATCATAAGGAAAATTTCATCCAAGTCACTAATAATTAAATTAGAGAAAGCTGAACAAACAGTTCTGACGCTTCACCTCATAGTCATCAGATTAGCAAAAATGATAGAAAGGAAAATGATCATTGTTGGAGGGGCTGAGGGAAAACAGACACACTAATGCGTTGTTGATGGAGTTGTGAATTGGTTCAGTCATTCTGGAAAGCAATTTGGAATGATGCCCTGAAAGTCACTAGACTAATACCACTTCTAGGCCAATATGCTACAGAAATGAAAGAAAGAGGAAAAGGACCCGTAGATACAAAAATATTTATAAGAAACTCTTTTATGGTGGCACATAAGCGGAAACAAAGGGAGTGTCCCTCACCTGGGGAATGGCCGAACAACCTATGATGGATGAATGTAATGGAAAAGTATGGCACCATAAGAAATGGGATTGGAGCCCTGCTAAGTGGGCTGATGAACAAATCCCACTTCAGTGAAGGAAGGGATGTTGGAGTACCCTTATTTTATAAAGAGGCAACCTGTTCAAGGTCACACAGGAAGCCGGTGGCACAAAGAAAATCTTTCAGAGAAATCTGAGAAGACTTGTATGAATTGATGCATAGAGAAGTGAGCAGAACCAGAAGATGGATGTACACAATAATTATACTATAAAAAACCAAGCCGACGAACTGTGAAATCCTGAAGATCTCTGGTCAAGGCAACATGCAGCCGCTGTTCCGGAGAACCGATGATAAAGCGTGCTACCGATTTCCTCTCAGAGAGGGGATAAACCCAAGATGCATAATAAGACATTCATTCCAAAATAGAAACAGTATAAGAATTTGTTTTTGCTTCACTGTGTATATTTGCTATAAAGTTTTTTCCTTTTTCTTCCCTTGGGGGTGCAGGGGAGAGACCAGAAGCAGAATTCGGTAACCCCTCCTAAAAAAAGAGATGATCATTAAAACATTTCTTTAAATGCACAGAAGAGAGCAGAAGTAATCATAAACAGGACAGCTTTGAAGATACATGTTGCATTTATTATACACTTAAAAAAATAAAAGTTAAGTTACACATAATATTCACAGTTTAATGTACCATCCCCCTTTTCTGTTATGTATATAAAAATCCTCATTTTATTCAGTGTTTGTTAAGTTTAGAATTTTAAACAATAAAAATTTTAAAAAGACTTTTGAAAGAAAGCAAGGAAGACCTCCCACATGTTCGGTAGATCCATTATGGTGAACTAATGAGAAGACAGGGACAAGAATTTCACAGGATGGTAAGCAGGGATGAATAAACCTTGCCTGTTGGCAGGAAACTCCCACAAAGATTAGAACCACGTTTCCATTAGAATATCTGAGTTAGTACAGCTGGCTAGGAGTCAGGGAGACCTAAGTTCAAGACCCACTTTGGACACATCCGAGCTGAGTGGTCCTGAAGAAATCAATTAACCCCTTAATGACCTAGACAACTCTCTAAAAATCTAAGTTGTAAAGAAAGTGTCAAATTACGCCTGTAAGAAGGAGTTTCCTCATTTGGGAAATCCCCATAACACCAAAATCCCACATCTAGTCTCTACTCCATCTCTCTCACTGAGAATCAAATATACTAACTAGCTGATGGGGACTGTGGTCCTTTATCTCTCAGAAACACAGTGAATAAATTGTCATTCTGGTTTACAAATCAATCCTTTGTGGGTTTTGTAGGTGTGACTCAGTTGAGGGATTGGAGACCCCCCTAAATGGGCAGATGAACAAATCAAGCTTCAGTGAGGGAAAGGACCTTGGAGTACCTTCCTTTTGCAAAGAGGCAATTTACCTAAGGACACAGTGCAAATTAGCGGCAATATCCACCCTTCACTCCTCTTAGCTTCAAAGGATTATAGATTTGGAATAAGAAAGGGCCTTATTGGTTTCGTCAAAATTATTGAACTGTTTTTCTTCTATGCAAAATGAAGGGGTTCAATGAGATGATCACTAGGACTACTGCAAGTTCAACTTTAAACATTCTAAAAAGTTAGGAGGGGGAAGAAGATGAGAAAGAGGTGGTAGAGAGATGAAGGTCTAGAAAAGGGGGAATAAGGGAATAATAAACATTTATAGAACCCTACTGTGTGTCAGGCACTTTGCAGATATTTCAATATAACTCAACGACTCTGTAAAATAGGTACTATTTTATAAATTCAATTTCGAAGTTTAGGAAACCAAGGCAGATGGAAGGTGTGACTTGTCCAGGGTCTCTAAAAAGCCAACCCAAGTCTTTTGGACTCCATGTCCAATGCCTTGTCCACTACCCCATTCAGACTTATTAGTTCTGATGGAGACCTCTGGTGGGAAAAGTCAAGTTTCCATCAGTTTCCAGGTAGAGATATTTTCTCCCAGCTGGAACTATCTGATCAGGATAGTTACCACATAATTCCCACAATGTCAATGACATCCCTCCACCTCCAAAGAGATGTACCCACTGACAGAAGTTAAATTTGTTTTAAAAAAAAACCCTATCTTTTCTGAAATTTGAAGTGGTTTCCAATTGAAATCATACCTTTAACACTATGAACAAAAATGGTTTCTAGTAGTAAAGAGATACTGAGAAACTGACTCCTTTTTGGGAAGAATATTGGAGGGTGGAGAGGGAGGAAACACCCACGAAGGCACTCTGATCCCATATAATGACTCATTGAAATGCATGAGCTGGGACTCTGGCCTGGCCTCCTCTGCTCCTAGGAGGGGCCACCCCGAAGCACACAAGTCTGGTGGAAAGTGGTAGAATCCACACTTGAACTGCTCTCAGACACACATTGTTCAAAGGGCTCCCAAGGCCTCAGTTACTTATTCCCTTTGGAAGCCTAGGCCCCTATGACCATAGATATGGAGAGGAAAGGAGCCTTAGAGGCCAACTCCTTCATTTTACAGATGGAGAAACTGAGGTGAGAAAGGGGAAGAGACTTGTCCAAGGTCATTCAGGTTACAGGATCATCCATCTAGTGCTAGAAAGGGACTCAGAGGTCATCCAATCAGAACTCTGTTTCATGGACTCTCTGACCTTTAATTGAACAAACATTTATCAAACAACTGTTATGTTCCAGGTAAAGTGTTGGGTATTGGGAATAAAAAGATAGACCTCAAATGGTCCATGCCATGAAAGAGATAGTGTAGACACAGTTTAATAATAATAATAATGATGATGATGATGATAACAGCTATATAGCATTACAATCTGCAAAGTGCTACAAATAATTCTCTTGTTTGATCCTCACCACAACCCAGGGAGGAAGATGCTGCCATTATGCCCATTTTTAAGATAAGGAAAATGAGGCAGGCTGAGATTAAGTCTAAGATAGCTAGTAAGTGTCTTTTAACTCGGATCTTTCTGAGGTCAGGTTCACCACTCTACCTTACAGGATCACATAGCTACCTAGGAAATACAAAATGATGTGAGGAAAAGGCAGAGCATGATTAGGAATTTGTTTTCAATTAGGGTAAAAAAAATGGGGAGGGGAGGGGTTAATGAATACTCTGGATAATCTGATCTTAGCAGCAGTTGTACTGAAAGAGGATGAGAGAGAGAGAGACAGAGACAGAGACAGAGAGACACAGAGAGAGAGACAGAGAGAAGGAAAAAGAGAGAGGGAGGGAGGGAGAGGAAAGAGGGAAGGAGAGAGACAGAGACAGAGAGAGACAGAGAGAGAGACAGAGAGAGAGAGACAGAGAGAGGAGAGAGAGAGAAGGAAAGAGAGAGAGGGAGTGAGGAGGAGGAGAGAAAGAGGGAAGGAGAGAGTGACAAGAGACAGAGAGAGACAGAGACAGAGAGAGGAGAGAGAGACAGAGAGAGACAGAGAGAAAGAAAAAGAGAGAGGGAGGGAGAGGAGAGAAAGAGGGAAGGAGAGAGAGACAGAGACAGAGAGAGACAGAGACAGAGAGAGGAGAGAGAGAGAAGGAAAGAGAGAGAGGGAGGGAGGAGGAAAGAGGGAAGGAGAGAAAGAGAGAGAGAGAGAGAGAGAGAGAGAGAGAGAGAGAGAGAGAGAGAAGAGAGAGAGAGAGAGGTTTGCAAATCTTCAATGTTAGGTAAGTATGAGTGCTTTTTTTGGTGTTGACCTGTAATTTCATTGGTGTACATGTATCTTGACTATTCCAGGATGAGTTGTAGCAGAGTACCTGGGGGCCCTGAGACGCAGGTAATACTGTCCTGATGACAAGATGTGTCTAGGAGGTTCTAGTACCCAAGCCTTCCTCTCTAAAGCTTCTTGGGAGTTATTTCATACTGTTTGTCCATTAAGGAGACAGACAGAGAATTGGTCCAGAGGTAGGAAGACAGGTCCACACTTGGTTTGGACCTAAGAGGCCATCTAACCCCACCCACTGATTTTGCTAATGAGGACTCTGAGGTCTAAGTCAGGTGACTTGTCCCAGGCCATCTCTTGTATCCCTCCAAGTATTTATCAATTGTAGTGAATTCCACTTCTATGTCACTTTATGATCTGCAAGCACTTTAAGCATCCCCATTTTATAGATGGGGAACCTGAGGCACAAGAAGGTTAAACCAAGAGTCACACAGTTAGTACATGTTGAGTTGCAATTTGAACCCAGCTCTCTCATGGCTCCAAGTCTAGCCCTCTTACTAGGTGCTGAAGGAAAGAATTGTGCAACATTTTAAAAGCGCCACAACATTCCACAAATTGTCAGGTTGAGACTCAGACTTCAAGAAGAAAAGAAGAACATTTAGAAACGTAAAAAAATAAGGCTGAGGTTTTAGTTTTATCGTAGCACTGACCCAAAGGCTTCCCAGTGGAAATAAAATACAGATGTCCCAACTAGTTTGAGCCAACCTTGACCTTCCACAATGAGTCAAATTTTGAGCCAAAGTTCAGGATGTCTAAAGCCAATCCAGTTTCCTACGCTGCACAGTAAGAGTCCTCCTGAGCAGCAATGTAGGCTGCACAAGGGGAGGTGTAGCTTTAGTCTTCATTACTGCATTCCCAGTGCCCAGCAAAGTGTTGGTTCATAGTAGGTGCTTGGTCAATGTTTGATGGTTGATATTAGTTCTTAATCAATGCTAATTGGTCAAGGTGATTTCAGAGATTTTGCAGATGTAAAAGTATAACTCCTGAGTGATTTAGGTCTTTAAGAACAGGCCAACCAAAAAATTGCATTGCTCTGAAACTAATCTGGACAGGTACATGGTCTATTTTAAGTCGGGTTGGTCAATCCATTAATCCACAAGCATTTATTAAGTGCCTTCTATGTGAAAGGCACTGAAGATACAAAGACAAAGTGGGGGAGGTCCTGCCCTCAAATAGCTTAGGTTTTATTGGAACTGGGAGAACAGACATCAGGTATCACTAGACATCTTCTCTCTAGCTTGGTAAGGTCATCAAGCCACCGCCAGAACTTATGATCTCTGTTGTCAAAACCTTCCAGAACCCGGAATCTTCTTCCTGAATCCCCAGGAGGCATCAAAGTAGAACCTGAAGTAGAGATTTCCTCTAGCAAACTTAAAATTCCTCCTTTCCCTCGCAAATCACATATGTTCTCAATGTATTTGTGACCCACTTTCAAGATGCCCTCTGCCTCCATCCTGTCTCCACCAAGGCAGTTCTTCCCTCCCACTCTTATCTCCTATCTTCAAGGATGCCCTCGAGATGAAAATGAAAACAAGTCTATGATGTTTTATCTAATACATCTTTGTTTCTCCTTCCCTCCCCTCCCAGTACCTAGAACAGTGTTGGGTGTTTGGTAGATGTATTCATTAAATATTTGTTGACTAACTGAATGATTCCCCCAATTACCTAGGTCTTTTCTCCAGTTGTCATTTTTTCCCAGTGTATTCCTTTTTATTTTGAGGGGGTAAAGAAAAAGAAAGAGGACAGGTATTGGGTTGAAGCAGGAGACACAATCTTGTTTCCAAAAAAAGGCCCTACAGCTTCCATACCTAAGGCCAATCAAATGGGCAGCAGGAGCAGGAAGATACACTGGAAATACTGGCTCTTGAGTCAGATATGCTGGGTTCCAAACCTGCCTCTGAAGATCATTACTTCTGTGACCTTGAGTGGGCTGCATATCGTCACTGGGCCTCAGTTTCTCCCTCTGTAAAATGAGGGTGTTGGATTAGATGACCCCTTGCATATTTAAAGCTATGATTGACCCTATGTTTCAGGGTCCTGAGATAGCTGTTGTTCAATTGTTAAACAAAGACGCGGAAAATTAGATGAGATGCCACGGCTTTGGATTCCAAGCGGTCCAAATCAATCCCATTGGGATCAGCTCCTATTCCTCAGGAAACCCAGAAAAACCCAACAACAGGGTTAGGAACCTCCTTCAGACAGTATGTGTCATGGTCATTAGCCAGCCCCCCTGACTTCCTTCCAATATTTGGACTTCTAACCACTGTTCTGAGTGATTGAGGGTCCAGGTGGCTGAAACTCCTAGACCCTGAAACCCTGGAAATCTGCTTTTGCCCTTTGGGTTTCACCTCTACTTTATCAATCGCCTTTGGCACTCATTGAACCTTTCTGGCTACCTGGTCTTTGCCTTTACCAGCCACTGTGAGCCTCTATTTCTGACTCTATAAAAAGTGAGATCTTGACTAAATGACCATTCCCTTCTCAAAGTTCTCATGTTACCTGTGCCTTTATCCACATCACATTACACTTCAAATCAAATTTGCCTGTGTATGTTTTATCCCCCTCAGTAGAATGTAAGCTCCATGGGGGTAAGGCCTGTTTCTATTAATTTTCATTTTCCCGGGTCTAAACATCATAAAAACAGCTAGGATTTGTATGGAGTTTTAAGCTTTTCAAAGAGCTTTACAAATATTCTCATTTAATCTTCCCAGCAGCCCTGGGAAGTAGATGCTCTTATTACCCCCATTTTATAGATGACGAACCTGAGACCGGCAGAGGTTGTCATACAGCTAGAATCATTTGATTCTTGGGTCAAATCGCACATAAACCAAGCCTGCAATGTACCCAATTCGAAAAGGGATTGAATCGTTCGTGTGTCTAACTTCTCAATTCTAGGAGCCCTCCCCTACAGCCTTACCGGACTGATTTATCATAGCTGGGAGCTGATGCTAGTTTCTCAAAGGCAAATATCATAGGAGCATAGACTAGAAAAGTCCCTAATAATCAGAAAAGGCAGAGTCACAAATCCCTACCAGTAAGGAATTTGTCCTTCAATGACAAGTGAGCATCACCAAAAAGTTAGACCTTGAGACACTAATTTTTTTTTTTTTGGCTACAGTGTGGCTTTTAGAGCAGTGTGGCACCATCTCTCTCTGAGTATCAATTTCTTATTCTGTAAAAGTGAGGATGGATTAGTTGTTCTCTGAGGTGCTGTCCAGGTTCAAATCCTTACACTTTTAAAGGTCTGGATCATGAAACCATATGCTAAAAGCATGGAAGGTCTTCTCCCTGTATTGATACAGGGAAGAATCATCTCTGTAATGAAGGAATTAACAACTAAGAGGCATTGATCAGACCCTGATGTGTGCCAGGCACTGTGCTAAGTGATGGGGACTCCAAACCGAGGCAGTCCCTTCCCTAAAAGAGCTCCGGGTCATGAAAATTCATGGGTGTAGGGCTTTAGGAGACGGCTCCTAGAGGTGAGGAGCAAGTCATTCCTTTTCTACCTCCTGAGGAACTGTGGGATTGGCATCTGTATGATGTGACCTGAGAATCATTTATTCCAGCTTTGCAGTAAAATGTGGAATCTGGGCTAGAAAGCCTCTTAAGTTCCCCACCAGCTCTAACCACAGGATCCCAAGGCACTTAGGTGTCTTTTGGTTTGGGTTTATCCTTAAAATAAGGTTGACTAGGTAACCTCTGGGTTCTTTGACTCAATGTAGGATCAATGATCTTATTACTCTTGACATAATGGTCTCTTGAGGATTTCTCTAAGCTTGGGGAGGACATCTGTAGAAAACTATAACTTCTTTGGATGTGAAAAATGGTGTGGGTTGGTGCCCAACCCCCTGATTGGTACCAGAGCTGAACACAGGCCCCTGGGAGTCCTGACACCCCCTTCCTAGAGCCCTGCCTTCACCCTCATGATCTCTTGTAGTGTTCAAACAGGGTGACTACCTAGTGAGGCGTGCCTCATTAGATGCTAACCTCTTGGGGTTGGGGGGTTAGGGGATGAAGGGACTGAGATTGAGGTTCCCAGCCTTGCCTGGCCAGGGAGCTCTTCCCCCCAAGTGCCCCATCTTAACCCTCATGGTCTCCTAGGCTTCAAACAATGAGGGAATCTCTCTAAGCTTGGGGAGGACATTCCCAGAAAGCCATAATTTCTTTGGATATGAAAAATGTGGTGAAGTTGAAGGGGTGAGGCTGGTGCCCAAATCCATGATTGGCACCAGAGCTGCACACAGGCCCCTGGGAGCCCCAATACCCCCTCCACAGGGCCCTATCTTCACTCTCATGATCTCTTGTAGTTTTCAAACATGGTAAACCTGCCTAGTCGGACTCTAATCTCTTCATATTGGGGGATTGAGGGGATGAAAAGGGTGAGTTTGGGGTCCGCACCTCTGGTCTGGCCCCAGAGCTGTGCCCCCTCCCTCAGGGCCTTATCTTTAGCCTCATGGTCTCCTTGACTTCTAACAGAGTGATGGGACCTTTCTAAGCTTAGGGATCCCCATCAGGCCTAACCTCTCCAGGTTGGAGGGTTGGGGAATGAAAGGTGTGAGGGTGGAGTCCCCAGCTCTGCTTGGCCCCGGAGATGCTCCCCCGAGCACCCCATCCTCACCCGCATGGTCTCGTAGGCTTCGTCCAAGGTGCTGAGCAGGTGCTGCCGGTGGGAGCCCGCCACGGCACACAGAGTACAGATGATCTGCTCATCCTCCTTGCAGTAGAGGCTCAGCTCCTGGTCGTGCTCGGAGCACTTCTTCCTCTCCAGCTTGTCGGGCTCCCCGTCGGGGCCTCCGTAGTCCCAGAGAGGGTGACTACGGTACCTCTGGCTGTGCTCGCGGGCATGGGGCTGGCAGTAGCAGAAGCCGCAGCGGTCACAGAGCTGCACCGCCCTCTCGGCCTCGTCCGGCTCACAGGCGTCGCACGTGCCGTCGTGGGGGAGGTCTTCCAAGGCCGCGCCAGCTCCCGAGGCCATGCTGCCCTTGACCTCAGGCGGGGATGGAGGGTCAGTGGCCTCGGCTGAACCTAGAAGGGCATCAACCTGCAGCAATAGGGCCGGGACACGGGAACTTTGTCCATGGTCACCCCCAGCCACGGGGGCAACTGTGACGGGGTGGGAAAGCCTGCAGGCCCTGCGGATTCTCTTCTTGCCTGGCCCAGGGATGAGAACCTCTACTGAGGCTCTACTTCCTCCTGGCACTCCCTCCTCCCCCGCTGGGCGACTTCCTGCGGGGGGAAGTCTTCCCCCTGGGCTCGCATGCAGCACGGTCTCCAGCTGGCGCTACTGCTGCTGCTGCAATTGCTGCTCTCCACTGAGCGGCCGCCCCTGCCCAGCAGCTCCCGCAGCCCCTGCAGCCCCTAGCTCCTGCTCTCCGTTCCCTCTCCCCTCGCTGGACCCGTGACTGTGGCCTCCCGGCTCTGCAGCCGGCCCTGCACCCCTCCCTGTATCGCGGGGTCTCCCTCCCTCCTCTTTTCCTGCGTTGCAGCTCCTGCCTTTGTCCTTGCCTCTGACGGCCCGGCTCTATTTCGAGCCCGGATTTTCTCTCTCTCTCTCTCTCTCTCTCTCTCTCTCTCTCTCTCTCTCTCTCTCTCTCCTTCCCCCTCTTTCTCTCTCCTTCCCCCAACCCCCTCTACGTATTTTTCTTTGCAAGCTCCAAATACCCACAGCCTTAAGTTCAACTGTCAGGTCTGGGGGTGGGGGTCAGGCTGCCCCAAGGCCCCCCAGAGCTAGTGAAAGGGTCTACTTTCACTTTTCAGGTCAGACTGGACTCCTTTCACTTTCTGCGTCCTTTAAAGTAGCAATAGTCCTCTTCTCTCCCTTTCCCTCCCTCTCTGCTGCTGCTTTCCTCCTTTCTCGTCCTCCCCCCCCCCCACCCAAGAACCCAAGAAGGCTGGGACTGAGTAGCTCCTGGCCAACACCCCCCACCCCCCAGATTTTTATTCCTGGGAAGGGGGAAAGTGGATTAACACTCTACAATTCACACCAAGGAATTTCTGGGGGTTGATTGCTTGCTTTTGCAGGAGGTTTTGAGGACACTCTTTTCCTGAAAGCCCCTAAGCCTGTTGTCTTTGTGTGTCTTAATCTCCCTAGTTGCATTGCCTGTTATGTGGGGGCTTTACGTGGGAGCCAGGACAAGTGGGCTGTTTACCAGACAAGAAAAAAAAGAAAGAAAGAAAAAACATTCAAGCCCAGAACTGAGGGCTCCAAGACAGCACTTGTGTTTGTTCCTGAAGCTCCATCCATACCTAGACTTTTCAACAACTACCTAATAAAAATATATATACATGCCATTTGCATCTTTTGTTCCCAGAGGCCCCTGACTTTACCTGTGTCCTCACCTGCCCTCAGGCACCATGACAGTGGTTGAGCAAGGGAGAAGGAAAGCAGAGGAATTAAGAGGAGAGAGACCTCTTAGCCCCAGGGACTCCCAGTAGCACCAGCATGCAAATCATTTTCCTTCTCTAGCAACAGACTGCTCAGGAATACAAATTGGGTTTCCAGGGGAATTAATTTTGTTCTTGGCTCTGAGGTGAGAACCCAACTGTCCATCTGACCCACTTACCTCTATGCCTGACCTGTACCTTCCTTCCATTTGGGAAATTGGTTTCAACCAATTTTCTTCTTACTTCTGAGCACCCCGTCTTCTCTCCTCCTCACCCCCATCAAGATCTTTGCTGCTGACATTACTATTTCAGAGGTCATGGTATCCTGAATCTAAATCGAGAAGAGATCTCAGAGGCCGAATACTCCAACCTGGTCATTTTACAGATAAGAAAACTGAGGCCTGGGGAAACTTTAAACAAAGTAGTACACAAAGGTAGGATTCAAAACTCAAGTAGTCACCTTAATTGCAAGGCATAATAAATGCCTCTTGAATTGAATTCCATTGCCAGAGGGATACACTCCCCAATAATTACACTTTTCACTTTTGTGACTGATTTCATTTCCCCATCCACAAGCCCATGAGATCACCTACATCTCATTTCATGATGTTCCTTTATTAGCCAACATCTCATCCAATTAGAATCAATACAGTGAAATATGACATCCCTGGTACCCTCCAGTCTCTCAGAGGCTCTCAGAGGCCCCTGGAATAAAGGGAGGGTTGGTACTCAGCTGTGCTCCATGTTCTTGGGTCCTTGCAGACACTCCAGCGACTTTTTCCTAGGGCCCTTAGTAATAAACAAAGCCTAGAGTGTGGTTGTTTATTCATATCTACTCAGGGCTTTGATTGTTGGTAAATTTTTAATGTTCCTTAAAAACAAAAACAGAAAAAAAGAAAAAAGAAAGTCTCCAAGTCAGAATTTATACAACAGCTCTAAATAAGCCATCTTTCAGGATTTTGTGAATTACATTCATTTCATTTCAATCTCCTCTCCGTAAAAAATTTCTGAATTTGTCAGGATGTTGACTTACAGCAGCAATCACTGTACCTTGTGTTCACGTATCTACCACTTCCCTCACCCCAAAATGCCATCCGTGGTCTTGTTCGATTTGTCTTCATAAAATTCCTACCGAGTCCCTGGGAGCCCTGGCCTTTATCGTGCATGGTTGGGGAGTCAGAGAGCAGAGCAAAATGAACAAGCCACCAAAACGAGGCTAGCGATCCCATATCTTCTGATGAGTTGAAGTATGCCGGCTCTTGGCAAAGCCATATTTCTGAAGTTTCTATATTTGGAAATGCTTTTATTAGGCAAGGCTTGGACAGTTAATGGGGAAGGGATGCAGGGAATGAAAGACAAGTTATTTACGACCCGTCCTGGGATCAGCATTCCTGAGGGACGAGTAAAGCTGGAGTACAGAACATGAATCTCATTCCTCCACATTTCAGATATTCAGCCTCCTACGCAAGGGAACAAAGAAAGGGATTTAGAGACCGAGGGGGACCCCTGAGGTCCTCTGGTGGAATACCTATTTTTATAGATAAAGAGATTAAGGCCAGGAGAAGCCAAATGATTCATGAATAAGTGATTCTTAAATTAAATTGATTGAATACTGCTTGGTCCTTCAGCTGGGAGATGCATAATCATGACGTAATGGTTAGATAGGTGGTTTCGGAGCCGGCAAGACCTGTGTTTAAGTTCGGTGTTGGTTGTATGACCCTGAATCAATCATTTAATCTCTTAGTACCCTAGCCAAGCCTCTAAGCAGCAGAGAAGGCAAAGGGAGTTAGTTCCCTCTATAAATAAAATAACAAGTGTGGTCCCTATTCCTATTCTACAGAGTGTATAAGACTAGAAAGGAAAGAAAAGCTAAGGCTAGTGCCTTTCCTCTGAGATTTTCTCCATTTTCTCCAATATGTATCTTGTTTGTACGTAATTTTTCACTTGTTGTTTGCTATATTAGATTGTAAGCTTCTTGAAGGCCAGGACTGGTTTTTTGTCCTTCGTTTTATCCCAAACACTTAGGACAGTGCCTGGTATATATTAAGAGGATAACAAATGCTTGTTGACTCAACTGGATTTGACTTGAGACCACAAAGTGGAAGAGTCAATATTTGAACCCCTGTCTCCTGATTCTGTACTCAACTCAAAGCTGTCCATAACTAAAACAAGCATCTTCCTCCAAACCAGACCCAGACGTTTCAGTTGCTTTCAATGGTACCACCACTGTCCTAGTCACTTGGGTTCAAAACCCTGGAGTCACCTTTGTAGCTTTCCTTTCCACACACCCATATCATTATTCAGTCACCAGATCCTACTGATTTTACCTTCAAAATGTCTTTTCTGTCCCTTCCCTTTCATTTCTATTATTGCCCTAGTACAAGCCTTCAATACCTCTAGCCTAGGTTATATCATCTCTCTTCTTATTAATTTCCTTTCTCATTCCTCCAATTCCTTCTGCCTGATCAGATTCATCTTCCTTCCAAAAACATAATTCTGACAAAGTCACCTTTGCTGGTTTGTAAATTATTCATTTTTATAATATTAATATCATAGTATATTTTTTTCTGGTTCTACCCGGTTCAGTCTCCAAATTTTCAAATCTCTAATCTTCAAAGAAGTCTTTATATGTCTCTTTTTTCTCACTTATTACAGCATTATTTTGTTATATCCATATACCACAGTTCATTGGCCATTACCCAATTGATGGCTATCTCCTTATCTTTCTACCCTTCCTTTACCTGTGCTCCCCAAAAGAAGCTGGCAATATTTATAGTCCATCCGTCCATCCATCCATCCATCCATCTATTAATTCATTTACTCAGACATTGATTCATACATAGCATTTGCTGAGTCTTGTGTTCAGCACTGGGAAGAAATGGTTTTAAGGAGTATTTAACCTTCTAGGGAAGAGGATATAAACACAAATAACTATAACACAAGTTAGAATACAATAAACACTATGAGAAAATTTATTTTTTAAAATAAGTTTTCAGATGATGTAGAGATCACTTTCAGCTGGAGAGTCAATGAAGGCTTCAGAGAGGATGTGGTGTTTCATAAAACCACAGAATTTCTGAGTAAGAAGGGACCTCAGAGGCCATCTGGTCTAACTGTTACAAGTGCAAGAATCCTCTCTAAAACATCCCTGACAAATGATCATTCTCAAAGACTTTTAGGGAGTGGAAACTTGTTACCTTCCAACCCATTCCTTTCCATTCTTGGACACTTCTCAATGTCAGAAGTTTTCCCTGACGTCAAGTCTAAATCTATCTCACTACAAATTCCAACCCTTGTTCCTGGTTTTGCTCCATGGGACCAAGCAGAACTCAGTCAAGTCAATTCATGAATGATCTATTAGTGGACAAGCATTTATTAAGCGCCTACTATGTGCTGGGCACTATGCTAGACTGGCAATACAAAGAATGAAAAAACCCTACAGTCAAGGAGTCTATATTATAGTGGAAATTACTATATGCAACACTGTACTAGGAACAGAAAAACAAGGATGAAAAACAGTTCCTGTGCTCAAGGAGCTGAGTCCACAAACCTACTCCCTCATCCAAGTGACAGTCCTTCACATATTTAGACAGCCATCATGTTCCCTGAAACCTTTATCCCCCTCAGGCTAAATATCTCCAGCTCATAAAAACCATCTTTATAGGTCATGTTCTCAAGGTCCTTCATCAGCCTGGTTACCCTCCTCTGGATACTCTCAAGTTTGTCAATAATCCTCTCAAAATGTAACACCCAGAAGAAAGCACAACAGGATATGGACTGACCAACTGATCATCACTTCTAATATTATGGATATTCTGTCTCTCTCAATGTAGAGCCAATTAGCTTTTCAGGCTGCTGTCTTATACTGCTGAGTTTGTAGTCTATACTGAACTTGGCGTTCACTAAGACCCCTAGATCTTTTACTACAAATTGATGATCCCTTTCTATAACACGATTTTTTTTTAACTGATTCTTTTGTCACGGAGACGCTTATCATTTTGAATGATAAAAATAATGCTTTTCATTACTCCCCTATGATCTTGATAAGAAATAGATTCTGTAAAGATACCACAATTACACTATGTATATGTATATATATATATATGATAACTTTATAATGAGTCAGTGGAATAAAAATATAAAGATTATGTGTTATGTGTCAAGAATAGACAAGAAGAAGAATTGGGGATGGTGCATGGAAATTGTCTTTAAGAATTTAAAGGACCATCATATAGAAGTGGGAGAGAGAGAGACAGAGAGACAGAGACAGAGAGAGACAGAAAGAGACAGAGACAGAGAGACAGGGAGACAGAGTTGAAAAAGGAAATGGCAAACTACTCCAGTATCTTTGCCAAGAAAACCCCAAATGGGGTCACAAAGAGTCAGACAGGACCGAAGACAACTGAAATGTGACAAGCACTATACTAGGTGGTCAGGATACAAAGAAAGGCAAAACAAAACGCCCCCACCAACCAAACCCAAGTGGCTCTTGCTCTCAAATGATAGTTGTTGTTCAGGTATGAGTTTAACTAGGGGTCCCTGAAGTCCCTCCCAACTGACATTCACTGGGACTCTGTGAATTCTGCACAAGGGTTCATTAAGGAGCAAAGGAATTCTGCGTGTTCTGAGTCCAGTGTTTATGAAAAATATGGCAACTCAAAAAGTCAAGTTCAGGAGACTCCTTAACAAACCTTAACATCATGAAGGAGGCAGGGTAGCCAGGCCCAGGTAAGTGGCTAATAAGAAGGTGAAGTCCAAGAGTGAGGTGAACCAGGAGGGACCTACCCAGCAAAATTGAGTATAATGTTCCAGGGGAAAATATGGTCATTCAATGAGGTGGAGGACTTCTAAGCATTCTTGCTGAAAAAAAAACCAGAACTGAATAGAAAATTTGACATTCAAATACAAGAAGCATGAGAAGGTAAACATGGAAAAGAAACCATAAGGAACTTATCAAAGTTGAACTATTTATATGCCAACATGGAAAAGCAATAATTGTAACTTATAAAACTTTTCTCAGTATGAAGATAGTTGAAGAGAATATATGTGTGTGTACATACATATATATGTATACATACACATATGTCTATATAGGAGGGTATATATGGGTATGAATACATATGTGAGTGGATGTATATATGTGTACATAGACAGAGGGCACAGGATCAATTGAACAGGATGATATAATATTTTGAAAGGTGAAATTGAGAGGTGGGAGAGGAATAGAATGAGAAGAGACAGGGAGAGAGAGAACGGGGTTAATCCTCTCATACAGAAGAGGCAAGGGATAATTGTTGCAATGGAGGGGAATTCCTGAACAGGAAGGCAAAAGGGAATGGGTCAACCTTACTCTCATTGAAGTTGGCTTAGGGAAGGAATGACACTTTCTAAATTGGGTATCTTGACCTACAGGAGAGTAGGGGGGAAGGGGATGAGATGGGGAGGATGGAGGGGAAGGACAGCTGGGGGGGAGGGTTGTTAGAAGCACACACTTTAGTAAAGGGACAGGGACAAAGTAGAGAATAGAACAAGTAGGGGTTAGAATACAAAGGAGGGAAATATACAGGTACTAGGGTAGGGAGATTCATCCTGACCTACTGGAAAGTCAGAGGGGTGATGGGAGAGGATATAGGAGAGAGCAGATTGGGAAAGGGGGTATACAGTGGGATTGCTGTTTTGGGGTGGTGGGTAGGGGAAAGACAGGGAGTAAATTTGTAAATCAAAATCTCATGGAAATGAATGATGTAAACTAAAAATAGACAAAAGTTAAAAAAAAAGAGAACAAAAAAAAGAAAAAGAAAAAAATTAAATGAAGGTCTGGGAGGACTGAACCAAAATGATGGAGTAGGAGGAAGCATTGCAGTCCAACTTCCATTACATCTGCCCTAACAAGGATCTAAGAACAACAGACCAAAAGGGGCCAGAAAATCAACGCGAAACAATAGAGCATCTCTCAAGCCCAAATCACAAATTTGACTTGCAGGCAAGTGATCAGTGTAGGAACTGTGGAACAGAATTAGTCCAGGCTCTCAGAATTAGTAACTAGAGCTCTGATCCAGAGCAGTGACTCAGAGACAACTAGAACTGACTGCAGACTCAATCTCAGGCCCTGGATCTCTTTGGGGAGGGGGGGTGGCCAAGAGCGCAGACTCAGTGTCCAGACCTCTAAGGTTAGACCAACAGGTCAGGATCGCCAGAGCAGATTGTGGACTCTATCCGCAGACAACAATGGGGGGAGGAAGGGAGGAGCAGGATCTCCCAGAAGGTCTGGGATCTCAAGTTGAGCATCCAGAACTCTGAGTTAGGCCAGCAACTCTGGAATGTTCAGAGCAGATCAATGGAAAAATATGTATATCAAAGGAAAAGATAAAGAGCTTTCAGGATGCCAGGGATGTTTAAGACACACACCCAGAAGAGAATAACTCCCAAATACGTATGAACTAAACCACATAGAAAAGCACAGCTTGTCCACAAGATCAATTAGAATTCCTAGAAGAAATGTTGCAAGAGTTTATTTGTTTGTTTGTTTGTTTTTAAATCATTAGAGCTATGAATTTGCATGGCCATTCTCAGAGCAATTCAGAACTATGCTTCAAAAGTTACAGATTGAATGCTTATTGACCCAGCAATAGACCTACACCTCAACAAAGAAAGGAAAATGTTGTGTGTGCATACATATACAATATATAATATATTTTATATCATTATATATAATATATAATTACAATATATAACATATACATATATTACATTATATATAATATATATGTAATATACATACACATACATGAAACAATTATTTTTGCAGTCTCAGTGAACTCTAGACTAATGGGGCAGCTTGGGATTGTGGGCTGGGTCTAGAGTCAGAGAGACCTATGTTCAAATCCAGACTCAGAGATTTACCAGCTCCGTGATACTGGGGCAAGTCGCTTAACCTCTGTTTGTTTCAGTTTCTTTGTCTCTGAAATGGGGATGATATAGCAGCACCTACTTCCCAGGGTTGCTGTGTAGGGACCAAATGGGACCATATTTATGAATTCTTTGTTCAGTGCCTGGCATATAGTAGTAGCTATAAAAATGTTAGCTATTATTATTAATGGGGTGCCCATTAATTTGGGAATGAAGGAACACATTATGGTTTATGAATAAAACGGAGCACTATTGTGCTATAAGAAAGGATGGAAAATAAGATTTTAGAGAAACTTGGGCAGATATGTAAGGGCTGAGGCAGAGTACTATAAATTAGCATAAACTAATTTGTATTGTGATGCCAACATTGTAAAAAGAAAAAAGTCTGAAAAACATAAGGACTCAGACCAATGGCACACACACCCATGATTCCAGAAGACCAGCCATGAAGAAAGTTACCAATCTCCTGACAGGTATGTGATGAGCTAATGAGACATATGTTTCTGGACATGGCCTAGATAGAAATTGGTTTTGTTTGACTATTGTGTCAAAATTATGTCTTGTTCTGACCCACCCCACTCCCCTTCAAGTAAGTATAATAAGTAAGTCTGCAAGTAGCCAATATAAAGGAAATAATAGTAGGAAATATAATTGCAAAGGGTAATCTGGAAGTCACGTATAAACTGTCCCAAAGATCAAAGATGCAAAAATTGGAAATTCTATGATATATTAACCAAAATTCACATTAAAATTAAAATTAAATTCAAATAAAAATATGTGCCATCAGGTCCTTTGGTCCTATGATACATAAATCCCAGAAAAGTTTCAGACATTTGCAGTAAGATCAGGAGAACACCAAACAGTGTGGGATGATTTTGAGATAATATGGACATGTTAATTTTAAGGTTTTACTGACAACTCTGAAGATTTCAATATTTTTGGCTGTGTGATTTTATTTTATTGTTTAGTATTTTATTTTTCCCCAATTACATGTAAAAACCATTTTTTTACTATTTGTTTTTCAAACTTAGAGTTTCAAATTCTTTCCCTTCCTCCTCCCTCCGCACTCCCCTCATTGAGAAGGTAAGCAATTTGAGATAAATTATACATGTGTAGTCGTGAAAACACATTTCCATATTAGCCATGTTGTGAAAGAAGACAAACTCAAGAAGAATTAAGAAAGTAAAAAAAAAAAGTTTCTTCAAACTGTATTCAGACACCATCAGTTCTTTTTCTGGGGGTGGATAGCATTTTTCATCCTAAGTATTTCAGAGTTGTCTTGGATCACTGCATTGCTGAGAATAGCTAACCATTCTCATCTTACAGTATTACTGTTACTTTGTACACAGTACATGTCACTTTACATTAGCTCATCTAAGTCTTTCCAGGTTTTTCTCAGAGCATCCTGATCATCATTTCCTATAGCATAATAATATGCCATCACAATCACATACCACAGTTTGTTCAGTCATTCCCCAATTGCTGGGCATTCCCTCAGTTTCCAATTCTTTGCCACCAGAAAAGAGCTGCTATAAAATATTTTTGTACATTTTCCTTTTATCTTTATTTATTTGCATACAGATCTAGTAGTGTTATTGTTAAGTCAAAAGGTACACATGATTTTATAGCCCTTGGGGCATAGTTCCAAATTGCTCTACAGAATGGTTGAATCAGGTTACAACTCCACCAATAGCGCATTAATGTCTCAGTTTTCTCACCTCTTCTCCAACATTAGTCATTTCTCTTTACGTCCTACTTGTAAATCTAACAGGTAGCAGGTGGTACTTCGAAGTTCTTTTAATTTGAATTTCTCCAATCAATAGTGATTTAGAATATTTTTTTTCATATGGCTATATATAGCTTTGGTTACTTCATCTAATAACTGTTCATATCTTTTGATCATTTATCAACATGAACATGGCTCTTTTTTTTTTTTTTTACAAATTTCACTCCATTCTCTATATGTTTGAAAAAATGTGGCCTTTATAACAGAAATTTGCTTCAAATTTTTTTCATAGTCACTATTACTAACTGCATTTCTCTCCATCCTATCGTCCCATTTATACCATTCTCTCTCTCCTTTCACCCTGTCCCTCCTCAAAAGTGTTTTGTTTCTGGCTATACTCTCCCCCAATCTGCCCTCCCTTCTATCAGCAGCCTCCCCCCCCCCCCTTGCTTCTCTTATTCCCTTCTCCTTTCTTGTAAGGTAAGATAGATTTCTATATCCAATTAAATGTGTATGCTAATCCCTCTTTGACCCAGTTCTGATGATAATAAGGTTCACTTTCTCCCCCTCACCTCTTCCCTTTTCCCCTCCACTGTGAAACCTTTTTCTTGCTTCTTTTATGCGAGATAATTTGCTCCCATTCTACTTTTTCCTTTCACTTTCTGTGTATTACTCTCTCACTCCTTAATTTTATTTTTTTAGATATCACATTCAACTCACAGCTGTACCCTCTGTCTATGTATATACTCTTTCTAACTGCCACAATGAGAAAGTTCTTATAAGTATCATCTTTTCATATACGAATGTAAACAGTTTACCCTTATTAAGTCCCTTATGGTTTCTCTTTGTTTTTCTTTACTGGGTGGATGATTCTTGGTTACAATTCTAGTTCCTTTTCCCTGTACAATATCATATCCCAAACCCTCTGATTGTTTAATGTAGAAACTGCTAAATCTTTTGCTATCCTGGCTGTGGTTCCATGGTACATAAATTGTTCCTTTCTGGATGCTTGCAATATTTTCTCCTTAACCTGAGAACTCTGAGATTTGGCTATAATATTTCTGGGAGTTTTCATTTTGAAAGCTCTTTAGAAGCAGATCAATGAATTCTTCCAATTTCTATTTTACTCTCTGCTTAGAATATCATGGCAGTTTTCCTTGAGAATTTCTTAAAAGATGATGACTAGACTCTTTGTGATCATGGCTTTCAGGTAGTATAATAATTTCCAAATTTGGGGGGTTTTCCAGTTTAATTATTTTTCCAATGAGATATTTCACATTGTCTTCTATTTTTTCACTCTTTTGGTTTTTAAATTGTTTCTTAATTTCTCATAAATCATTAGCTTTCATTTGCTTAATTCTAACTTTTTTTGTTTTTTTTTATGCAGGGGAAAAGGCAGGGCAATTGGGGTTAAGCCCAAGGTCACATGGCTAGTAAGTGTTAAGTGTATAATTCTAACTGTTAAGGAATTATTTGCCTCAGTGAACTTTTATACCTCCTTTTCCATTTGGCCAATTCTACTTTTTAAGGAGTTTTTTTTTTCTTTCAGTGAATTTTTGTGTCTTTCTTAAAAAATTTGGCCAGTTATGCTTTTTATTTTGCTTTTTTAATGGCATTCTTATCTCCACTGACTTTTTGTACCTCTTTTACCACCTGGTCTTATCTGTTTTAAAGGTGTTATTTTCTTCAGCCTTTTTTGGTGTCTCTTTGCCTAGCTATTTACTCATTTTTTCATAATTTTCTTGCATCACTCTCATTTCTCTTTCCAATTTTTCCTCTACCTCTCTTATTTGATTTTCAAAATCCTTTTTGGACCCTTCCATGACCTGAGACCCATTCATATTTTTCTCAGAGGCTTTAGATGTAGGAGCTTTGATTTTTTTATTGTGTTATATTTTTAAAAAGCAATTCAATATTGGTTGTACATGTGTAGTTACACAAAACATTTCGATAGTGGATATATTGTGAAAGATTGACTATATTTCCCTCCATCCTATTCCCCCCCGACTTGTTCTATTTTTTATTTTGGCCCTGTTCCTTTTCAAATGTGTCTGTTTCTAACTACCCTCTCCCCCAATCTGCCCTCTCATCTATCATCTCCTTATCCTCTTCCCCCCTACTTTTCTGTAGGGTAAGATACCCAATTTAGTGTGCATGTTATTCCCTCCTTAACTAAAAGTAAGGTTGACCCATTCCCATTTGCTTTCCTGTTCTCCCTCAACCCATTGAAATAGTTTTCTCTTGCCTCTTTTATGAGATAATTTACTCTATTCTGTCTTTCCTCTCACCTCTTAATTTTATTTTTTAGATATCATCCCTTCTTATTCAAACTGATCCTTTGTCCTCTATTTATACATGCACACATGTATACACACACTCACATATGTATTTATACCCACATATAACCTCCTATATAAACATATATATGCATACATATCTATCTATCTGTCTGTCTGTCTATCTATCTATGTATATATACATTTATATTCTCTTCAACTATCCTCATACTGAGAAAAGTTTAATAAGTTACAATAATTGTTTTTCCTTGTAGGAATGTAAATTGTTCAACTTTAATAAGTTCCTTATGATTTCTTTTCCCTGTTTGCCTTCTCATGCTTCTCTTACTTCTTGTTTTTGAAAGTCAAATTTTCTATTCAACTCTGTGTTTTTTCATCAAGAATGCTTGAAATTCCTCTATTTCATTGAATGACCATGTTTTCCCTGATACATTATACTCAGTTTAGCTGGGTAGGTGGTTCTTGGTTTTAATCCTAGATCCTTTGACTTCCAGAATATCATATTCCAAGCCCTTCAGTCCCTTAATGCAGAAGCTGCTAGATCTTGTGTTATCCTTATTGTGTTTCCACAATATTCAAATTGTTTTTTTCTTGGCAACTTCTAATATTTTCTCCTTGACCTGGGAACTCTGAAATTTAGCCATAATATATTCCTAGGAGTTTTCTTTTGGGGATATTTTTCAAGAGGCAATTGGTGAATTCTTTCAATTTATATTTTGACCTCTGGCTCTAAAATATCAGGGCAATTTTCCTTGAGAATTTCTTGAAGGATGATTTCTAGGTTCTTTTTTTCATTGTGGCTTTCAGGTAGTCCAATTATTTTTAAACTATCTCTCCTGGATCTATTTTCCAGGTCACTGGTTTTTCCAATGAGATATTTCACATTGCTTTCTTTTTGAAATTCCTTTTCCATCTGGAAAAATCAGCTTTTAAAGGCATTCTTTTCCTCATTAGCTTTTTGGGCCTCTTTTGCCATTTGAGTTAGTCTGTTTTTAAGGTGTTATTTTCTTCATTTAGGCTGTTGAATTGCTTTTCAGGATTTTCTTGCATCATTCTCATTTCTCTTCCAAATTTTCCCCCCACTTCTCTTACTTGATTTTCAAAATCCTTCTTGAGCTCCTCTGTGGCCTGCAACAGTTCATATTTTTCCTGGAACCTTTTGATGCAGGAGTTCTGACTGTGTTGTCTTCCTTCCATTCCTTGACTTTTACCTCTTTGTTAAAGCAGGGTACTGTTTCCGGAGTAGAGGGTGTACTGTCCTAAGTTTCATGGTTTTTGTGCAGCTGTTTTCAGAGATATTTTGAGGGACCTGTAAGTTTTCAGTTTTTCCAACTTGGTGTGCTCTAAGAAGAGGTGTTTACTACTCCCCTGGCCTTTGCACTGGTCTGTGAGTGACCACAAGCACGGTTTTCTGCCCTGGAATTGTGACAAGAGTCCCAGATCCCCTGCAGTGACAAAATCTGGTATGCTAGTGCTCCTCCTTGCCTGCCCAGGACTGTGACCCAGATATGAGTATGGTCAAAGCAACAGACTCTTGCCTCAGTGCTAGCAAAGAGTCCTTTTTTGTCTCCTTTTGATTAGTTGTTTGATCCCTTTACCATCTTGGGGCTGAGACATCTGGAAGCAGTTTGTTTTTTTAGCAAGGGCTTTATTCTAAGGTCATTTAGTAATCATGGATAGTACAATGGATTGCCACAAAAGTGTGAGGCACAGTCTCCCCAAAACACACGTAATTCTATGTGAAGAATGGACTCAAACTTTGAGTATGGTGGTATGAAGCATATGATTAACATGTAGCAAAGGGCTAACTTACAACTCTTCATATTTTATGGTATGTAAGTTTTTTTTAAATCCTCCTTGAATAACTATGTTTCTGCATAGTTTCTTTTGTTCTCAGTGTGTCACTGTACTCCTGACTGGATGTGCTGTCTTCTATGGTCAAGAGAAGAAGAGGGGAGAAAAATGAGAGAAACTCTCTCTTTTCCTCAAGAATGATTTCCTCTCAAGGTCTGGCTCCAATTCTCAAACTGGAATCCATAGCTCCCATTCTTGGTCTTTGATAGCTTGGCTCATCACTGAACTGATTGCTATTTTTATACATGGACCCAGAAATGCATCTGATTCTTTTAGCCAGTTGTAAGATGTTTCCTATGTTGTGTCATCTTTCTTAATCTTTTGGATAAAACATTATAATCCTTTTCAATTGATTAAGGATTTGTTCCCACATTTTAAGAAAAATTCCTTAAGACCTAGTAGACTGCTAATTGATCGATTCAGTTGAGTTGTTGGCCTTCTGTGATAACATTAATACTTTAATTACATCTTACACATATTCTTTAATTCTTCACTGTGAAGCCATGCTTTTTTTTTTATCACATTGAATATTGAAGATATTAAGCATCTTTGAGGAACAGTCAGTTTTCCCAAGAATTGCCTTGATTATAGTCCATTGGTTTTCAATAATGTTTGAACTAGAAGAGCTTCCCGCTCAGCAAAACATGTTTATCTTTATCTCCTGCATAGATTTTATGAACTTTTCAGGACATGTGGCATTGTTGCATTATATAGGTAGGTCATACTGTAGTGCATCCCATGGGGCTTTCTGCAATTTTAGTTTGATTTCTCAGCACATGTATGTTCTCAGTTCATCATTTCTTCAATAGAGACAAAGGATGTATCTGCATTGATCCATTTTGATGAGATCGATGATCCATCTAAATATGGAAGGATGAAGGATATGATGGATGCCATCCACTGGTTCTTATAATATTTCAGAAGTGTGATTCAGGATGGGAATTTGTTGTATCTCATCCTTGCTACCTTTCCGGCCCCCTTCCTTTTAAGACCCATATCCATATCATTTGTACAAGCCATCTTTTGATAGCATAATTCACCTTTCTATAATTCATCTTTCTATTTTTCCTTTTGGTTTCTTGTCATGCTTTCTTTCTTCTTTTCTCTAAATATTTTATTTGTTTAAATCAACCAAGATCAGTTTTGTCACTCTCACATCAACTCCCTCCCACTTCATGCTCCCAATTGAGACCACAAGAAAAGCAGAAAGATTAGTTGCCGTTTTGAAGACCTTGGTTAGAATACTGCCTCAAACAACATGTGAACCTGGACAAGAAACTTGTCCTATGTGAACCTTTATTTCCTTATGTGTGAGATGTATACAATACTGAATTGTAGTGAGGGTTACATGAGATCACAAACTGAGAGCCAAAAAAGTCCTCAGGGAACATTTAACAGATGAGGAAACCCGGTGAGATGAAATCATGTACCCAGATCATGCAGATAGCAAGTGATACAAGCAGGATTTGAACCCAGCTTCTCAGACCCCAGAGCCAAAGCTCTTTCCATTGCACCATGATGGCTCTCCTTAGGTAATGTAAGACAGATCACTACAAACTTTAAAACTATACAAATGCTAGCTGTCCCTGGAGATCTTGGTGATCCATGATTTCCATCGATCTGGCATTGATGGGAAAATGTTGGTGGTAAAGAGACAGGGTTTTTTGTTTTGTTTTGTCTTGACATCTCCTTTGGAGATGTGTCTTCTATCAAGGCCCTCCAAAGAGGATTTCCTAGTCAAGTGCTCTTCTTTTCATTTCCCTGAGTGTGCCTCATACTAATTTTTTTCCTTTCTGCTTTTCCTCTGCATTTAGAGATTATAGATTTACAGATCCAGAATGGAAGGCACCTCAGAGGTCATCTAGCCCAACATTCTCATCTTTCAAGCAAGGAAACTGAGGCCTGAAAAATAGAAATATTTTCTCTCTGGTCATAAAACTAGTAAGATTATATCTATCTATCTATCTATTTATCTATCTGTTTGTCTATGTCTATATCTATAGACATATCTATATAAATATATAGATATAGACATAGACAGACAGATTATATCCATATATATAGATAGATAGATATAGATATATAGAGATATATATCTTATATATCTAGATCATAGGTCTAGAGTAGGAAGGGACCTCAGAAAGCAACTAGTCCAAACCCCTCATTTTACCAAAGAAGAAACTGAGTCCCAGAAAAGGTAAGTCACTTGCCCCTGAGTCATACAACTAGTAAGTAATAATAGCAGAAGTCTAGAGCTGGAAGGCTCTTCAGAGGCCATCTAATCTCATGGCTTCATGTTACATATGGGAGCACACAGAGAGGAAGTGGTTTTCTTCTGGATCATGCACATAATAAGTCATTGGATCTTAGGTCTAGTTCTGGAAGGGACCTAAGATACTATGCAGTCTAGTCCCCATATCTTACAAATGAAGGAGGAGAAGTGATTTGCTTCTGAGTTGTACAAATATCGTGGACCCAAAGCTTGAAGACACACCAGAAGAGATCCAATTCAACCCTTTTAATTTATATCTAGGGAAACTGGGGCCATGGAAGGCACAGTGGCTTGTCCGAAGTCATACAGGTAGAAAATATTAGTGGTGAGATTTGAACCTGTCTCCTTACTCTAGCATCTATTCTCTCTCCACTGTACTGTATATTTACAGTCATTTTCTCTGGTCAGTGCCTTTTCCCTTCTCTGAACTCATTTTGTTCTTGCCTTTTATGAATTCATCTCCAGAGTTGGAATCATTTCTATTACTCTTCTCTGACCCCCACTCTCACCCAGCCCCCTCCTAACCAACAAACACTGCAGATCCATTCTGGGACCGCAGCTGGGATAGCTCCCTACAAGCATAAAAATCCATTTGCCCTAGTCCCCTCTAATGGAGACAGGAAATTAGAAAGCCCCGCCTGCCTGCTTCCCAGGGAACATACTGGAAACTAAATGAAAAGTGAGCTTTACTATTATTTAGATTTTAATTTAAAAAAAGAGAAAGAGAGTTTACTTCTTATCAAAGACCTGGGAACCCTGGAGATGAAGGAGTTGAATGCTGGCTTTGGAGAACCTTAATGATCTTCCCTTATGATGGTCTATTACCATTTGCTAAGCCTGTGGTCAAATACAATAGCTTTATTAAAACTGTGATTCACTTAGAGGGAAAGATGGATTCAGCTGCCATTAGAGCTGGGAGGGAAGGGGGGAGGGGGAGATGAGAGGCTAAAGGGCCCCACTGGAAAGAAAGACTCCTTTACAAAGCAACCAGGGTGACAGGCTTCCCTTGTACCCCCACCCCACCCCTGGACTGTTGTCCTGTCACACCAGGAACCAAGTCTACTTCAATACCCTGCTAATTCAATCCCAGGAGCTACTTAGTTCCCCAGTCATTGGAAACAGATAATGACCCTCCTCTCCGTTCATCCAAAAGAACTGTGGACAAAGCCCTTGATGTCTCCTCCTCCCTTCCTGCTCCTCACATGTCTTTTTAGGAGGCACTGATCCGAAATCCCCCCAACCCATTCACAAGGATATAGACACTGAATTAAAGCTCACTGGGTGGAGAAACAGAGGGGGAGGATTTTGTTATAAAGAACCCAGGGCTCACCACAATCACACCGTTTTGGTGGAAGAGATAATTTGCAGGGGACTGAAATGACTTTCATGTGGGTCTGAGAGAACTACAGCCTCCTTTCTTCAGGGGGAGGGAAAGAATAGAAGTTCAAGTGGGGATCAGTGGAGGATGGAGGTCAGAGCTGTCATTGTGGCTCACTGAGGCCAACAGACAGGCCTGGCCTTGCCAAGGACAGAACATTATGCCCGTACAAAAGGCCTCCACATGACTCACAGGGAAATTAGCTTTTAGGATTTCTAGGGCATTTGTTAGTCATATGAACAGCATTAAATGGGGGGAAATAGCTACAATCAAGTAAACGAGACCCTGAGAATCTAAATACTCTAGAGAAGAAATGAATCATGGAGATGCCAGGATCAGAGCCATAACCAAGGCAGGGAAATCTGGCCTTTGTCCTTCAACACATAAACAGTAGTCTTCCAGTATGGTAGAAACAACAGCTCTTAGGACCTAAATTTTTGTTTTGTGGGGTATTTTTTTGGAGGAGAGTTACAGATCTGGGATTTCATTGGTAGAAAGAGCTCCTTATGAGGAAACTTACTCTACCAATGTAGATTCGCAACCATTCTGCAACTTTTAGTCTGTCCATCCATTCACCCCTTTATCTATCCATCCATCCATCCATCCATCCATCCATCCATCCATCCATCCATCTCTCTCCCTCTCCCTCTCTCTCCCTCCCTCTCTCTCTCTCTCTCTCTCTCTCTCTCTCTCTCTCTCTCTCTCTCTCTCTCTCTCTCTCTCTCTCTCCTGTGTTTCCTCATTTTGCCCAGGCTGGAAATGCAAAGGTTACCCATGGGCCCAATCCTTTTACTGATCTGCTGGAAGCTTTGACTTGCTCTGTTTCCAACCTGAGCCAGATATCCCTTCTTTGGTGACTCATCTCATCCCACTATGTTCACCAAATGAATGCCAAACTTGGAGTCACCCTATTGGCACATCCAAGTGAGTTCATGATTCCAGAGCTTGAGATCTGCCATTTTAATCCTCCTTCCGTGATTAGAATTAGAGTTCTGTGCCATCATGTATAGCTTGCAATTTACAGTCTTTAAGAGTTAGCTAGGAGTACCAAGAGGATCAGTGATTAATAGTGATTTGCCTAGGGTATGTGTCTATCTAGTATGTGGCTTGAACACAAGTCCTATGGCTCTGGAGTTTCTTTTCAACATCTTGTTAATAAGAATAAGCTAATAATGGGTAATGGCTCATGTTTCCTCCTCCCCTCCCCATTTCCAAGTTCTGCCCTGTGTTAGATTCTCCCTAACCTGGCCCACCCTTCTCCCACATCATTGGCTCCCCCATAGTGTATTTCATTCTGCTCACCCTACATACAAAACTTGCTAGTTAAAGGTCTGCACAGGAGAGTAGATTTAGGGGTTGAAGAGACCACCGAGGTCTCTTTTTAATAGGTGAGGAAACTGAAGCATTAATAGTTTAAAACCACACTAAAACTTTTGACATACTGTGTGTGCATGAGTGTGTGATTGTATGCATGTATGTTTATGTGTGTGCATGTGGAAAGACACACAGAGACAGAGACGGGGTCAGAGAGACAGAGACAGAGAGACAGAGACAGAGAAGATCTGTGTGAGTATGTAGAGATAGTGCTCTATGTCACAACTTTGTTTATGTATTTCACCTGTTTTAAAGATAAGAAGACTGAGGTTCTACAAGTTTAGGTGACTGTATCAGTAACAACCGCTAGTGAAAATATTAAAACTGGGACTTGAACCCAGGTTTTCCAACTCCATGCTCAGGAGGTTCCCCACTCCCTGCTCTGAATAGCAAGAGGTTCCATTAACCATGGATCTTAGAAGGACATTAAGGAGCACCATGCTGGTTCACATCCACCTCCTCTTCTATGTTGTATTTTTTCTGAACAGAACATGAACTAATCATGGGATATTTATGGAGCGCCTGCCAGGTGAAGGTCACTTTGGGGTTTGGCAAAAAGTCGAGGACTGGAAGGTTTCTTGCCTCTTCAATACATCATCCTTATAGCTGCCCAAACCATCATACTAAGACACAAATTTGCCCATGTCATTTGCCTTCTCAGTAATCTTTGGTGGCTCCCTAGTGTCTCTATGGCAAAATACAGACTTCCCCCCCCCCAACCAAAGCTCTAATCTTAGCCTGCCTTTCCAGCTTTATTGCCCATTTCTCTTACATGGGCTCTGGCCTAACTACTCACCATTCCCCAAATTCTCCATTCTGTCTCCTTTTGCTATGTCTGGGTACAGGCTGTTCCCTATGACTAGAAGGCACACCCTTCTCCACCATCTCTTAGAAACCTAAACTTCTCTTAAGGTTCAACTCTATTCTAAAGGAAAGTCTTTCCTGATCCCTCTAGTTTATGGTTTCTTAATTTCTTTTTCAGTCATGGACCCCTTTGGCAGACTGGGGAAACAAAGGAACCTCTTCTCAGAATAACGGTTGGTTGCTTAAATTCAAAATGAAAGGAAATTTCAGTTAACGACTAACAAAAATAAATATGTAATTATTTTTCCCATCCAAGTTTATAGACTCCCTAAAATCTATCTGAAGATTCCTTGACTAACTCCAAGAACTCCTATTCTGGTTATTGTGGTCATTTCCTCTTCGAACTATCTTGCACATTTATGTATTTGTATAAATTTCTTTTCTCTCTCCAATAGAATATAAGCCCCTTCAGAGCAGGGACTATTTCCGTGTGTGTGTGTGTGTGTGTGTGTGTGTGTGTGTGTGTGTGTGTGTGTTTTAATCTACTGGCTCTAGAAGTGTGCCTTGAATATAGTAAGTGCTGTTGTTGAGAGTGTTTGAGGGTGAGGATTCATCTAGTTGGGAAACAAGAAAAAATACTCAGAGGGAAGAAAGGCAGGGATATATTGCAAAGAAACCTAACTCTTCTCGCTTCAGACCAAAAGGCATTTATTGTTCTATTGTGGGCCTAGGTTACACGCTAATTGGGAGTTGATGTACAAACCTGTTTATAGTTGGTTTGGAAAATAGTCCTATGCTTATGATAACATCTCTCCATTCCCTTGATAAACTTTGTTAAACTTCTCTATAACTTTGATGGTGGCCACACCTCCTAAAGATAGAGAACTATGACACATTGGAAAGCACCCTGGACTGGGTGTCAGGAGACCTGAATTCTAGTTTTACCTTGACAATTAATCATGATCTTGGGAAGGATACTTCTTCTCCCTGCACCTCAGTTTCCTCCTTTGTGAAATGAAGAAAAATGGGGTGGGGTGACTCCTATTGGTCTTCCTGGGACCATCTCCAATCATCCTCATGCATACCTTGCCACTGGACCCAGATGGCTCTGGAAGAGAATATGAGACTGGTGCCTTTTGCACAGTTCTCCCTCACTTAAATCTAATTCACTTGCAAGTCATGACATCCCCTTTCTGATGTCATGGTCCTCTTCCAGAACAAAGGACAAACAACAACAGGTTTTCCATACTCTTAGTGATTTAATCTACTCTCAAGAATGTTTAATTACCTCTATGCAGATAAATTAAAAAAGAACTTGAGTGCACTTGGTATTGTATCAGGCACAGTGCTAAGCACTAGAATACAAAAAAAAATATTTAAAAGACACTCCTCGCTCTCAAGGAATTTACATTTTAGAAGAACAATACAATAAACATAAGTAAAAGGTGACCAAGGACCAGAATTTTGTTGTAGGGTGGTGCAGAACACTGCTCCCCAAATCCAGTTATGAATGGGATGACTGGATGACTTGGAAACTGTGTGTGTGTGTGTGGGGACAGCCAGTAGATACAGGGAGCCCAAGTGGGCTAGTTGTCACACATTCAATAGACTGTGTTGGGCTCTGAGATGACAGCTCCAAAGATGAATGGATTGACTTCCGCAGGACTGGGACATGATTTCAGGTCCAATTCTTAGTCAGATGTGGAAGGCACTGGTGCAGATGTGGAGGAACAGGTGATGGGAATGGGGTGGGGTAAAGCAAGTGGATAGTGAGATGGCCTACATTGACAGTTGGCAACCAGTTTTATATATTCAGTCTTATGTCATAGATAATTTATACTTAACAGATCCAAAACAGAATTCACAATCTTTCCTCCCAAACTCACTCCTCTACTAAAATTCCCTCTATCAAGAGTATTACCATTCTTTGGGGAAAAAATTAAGTAATATTTTATTTACACAATCATTTATTCTCTTTTACTCCTGCTGTCCTCTACTCAATTGGATAATTTTTTTTAAATCCTCACAAAAAACACTCATAAAAACCCCCTCTCACCAGCCATGTCCAAAAACAGATATTTCATTCTGTATTTCAAGTCTTTCACTTTTCTGGTGGGAGATGGGTGATGTGTTTCATCTTCAATCCTCTCAATTCATAATTTAGCATAGTATTGATCAGAGCTCCAAAGTCTTTCAAAGCTGTCTTTTCTCTATCATACTGTCATTGTATAAATTGCCTTCCCTTATTGTGCTCATTCTACTTTCCATCAATTCATACCAGTATTCTCAGATTCCTTCTGAAACTGTTCAATTCCATCATTTCTTACACTACAATAATACTTACATCATATTTGTATATCATAATTTGTTTAGCCATTCCCCAATAGAACAATCCTTTTGTTTCTATTTTCTGGCTATGAAAAAAGCTATAAATATGTGTAAGTCCTTTTCCTCTTTCTTTGATTTCTGTGTGTGTGTGTGTGCATGTATATGTCTAGTAATGGCACAGCAGGGTCAAAGGGTATGTGCAATTTAATAGCTTTTGGGGCATCATTCCAAATTGCTTTCCAGAATGGCTGGACCAATTTGCAGCTGCATCAACAGTGCACTGATGTGGCTATTGCCCCAAATCCCCTCCAACATTTGTCACTTTTCTCTTTTGTCATTTTTGCCAATCTGATAGGTAGAAGGCAGAACCTCATTATTGCTTGAATTTTCATTTCTAGTACCACTCCGACTACATCATTCCTCCAGTGGGTCCCAATTACCTCTCAGATCAAATTCTTCTGTTTGGCCATTAAAGGCTTCACTCCCTAGTCAAAACTGATCTTTCCAGGTTTATTATGTATTTGACTACTTCCTACGTTCCGCGGTCTAGAGGAATTGACCTTTTCTCTCTTCCTCACACGATCAATCAATCAGTTAACTAGCATTTATTAAGTCCCTACTATGTATCAGGCACTGTGATAGTGCTAGGAATAAAAAGAAAGGCAATGATGAGTTCTTGAAGAGCTCAACGTCTGATTGGAGAGAAAGGTACACAGAAAATACAGACAAGATACAATGGGAAAGTCTTAGAGGGAAGATACTAACATTAAGGAAGATTGAGAAAGGTTTTTCACAGAATGTTGGACTCTGAGTCATGAAGGAAACCAGAAAAGCTAGGAGGTAGAGAGGAGAGCTTTCTAGGCATGGGGGATGGCCATAGAAAGAACTTGAAGCTGAGAGATAGACTATTTAGTTCAAGGAATTGCAAGGAGACCAGGTATAAGAAGACTAAAAAGGTAGGTAGGAGCTGACTTGTGAAGGGATTTGAAGGTCAAATAGAGTATTTTATATGTGATCCTGGAGGTAAATAGGGAAACCCTGGTATTTGTTAAATTGGAGGTATTTATGATGGAGGGAAGATATTGTCAGATCTTTGCTTTAGGCAGCTCAGTTTGAAAACAAAGTGGAGGATGGACAGAAGTGGGGACAGACTTGAGGCAGGCAGCTATTGCAAGAGTACAGGAATGAGGAGCAGATACTGGAGGAGTCGAGTGTCAGAGGAGAGAAAGGAGGCATATATAAAGGATGTCATCAGGAGCTGACAACTGACTAGACAAGAAAGGTTGAGAGAGAGGGATGTAGGATGACACTTAGATTTTTAGTTTGGGTGAGTGAGAATAATGGGTGACTAAGGAGCATGAATGAATCACGGGACATTTAGTGAATGCCTGAGGCTCAGGGAAAGGAACTATCCTTCCCTAGATCATGGTTACTTGTCAAGGTAAGACTAGAATGCAGGTCCCAGGGTGCTTTCCACTGTATTATACTTCTCTCTAAGAGGTATAGCCACCATCAAAATTCTAGCATAGGGGAACTAATAATACACAGTATCCCTTTTCATACCCTTCTACCTTCGCCCTACACTAGCCATTCCACCAAGGCTCGAATGCATATATCTTCTTTGCTGAATCACTCTCTTCCTTCAAGACCACTTAAGTACCACCTTCTACACTAAAAATTTCCAGATTCTTCCAATCGTTCATGCTCACCCTTCCTAACTACCTTTTAATTTTTTAAAAACAATTGCTTTGTATGTGCTTATATGTTGACTTAACCATTGGAATATAAGCCCTTTGACAGTATAATTTCATTTTATGTTCAGCAAAATACTTGGCACATAGTAGGTATTTAATAAATTCTCTTTGAATTGAATTAATAATAGATCATGTTTACATAAACCTTTAAGGGTTGCAAACATCTTTACGTATGTTAGAACATTTGGTCTTCACAATAATCCTATAAGGTAGGTGCTATTGTATTTGGGGGCATCTAAGTGGTGTAACAGATAGAATGCTAAGCCTGGAGTCAGCAAGATTCATCTTCCTGAGTTCAAATCTTGTTTCAGATACTTACTAGCTATGTGACCCTGGACAAGTCACAACTTTGTTTGCCTTAGTTTCCTCATCTGGAAAATGGTCTGGAGAAGGAAATGGCAAACCATTCAATATCTTTGCTGAAAAAAACCGCAAATAAGATCACAGAGGATTGGTCATGACTGAACTACAACAATAAAAGTTATTATTATTTATCTCCATTTTACATATGGAGAAACTGAGGCTGAAAGAGGTTAAATGACTTGCTCAAAATCACACAGCTAGTAAATGTCTGAGGCAGGACTGGAATTCATTTATATTTGAATGTTCCTTTTTTAAAATAGTGAGATGGTAGACAGAGTAGCCAACAATAGTAAAAATTATGGGTGTGTGTGTGTGTGTGTGTGTGTGTGTGTTTATTGAACATCTCAAGTCCCCAAAGAACTTGAGAAAATAAATAAACAACTAAGTGCGGAGTTAGTCTGCTAAGTCTGGTGGAGAACCAAGGACTCTTGCTGCCTGACTCATACAAAATTATTGCCACACAATGGTCTGGGTAGTATAATTCCACTCATATCCTCTGTAGCCACAAAGGATTCCCAGGAAGTTTTAGGATGAGTCAGAGGAAGCATCTTTCTTCCACTGTTCCTATAACTCTAGTATTTCTTATGTGTGTGATCTGGGAACTAACTACACCTCTTTTGTCCTCAGTTTACTCATCTATAAAATGGAGCCGGGCATGATATCTTCAGAGTTCTCCTCTGCCTCTACATCTGTGGCTATGCAATATTTAGGAATGAACCCTCAATGAATATTTGTGGAGTCACACACTGGAAAGATGGAATGACCTGACCAAGTACCCTCTCAGGAGGAGGCACTGGGTTATTCCTCCCTCATTGCATTATAATGCCCTCACTCACAATGAAATTCACGTGTTCCTTTTCTGACTACTCGTGGCATTGACACAAATGACTGGTTAACTATAGAAAATGAACTTTTCAAAGGTCAAGGCATTTTCTCAACACCAGGCAAAGGTCTCAGTGGGAAAAAGTGGGTCTTTTTTTCACCTTGTGGATCTTAAATGCTGTTTTTCTAGGAGTAATGAGGAAAAGACCTCCTGAGGCTAAGAAGGTTGCTAAGTTACTCTGGCTTCTTCTGGGTCACCTTTGCTGTTATCCTACACAAATCTTTCCCCAAAGGCAATGAAAATAGGAATGGTTAGTGAAGATACTCAATTAACACCCAGCTCTTCCCTGATTGGCTCTTTACTATTATTCTGTTGACTTTCTACGCCAGTTTCTGCAATGAAGACACCTGAACCTGCCTCAGTCTTCTTGTTGGTAGGTTTGGACTAGTTCACCATAGCAGGCTTGCCATGATGCCTTAGCCCTTGTTTATAATAGCTCATTATATTAGATTATAAACTCATTGTGAGTAGAGATTATTTCATTCTTTGCACCTGTATTTCCAGTGCCTAATACAGTAGGTATTTAACATATACTTGTTGATGGACTGATTGCTGATTCCAACCAATTCCTCAGAAAAGTTAAAAGTGGGCACATTATGCCATAGCCCACAGGGCAAACTGCCCCCTGGGAGGATAGAATCCTAGAATCTCAGAGTTGGGAGGGGCCTCCGATATCACATAGCCCAACCCACTCCCAAGCAGTAATCCCAGGAATGTTGGTGCTGAAGGATGTCTTTGGGCTCCATCTATCTTTTCATCAGTGCAGGGAACTCTTGGTACAGAATTTCTCTCCACCTAGGCAGATTGATAACTTCTCTTTAATTGATCATTTTAAGTATCAGCTCTGGGAGCACTGAAAGGTTAAGTAAGGTACTTAAGTAAGGTACAACAAGATTGACCCTCTGTCTACTATACCATCTAGTCTCTTTTGGGAAAGATCTTCAATTTCATTTCATCTTACTCTTCCATTTCACAATGGGTGAGCTAAGGCACAGTGACTTTAGTCTGACCTTACTTAGGACCCAGACACCTACTTTGTGTCAGATTCTGATAATGCCATATTAATGTTGTCTATTCCCTTTATTTGTTTGACCTGACTTGGGGTTGAATATCATACAGACAGACCTAGATACAAGCGTGTGCTGGAGTCAGCTTGAATTTGGTGAGAGCTGATTGTTAAATTCCCATCGTGATCACTTGCACCTCAGGAATTGGCAAATGCTACCAATCAGGGCTTGATTTATTGTTTCCTCAATTGTCTAGACTTAAGAAAGTGATGGAGAAAGAATAAATAATACATATTAATCTGAAAAGTGTGCCTGCCACCTTTTTCTCCCACTACCCACAACACTGACAAGAGTCAGTTGTTAAACATTTACAACCCACCCCCCTCCTCAATAGAAGGGACTTCTGGTCCAACTCCCTCATTTTATGTGAGGAACCATGAGTTAAATGCCCAGAGTCACATATTTCATAAATGCCATAGTTGGAATTGCAGCTCAGAACTCTTAACTCCAAATTCAGAACTCATTGCACCATGCTTAGGGCACTCCTAGTGAGGGAATTTCCTCTCCCTATGTAGACTGGAGACTGTTCTACAATGGATAGTCTTAGATTGTTTCCTGGAGGACTGACTTGACCAGAGTCACATAGCCTGGATATGTCAAAGGGGGGTCTTCCCTGATTCAAAGACAGGATCTCTATCCATGATGCCAGACTTCCTCTGGCCCACTTGAAGAAAACATTTTCCTTGGGAGAAGATGCTATTTAGGAGGCTTCCATCCCCTCCTCCACCTGAACCTCTAACATGTCAGCTGGGCTCCTTCAAATGTATCACTGTATGAGCCCCCATATGCTCCATGGGTTTTGCATCCATGGTAACACATATTTTACATACCAATTTATTTCCAACAAAGAAAATTAAATACTTGATGTGAAGAGATGTCAGGTTTCTAGTTGGGGGCTGGGGAAAGAATTTGCCTTCAAGTCGAAGTCTGTCAAAGAGAATGCCTCATTCTGGCCAAAGGATTGAGAGCTCTGAGGAGTCAGGGAGAGGGCTTGGTCAGCTGCTGTCCAAGTCACCTTTTCCACCCTTGATTTCTGCGTGCACCCTAGAATATAAAACAAACAAGCAAACACACAACAACAATAACAAAGTCTCAAGCATTTCCAGGAAGCAATCCCAGGGAAGAAACAGGAAAACAAAAGGGAAAAACAAATAGGTTTCCTGTCCTCAAAAAAGGAAGACATTTATGTGGCTTTATTTGGGAGATGAAACTATCCATCTTGGAAAGGTGACATTTAAGAATGAACTCCATTTGTTAGTCTGGAGGTCCCCCACACCTCCCTTCCCCTTCCCAGGTTCACCTGCTTCATTATTACTTGTAATGACTTAATTTTGTGATTATCTTTATGCCCTAATAAAAGCCCTTTTAAACAATTAGGAGTTGTCTCTCTGAAGCTGTATTTTCAATTAATTCGGTCGTGTATTTAATGGCATCAGCTGCCTATTAATGTTAACATTTATGTGGGGTGGGTGGGGGGAGGTGCCCTCTGCAGTGGCACTCTAGGCTGACCCCTTTTTGATTGGAGCAGCCAGAGCAGAGCAGAAGATGCTCACTCAGCTGATGGAGAGAGTAGAACTAGATGATAAATTCAGGAGCCCTGAAGTTAAAGTCAAGAGAACTGGGTTCAAGTACTAGTTCTATTGCTGACTAGCTGTATCCATTTGAACAAGGCTCTGCCTTTCTTTGACCCAAGTTTCTTTCCTGGTAAAATGAGGTGGTTAGACCAGATGATCTTTAAGGGTGCTTCCAGGTCTGGGAGATACCACACTGCAGTGGAAACACTGTGAGATTTGCAAATGGGAAACCTAGGTTCAAATCTTGGTTTTGCCACTTGACACCTATATGAAGTTGGAGAAGTCACTTAAGCCCTCTCATCCTCAATTTTTACCTCTACAAAATGAGAAAATTAGACCAGATGATTGTTAAATAACCATTTGAGATACTCTGAGGTCAAGTTGGCTTTTTTTTTTT
>CM053601.1:169937712-169970100 GCA_028646575.1 Pseudocheirus occidentalis | reverse complement strand
TTCCTTCCTTCCCTCCTTCCTTCCTTCTCTCTTTAAAAGTTATTTTTTCCATATTTTTCCATATTTTTGAGTTACGTACTCAAAGATAAAGATAAATCAATTAATCAACAAGAATATATTAAGTGTTATGTGTCAATCGCTGTTCTAAACCCTAGGGAAACACATGTAAAAACAACCCTACACTTAGCATGGTGTCTGTAACATATTGGGTGCTTAGTAAATGCTTGTTTGACTTGACTGTTACCATTTCATTTCGAAGATGAAAAAAGAGGCAATCTCATTGGATCATGTGCTTTGGTTTTGTGGGGAATTGGAAAGGGCATTCAGCTCCTTGTTAAGATACATACACAAGCTCAAGTGTATTACTGACCCCATCCTTGACAAAACAGCATTCAAAGAGGATTGAGTCTTTTAGCAGGAAGAGCCTCCCACTCAGATGACCTGAAAACTAATGACTCTGCCTTCTCTTTCTCTCATCCGATATGCCAAGGGTGTGAGGACTCTGCGAGCCCCTGTCCTGGACTTCCCCTGGGAAGAGTAAGGGGTTGTTCCTCTCCCAGTGGTAGCTATGTTGACTGCTCATACATGGCAAAGGGCACACTTTACCCTCTAGGAAAGCCTCCGCCTGAACTTCAGGACCCTGGCTGCCTCTTTTATTCTGTTTCTTTGCCTGAAATGGGTGACTGAACAGTGATCTTGAGATGAACATTTCTGGTTTTGGAAACAATCTCATGAGTTCCAGAGCTCAAGAGTTCTTGCTTTCTTCAGTCAGACCTGATCAGTAGCAAGGACTTTCTGTAACTATACCTTTTTGAGCCAAGGTAGAAATGAAATGGTTGTTTTAAAAATACCACAAAATGACTCATACTATTAGTTTTATTTATTAATCTTCTGGGAGAATATTATAGGACTTAGAAGATATTGTTTCATGTTTGGAGCCTTTGTCCTTATGAGTGTGTGTACGTGTATTTTGAGAATTAATTTTGTAGTGGACAAAATAAACAACTGTACTATGTCTAGTCTACATCTTACAATGAGCACTTTCCTGATCCTCTTTGATTAGATATGAGACAAACCTAAGCTTTAAGTAATTTTTCTCTAGGACTTCAGGGTCAGGTCTTAAGGAGCCAGAGACAATGAGGAGACTCATTCCTCTTTTTAGAAGCCAGAGTCCCCTGGATTTGAAGCATGATCCCAGAGCTAGAGCTTCTTAGTAGGAGAGGGTGACCTCAGCCCCCATATGTCAGTGACAATCTGTTGTTACAATAATAATTTAAAAAGCAAGATAGTCCTAGTCCTCAAGGAGCTTACATTCTTCAGAAGTGACATATAGCTGATGAGGAGTAGGAATCAGTCATCACAGAAATAGTACCCCTTTACAAATTCCCTGTTTCTAACCATTGCTGCTGCCATTTTTCCAAATTAAAAATCTTAGCATCATACTTGACTTGCTCATGTCCTGTGATGTCATTTACAGCCCTTCATCACCTGGCTCCCATCTCTCTTTCTAGGTTTATTAGACATTACTCACAATCATGCTCTCTATGCTCCAGCCAAATAGACATATTTACTATACCTCATATATTGCATTCTCATTCCTTTACATAGGCTATCCTCTATGCCTAGAATGCACTCCCTCCTTACCTCTGCCTCTTAGAATCCCTAGTCCCCTTCTAAGCTCTACTCAAGTACCCCCCTTGAAATGAGACCTTTACTAATTCCCCCCATCAATACCTTTGACCCTCCCACGAATTACCTTAGGTTTATTTTGAATATATTTCACATTTATATATGCACATGAATATCCACATAGTTGTGTATACAAAACATATGTGTATACATGTATATACACACATGCATATAGGTAGTATACACACATATATGTCTGTACTCAAATGTTGTTTCCCAAGTAGAATATAAGTTCTTTGAGGGCAGAGGTTATTTTATTTTTATTTTTATATTTATTTATCTATTTATATCTATTTATGTATTTATAAATAAATATATATTTATATTTATATAAACGGTTCCTGACACTTTATAGGCATTTAGCAAATGCTTTTCTCTTCTCCCCATGGCAGTTATGTTGACTACTTATACATGGCAGAGCTTTCCTCTAGGAAAACCCAAGCCTGAACTTCAGGACCCTGGCTGCCTCTTTTATTCTGTGTTTCTTTGCCCGAGATGGGTGGCTGAACAATGACCTTCAGATGAACATTGCTGGCTCTGCAGACACCCCCATGAGTTCTAGAGTTCAGGAGTTATTGGCTTCTTCAGTCATACTTGATTGGCAGGAAGGACTTTCTGTAACCATACCTTTCTTGGAAAAGATAAGCACTTCCAGAAAGTGACCCAAAGCAAGAATACTCTGTTTGATTAGATCTGTATCAGTGAGACAATAGACAGAATAACATATCATCCCCATGGCCAGCATGTTGCTCCGTAGATATCAAGTGCTTAATAGAAGTCGATTGCATTTTTAAAAATAACAAGTAAGACTTGAAGTTTGCTTCTCCCCTTTTAACTCTTCGTCATGTTGCAGCCTCTGGTATCACAGGGACTGAACTCCAGTCTGTTGGGAAGTGTTCACAGGCTAACAGGGAGGAAGAAAGGTCTCCACCTCATTGTATGAGACATTGAGTTAAGGGATCCACCCTTTGTCATTTGCACATCATATTATGTGACAGGTATTTGTCTTCTTATAGATCACCAAAAATACTGTATAAATGCTAAATACATAGAGATCCCAGGCTTAGGAGCAAAAACGCTTCTTTCTGACAAATCTATATTTATTGTGTTATTTCACCAACAAAGGCTAAAATGCTAACTAGCCTCGTGAATAATTTGTGGAGGGGGATGTGACCATTTTTCTAAGTCAGCCAGTGGGCTCAGTTCATTGCACTCCCCACCTAAAAATAAATTCATTGGCTGACTCCAACCAGACCCATACTTGCTGCAAGTGAGGCAAACTTATGGGGACCATTAAAATGCCAGTGCATTGGAAAATAACAGTGAAGTGAACACTGATTTGCATTTATGTCATAAAATAACTTGTCACCTTCAATTTATCACAGTAATTGGTACCAGAGGAGGACGCTTGATGCTTACACGTGGAGCCAAGCTACCTTTGTTCACCTCCCACTCCTCGCCTTTCCTCCATCCCCCTTCTCTCCTCAAGGAGAAACAGGTCTACGTTGAGGGAGGTGCAACCTGGGCATTGTTCCACATCTCAATGAGTTTGGAAAATCAGATGCCATGATGTATATCTTAAAGTTATGTGGTGCTTTCTGTGCCATCTGTATGCTGACATCGGACTGATAGAGCCAGTGCAGGATGTGGAACATGTCCAACTCTTAGCTTGTCAGACCTATGAAGGAAAATGTAGTGGGGTCTATATATGATGCTGCCTTTGCAAAGTGGAAGTCCAGAAACATGTATGTGTGTATGTATATGTATATACATATACATATAAAATATTACATATGTTTATATAATATAATATACACACATATACATGACTATAAACTTCCCCTTTGCCAAGGTATATAATATGTAATATATTATAATTTCTAAATAATATGTGTGTATATCGGGCAGCTAGCTGTCACAGTGAATACAATGCCAGGTCTGACATCAGGAAGACTCTTCCTCCCAATTTCAAATCTGACCTTGGACACATTAACTGTAGGACCTTCGGTAACTCATTTAACTCTGTCAGTTTTCTTATCTCTCAAATGAACTGGAAAAGGAAATGGCAAACCACTCCAGTATCTGCCAAGACAACCCTGAACGTAGTCACAAAGAGTCAGACATGACTGAAAAAACATCTGAATGATATGTGTGTAAATATGAACATAGAAACAAACACGCATAAACATATGTAGAGAGAGAAAACAGATATCAACATATCTCAATGATAGTGGGAGGAATAACCTATGGTTTGTGGGATTACCTGAACAATTCATGCCTCATCAGAGCCCTTTATCATGACAGAATGATTCAGATTCTATTATTCAAATCCCATAAACCAATGTTACATTTGATTCAACTGAACAAGCATTCGAGATGGATCAGTTGTATGTACCAGAAACGGGAGGCAGAGTGAGGATTTAAAGATGAAATTAGACTTAGTCTGGTAGGAGAAATAAGATAAGTCAAAGTATTTTCTCATTTCTAGTGTCATTAAGCACAAAGAAGAGGTCTATCCAAAGGGCTATTGAGAAGCAAGAGGAAGGAGAAATGAAATGAATAGTAACATCTTGACTAGGAGAATTATTTAATGTTGACTCCACTTGACCATGATCAGGGGGACCTGAAGATTTTAGTTCCCCATAGGAATTTAACTTTTCCCACTGAAGGATCTGACCAGCAATATAAAGTTTGGTTCTCCCATGTTTGGAAGGGCATATTGGAAGGGATGTCACATTCGTGCATGGGGTGTTAAAAAGTACTGGCTCCACGATCCATCAGATGAGGACTTTGAGGCAGCAAATGTCTCCCTCAATGCTCACTTAACTTTTCTGGACTTCAGTTTCTCATCTGCAAAATGAGGGATTATACTAAACAATCTCTGAGGTCCTTTCTAGCTCTATAACCCTAAATAGGTTGATATTCATGAGCTTGAGGAAAAAGCATCCTAATAAAGAGGTAATTTTGGACAGCAAGGTGGCATAGTGGTAGATCACTGACCCTGGAATCTGGAAGACTTGAGTTCAAATCTAGCCTCAGAAATTTATTAGTTGTGTGTCCCTGGGCAAGGCACTTAACTCTGCTTCCTTATTTGCAAAATTAGCTGGAGAGGAAGTGTCAAACCACTCCAGTATATTTGCCAAGAAAACCCCACTCGGGATGACAGAGAATAGGACCTGACTGAACCATAACAAAGTAGTGATTTGTACATTTTGGTGGGGAGGGGAAGGTCTCAAAGTATTTGTTTGTTTGTTTTGCTTTTCAGAAGGGGGAAGGCAGGGTAATAGGGGTTAAGTGACTCACCTGAGGACACACGGCTAGTAAATATTAAGTGTCTGAGGCCGAAATTGAACTCAGGTTCTCCTAATTCCAGGGTCAGTGCTCTATTCATCGAGCCACATAGCTGTCATGTGGAAAAGATAGATTTGCTTTGGTATGGTCCCAGAAGCAAAGGGTAGAACTTACAGAGAGGAAGGGTTCATCTTAATGTAAGGAAAGACTTTCTTACTATTAGAATTGTCTGAAAGCCTGCATGATGGAGTAAGTATTAAGGAGAGGAATTCAAAGGATAGAATGAACCAAAAATGAGCCGAGGTAAAAGGTGCTAGAGGAATAAATCACATGACAGAGGTCAGAATAACAGAAGACATGAGAGATTGCTGTCTATGATCCATAATCAGCTTTCCTTCAACGATTGGCCACATACCTCCTTATCCTTAAAGGGAAACTTGTTATGAACCTAAATCTGAACTCCCTTTTACTAAACCTTTAAAAGAATTTTTTGGTATTGTTTTGTTTTACAATTGATTCGATTCATCATTTACTGTTTTAAAAAATCGCTTTCTAATAAGCAACTTTTCCCTTATAACACCATTGCATTAAAAAACCAGCCTAATGTAGCAATCACTGCTAACCACACATGTAACTCTCTACTATAGTTTGCCATTTCTATTTTTCCATATGTATTTATTTTATTCTGAACTTAAGAAATAAAACAAGCATTTCCATGACATAGTAGAATAGGGAAAAAATGATGATTGTATGTGAAATGCCAAATCTATTATGTACAACTTGGTATTCTTTTTAAATAAATGATAAAGTTATAATGTAACTTTCTTTTTTCCCTTTTTTCTTTCCTCCCCCTCACCCTAGAGATGGCTGCCATTAGGCACAAATACACACAAGTATACAAAATCATTCTAAACGTTCTTCTGTTTATCAGCTCTTTTTTTCTGGAAAAGAAAAGATGTCTTAATGTCTTGTATTATTTGACATACCCATTAAGGACTTAGAACAACGACTGGCACATAGCACTTAATAGATTCTTGTTGATTAATTGATTTATCTTTATCTTTGAGTTATGTGGGTATGGAAAAAATAACTTTTAAAGAGAAAAGAAAGGAAGGAAGGAAAGAAAGAAGGAAGGAAGGAAGGAAGGAAGGAAGGAAAGAAGGAAGGAAGGAAGGAAGTCCAGAAATATTTTTCTGGAAGGGGAGGCAGAGTGGTATTTGGGAAAGGGTGATGGATTTGGAGTCATATGCCTAGGGTTCAAATCTCCCTGTAGATCTTGAGGCAAAATCACTTCAATTTCACTGAACCTCAGTTTTCTCATCTGTAAAATGGACTAAATGGCCTCTTACTTCTCTTCTAGATTTCTGAGCCCATAATCAGCCATTGGGAACCACTATTGGGGATTACACTGATCCTCAATTTTGTTACTTTTCAGATATGTCTTCATTTGCATTTTTGTGGTTACCTTGTATTTTCCTTCTCCTTGCCCCCATATCCTATTAGTTGTCAAATCTGGCTAATTTTCCTGCCAAATTGTATCACATCTGTCCCCTTTCCCTTCTCACATAGCTACATTATACTTGAGGTCCTTGTCATCTTTTCTGCTTTCCTCCAGTCTCTCCCTTTTTCAATCAATCCTCCACACAGCTGTCTAACAAATTCCTCTAAAGCACCAGTCTAGCAACATAATCTCCCGGTTTAAGAATCTTCACTGGGCTCTCTTTTGCATTTTAGGAGAAAGGACAAACTTTTCAGCCGGGTGATCAAAGTCTTTCACATCTGGTGCCACCCTACCTTCCTTGGCATATTGCACATTCCTTTCCTTCACACACTCGAGGTTCCAGTCATACTGGTCCCACTTGGTTATTGCTAGTGTTCAGCATACCATTTCTGAATTCCACCTGGAATGTACTCCCCTCCTTCTCTTTACCTCTTATAACCCCCAGCTTCCTTCAAGGTTTAGCTCAGTGCTGTCTCTTATAGGAATCGTTCTTGATGTTCTTAGTTAGGAATGTTCTCTCCCCCTACTCTTTCTCAAATTATCATACATAAGCTTCTCTGTTTCTGTATGATACCACCCCTGCTCCAGTTAGAATATATGTCCCTTGAGGACAGAGGATTCATTCATTTTTATTTTTGTATCTCCAACAATAGGCTTTAATTGTTTGTTGGATTGGATTTTTGTCTTACATATTTTTCTTAGTGTCTTTATAGTCATTATTTATAGTCATTATTTCTTAGGATACTATACCACTACCATCACAAACCACAGTTCCTCCAATCATTTCCCAATTTGAAGGGTGCATAATAAATGCCTACCAATGGTGGGAAGATGATGTCATTGTTAAGGTAGAAGCAATGTTGAGAAATCAGCAATCCCATTCTCTCTCCCTTCTTCTAGGAAGGCTAATAATAACTAACGTCTACATAGTACTTTAGGGTTTGCAAAGAGATTTATAAATTACATCACAACAACCCTAAAAGGTAGGTGCTATAATTATCCCCATTTTATAGATGAGGAAACCGAGGCTGAGAAAATCAGTCACATGCCAACCAGCATGTATTTGCTACCAGACTCTCAGATTTCTTCCTCCCATTCCCTTTTACATTTGATAGATGCCAGAGTCAGGATAAGTAATCCCAAGAATATTACTATGCAAACCAGAAAGGAGAACAATAAGGTTTAAAATTGTTTCTCTACCATCTTGCTATAGATATGTGTCTGAATGTGACACATCTTCCACCCCCAACCCACCCCCTCCTCTCCATATGAAGCCCAGAGATCGCTAAGGAGTGTGGATTTTGAGTGTTAACCCTTGTTGAATCAACCAGAAATTGCTTTCCCAAGGAGGATTTGCTATTTCAGCAACCTGCTCTGAGCTAGCCTGAAAGCTGCCAGTCATCCTTTGACATCCACTGTTCAGCTCTTGACAGTGATGAGCCTTATTATCACCAGTGACAAGGATGCCTTTTCCATATCATACTTGTCAAGCAATCCTGGTTTATTGGGTGTAAAGCAACTCTGTGATGAGGAGGCATCAGACACAACAAGAAACCTCCAGGGCCATAATGGAATTCACCTGGGAGGTCTTGTGCCCCAGAGCTGTATCAGGAGAAAGGACAGAGGTGGAGACCAATCCAGAAACCAGCTATACTGCTACCTGTGGGTTTATGTAACCTATACCTTACCTTGGGTGTGGGGGGTGGATGGGCAAACATCGAAGGGCACATGGCAGGAAGTACTGGTGCTAATGATTCAGTCCTTAGAAGAGAAAGGGAGAATATTCCTGAAAAGCAGAGGTTAATTCCATTGGTTGATAGTGATGGGCACATTCACTGGATAGGATGGTTCTAGGATTTAGAATCCAAAGGGACTTTAGAGATCATTTAGTCCAACTCTCCTCTCCTACACTGAGTTTACAGATAAGGAAACTGAGGCACAGAGAAGTGAAGGCACTGGACCAAATGTATGTAGCTAGTAAACAAGAGACCTGAGATCTGAACATAGTCCTCTGACTCCAAATCCAGAGATCTTACTACTTACTACTTGTTATAAATATAATTGACCTAAAGAGAACATTTGACAAAGTCTCTAATTCTGCCCTTGTGGAAAAGATAAGAGAGGTGTAAGCTGGACAATAATATAATTAGGTAGATTTAGAGCTAACTGAATGACTGGACTCCAAGAAAAAGCAGCTGTTAATGATTTTATATCAGCTTGGCAAGAGGTCTCCAGTGGAGTGCTTCAGGAATCTGAGCTTGGGTCTGTGCCATTTCATCAGTGCCTTGGGTAATAAGATCTACTTATCAGGTGTGCACTTGACACAAAATTTGGAGCGATAGCTAAGATAATTGATGAAAAAGTTACTATCCTCCCCCCATCTTGCTTGACTATCTTTTACTTATTTTTGTCTCTAGCACTTAGCATAGCACAGTGCCCTGCACACAGTAGGCACTTTATGAATGTTTACCAATTAATGGACATGCTACAGTGGTTCTCATAACTCTGTGGGTTATGTTCAATTTGTAACAATGAAAATACATCCTACATATCATATATTTACATTATTATTCATAACAGTAGCAAAATTACAGTTAGGAAGTAGCAACGAAAATAATTTTATGGTCACCACAACGTGAAGAACTGTATTAAAGGGTCACGGCATTAGGAAGGTTGAGAACCACTGTGCTAGAACAATGGGCTAAATGTAACATGAAACTTAATATAGATAAATGCAAATCCCTATACTTGGGTAGAAAAAGTCAGTTTTAACAGGTACAGGATAAGGAAGCTAAGGTTAGGGGGTAGTTCAAATGAAAAGATATGGAGGAGTTAGTGTACTATAATTTCAACATGAGTTGGTAGCATGACATGGTAGCCAAGAAATCTAACGTATTCTTTGTCTGTATAAAGATGAGCACAGTATTCAATGCTATGGGGGTGATAGTGCCACTGTGCCCTTCCTTAGACTACAGCTAGAGAACTGCTCCCATTTCTGGGCAATAATTCTTAGGAAGGAACATTGACAAGCTGAAAAGTGACCAGAGAACCAAAGGTCCTTGAACTCATGCCATAAGAAAATCAGCTGAAAGAAACTCAAGATGTTTATCTGGAGAAGAGTCAGCCAATCACCATTTATAATGAACCTACTATGTACCCTGTACTGTGATAAACCTTGGGATACAGAGAAAGGACAAAGATAGTCCCTGCCCTCAAGTAACTTGCAGTCTAATTGGGAAAGACAATGAACAAAAGGAATCAGAAAGAGGGAAGGGAGATGGAGGGAAGATGTGTGGTGGGAGACAAGATGGAATGCATCAGGTTGGGAAATGGAGAGATTGATGACCTAGGCACCCTCTTTAAATAGAGGTTCTGGAAGCTCTCTGCTTTCTGTTCTTCCATCCCCAGGGGCCATGGGGACAGATGATGATGATGATAATGATGATGATAATGATGATGATGATGATGATGATGATGATGATGATGATGATGATGATGTATGTGTGTGTGCCAGAGCTCAAGTGAAGTTTGAAGAGGCTCCTGGGGCATGAACAAGAAGTGGAGAAGAGTGCAGCGAGGTGGGAATTGAAGGATCATGTGGAAAGAAGACTTAGCATAGTTGCAATGCATATAACACAGATTTTTGCATGTCATTTAACCTCTTACTGTCCCAAGTATTGGAAGAGTGGTCAAGCAGAAGAAATAAACTTGTCCTGCTTGGCCTCAGAGGGCAGAACTAGGGCAACTGATAAAAGTTGCAAAGAGGCAGATTTAGGCTTCAGAAACATCTTTATAAGGAGAATTACCCCAAACCGGAATGGGCTGCTTTTGGGGGTAGTAGCTTCCCCCTTAACTAAGGTTTTCAAACATAGATTGCATGACTACTGCTCAGGTAGATTGCAGACATATTGCTCATATCCAGAAGGAATCAGGGAGACTGTGAGGTCTCTTCTGAGTTTGTGTAATAAACTCCCTAAGATAATACAACTAGGATATGATAGAGTCAGAATTTTAACCTGGGACTTCTGATTTCAAAGCCAGCACTGCTCCCTCTATACCAGGCTACTCATCTAACCTCATAGGCTTACTATCAATACAGCATATGTAAAGCTTTTTAATTGGAGTAATTGTCATTGTCATTCTTATGGCAAAGATGAGATGCCTACTCAGGCCTCTTAATTCCTAGGCCAGTCCATTTTCCATTATACTGTAGGGCCTCCAGAATGAGCAGAAAGATTAGGATTTATCTTTTGTAAGGAAAAGGCAAAGAGGCTAAAGTTGGTCTCAGGATATATACTGCTCTGTCCAGATAAAGTTGATGATAGAGATGGAAACAATGATAACTTCTCAGGAAATCTCGCCTCTGATGGGTTTCTATTTTCCTTTTGACACACTGGAGGGCAAAAGCAACAAGCCATTTATGGTCTGATTGGTTCACTTGGCTGGAGGTTGTAGAAGTCATGACAATAAGAGATATCCCTTGGAAAGGATACCTCAAAAGGAACATAGAAAAGCAGTTACCATCAGGGCTGCAGGATAACCAGTTATTCTAGTTAGAGAACAGCCTCAGGTACTGTTCCTCCCAGTTTTATCGCTCCAAGGCCAAGTTCAAGTGTGGATCTGATGCTATATCGAACATGGCACATCCCTGGCACATTCCTACTGGGGCAGATGGGGAAAGACACTCTTACCATACTGTTAATCCACTTGAACAACTTGGTCTCTGACTCGTCTAATTAGACAGCTCAAAGAATATTTATTAAGTACTTTGTGTTCACTAGCACCAAGCACATTCACTGCTTGTGTAAGGCAGGACTCTTGCCTCATGGAGTTTATCACCTCCAGATAATGAATTTAGAGGGGTCACCTCTTGAATCCTAGAGTAATGCCCCCCTGGTATAGTCTAAAATCTTAATGCTTTATGAATGCTATTTAATATAGTGGGAATGTCTATGCTGTCCTATGCTATCCTGTCCCATCCCGTCCTATCCTATCTTATCTTATCCTATCCTATTCCATCCCATTTTATCCTATCTTATCCCATCTCATCCTATCCTATCCCATTTTATCCCGTCCCATCCCATCTTATCCTATCCTATCCTGTCCTGTCCTGTTGTATCCTATCCTGTCCTGTCCTGTCCTATCCTATCCTGTCCTGTCCTATCCTATCCTATCCTATCCCATCCTATCCTATCCTATCCTATCCTATGCTATCCTGTCCTGTCCTGTCCTGTCCTGTCCTGTACTGTCCTATCCTGTCCTGTCCTGTCCTGTCCTATCCTATCCCTATCCTGTCCTGTTCTATCCTGTCCTGTCCTGTCCTATCCTGTCCTGTCCTGTCCTGTCCTGTCCTATCCTATCCTAATCCCTATCCTGTCCTGTTCTGTCCTGTCCTGTTCTATCCTGTCCTGTCCTGTCCTGTCCTATCCTATCCTATCCTATCTTATCCTAGCCTATCCTTTCCCTATCCCTATCCTGTCCTGTTCTGTCCTGTCCTGTTCTATCCTGTCCTGTCCTGTCCTGTCCTATCCTATCCTGTCCTGTCCTGTCCTATCCTGTCCTATCCTATCCTATCCCTATCCCTATCCTGTCCTGTCCTGTCCTGTTCTATCCTGTCCTGTCCTGTCCTGTCCTATCCTGTCCTGTCCTGTCTTGTCCTGTCCTGTCCTATCCTATCCTATCCTATCCTATCCTATCCTATCCTATCCTATCCTATCCTATCCTATCCCTATCCCTATCCTGTCCTGCCCTGCCCTGCCCTATCCTATCCTATCCTATCCTATCCTATCCTATCCTATCCTATCCTATCCTATCCCTATCCCTATCCTGTCATGCCCTGCCCTGCCCTGCCCTATCCTATCCTATCCTATCCTATCCTATCCTATCCTATCCTATCCTATCCTATCCTATCCTATCCTATCCTGTCCCATCCCATCCTGTGGCATCTTATCCTGTCCCATCTCATCCTGTCTTATCCCATCTTATCCTGCCTATTTTATCTCATCCTATTCTATCCCAGCCAAGCCTAACCCACCTAATCTTGTTCTCTCCATTCTGTTATATCCCGTTTTATTTAATTCCATTCAACAAATATTTACCAAGCATTTAATATGTGTTCGGCATAAAACTGGGCTATGTGTACAAAGACACAAAGACACAAGTTTCTACCTTCAAGGCATTTATATTTGTCTGGGATCATAAAGAAGGCACACAAACACATAAATCAACCAACCTAACAGTAAGTACTTATTAATCCTACTATGTGCTCTCAACTGTGTGAAACTCTGTGGATGTAAAGGCAAAAATGAAACAAATCCTGCCCTTGGGTAAGTTTAAATGCTATTGGATTTACAATAAGTGCATAAATCAGTATATATCAAATACAAACAAACCATAAAGTAAATTGGGATTTAGTGGGGGAGGCAGAGAGTGCTCGAGCAACTTGGAGGGCCAGGAAAGGTTCCATGTGAACATAGAAATATTGAATATTTGCATCATAATGCAAAATGGTTTCAAGAGGAATAATACTAGATTAAATGTATATAGCATGTTAAGTTTTGCATGTAGTCAATCGGTCAACAAGCTTTTATAGCTCTTATTCTGTGTCAGACATTTTGCTAAGCACTGAGGATGCAATGAAAGGGTTTTTTTCTTCAAAGTCTCTACCCTCAAGAAACTCACATTTTACTTGTATGATCAGCATGTACGTAATTAGTTGCATACAAGGAAGGAAAGGAAAAAAACAAGCATTAATTAAGTACCAGTGTGCCAGCCCTTGTGCTAAGTACCCTACAAACTCTGTATCATTTGGTCCTCACAACTATCCTGGGAGGTAGGTGCTATTATTAGTCCCATTTCACAGTTGAGGAAACTGAGGCAGACAGAAGTTAATGAGTTGCCCAATGTTACACAGCTAAGAAGTATCTGAGGCTGAATTTGAACGTAGGAGGCAGGAAGCTGCCTCCATGCCTAGTGCTCTGTCCGCTGTGTTGCTATATAAGAAATAAAAGGAGCAAGTGATCATTTGAAAGTTGAGGGACCTGAGATAACCACCCCCCCTTTGTCAGTTAAAGCCTAAAGGAAGCCAGGCAAGTCAGAGACAGTATTCCTGATACGAGTGGACAGTCAGGGCAAAGGCACCAGGGTCTGTTGTGTTCAAGGTCAGTATAACTAGATTGTACACATGCTGAGGGGAGCTAAATCATAAGAAGACTGAGGAAGTGGGAAGCGCTAGCACTTTAAACACCTAACTGGAAATTTTATATTTGATCCTGGGGCTGATAGGAAGCCAGTGGAGGTCTTTGAGCAGGAGAATGATATATATAGTCAGTCACTTCGATCCTCACAACTCTATGAGGTAGGTCCTATTATTATAATACCCATATTACAGATGAAGAAACTAAGGCTGAGAATGGTTAAGTGACTTGTCTAGTGTCATACAGCTAATATGAACCTGAGGTGAGATATAAACTTTGGCCTTCCTGACTTCAAATCTAGCACCCCCCAATCAGTCTAAGATACCTAAGAAGAGAATGTTTAACGTGTCAGAAAAATGTCTTATAATGCATGTGGATTTTGTAGTTCCTTTCTCTAAAGGGAACAATTAAGGTGATGGAGTAGAAAGGAAACTGGATTCAGAGTTGAGAGGAATGGGGAAATCAAGTCTTGCCCCTGCTTCTATGGTAGAAGGTGAAGTTTCTTCCCCCTAGACCTCAGTTTCTCCACATGTAAAATGGGGTGGTTGGACTGAATGGCCCTTGAGGTCCCTTTCTGCTCTAACCCTGAGATCCTATCTGATCTCTAAAGTCTCTTCCTTCTCTTAGACCCAGTGCTCCTTTTCCATTGACTTTCCTCTCTACTCTCTGAGTTACCCCCTTAGTTTAGGTATCATCATTATTTCTTGCCTTGATTACTGCAACAACTTCCTCATTGGGTTTCCTGACTCAAGTCTCCTCCAATCCCAGTCCATCCCACACACTTTAGTCAAAGTAATTTTTCTTATGTACTGATTTGACCACGCGATTCTCCTACTCAACCAAATTCAGTAGCTTCCTAATGCCTTTTGGATTAAAAAAAAAACCAAACTTTTTTTTTTAACTATTAAAGTCCTACACTGTCTGACCTCATCCTATCTTTCCAGCCTCATTGGTCATTTCTCCTCCTTCACTCTGATTCAGCCAAACTGGCCTTATCTCTCTTTCCTACTCCCTATCCTCCAACCCCCTTGTCTGTTCCTGTGCACTGGTCATCCCCTATGCTTGGAATGTGCTCCCTCCTTACTCTGTTCTCATTGCAGCCCTCTGTCCCTTCAAGAGTCAGCTTAAACATTATCATCTGTGTGAAGCCTTTCCTGATCCCCACAAATGCTAGTGTTCTCCTTCCTAAATGACCTCATTAAATTATCTAAACTACTTACCTAAACAAGTACTCTGTGTGTGTGCCTGTGATGCGCGAATGTAGGTATTTAGCTTCATTTTTGTAAATACTTTCTGTCTGACCCATTAGAATGTAAGTTCATTACAAGGAGGAATTGTTTTGTTTTTAGGACTTGTATCCCCAGCACCTAGAAGAGTGCCCAAGACACAGTAAATACTTACTAAATGTCGTGGATTAGCTAAGTACCTCATGCATGCAGGACCTGAGTCCTCTATATATGGGAGAGCTGTCCCTGGCATTTCTTCAGATAGGGGAGGGGACCTGCCCTCTATATCTGAGGAGGATACCCAACCCACCACCCTTGTGAAGGATTTCCTCAAGGGAAGTGTTCTGTATCTCTTGGCTTGACTGATTCAAAAGTGTATCGAATCCATAAGGATTGACTGCAGGGAGTAACCTGTGCTTGGGTGATCTCTGGGGAAGGATTTTAATAACTTAATAGGCCCTTTTCATCTCAAATTTCCGTGGCTCCTGGACAGGCTGATTAATGGAATGATAGATCTAGCATGTCCCCAGGGCTCTATAATCTTGGGACAGCATCAGAAGTTGATTTGTATCAGTCTAGAGACCCATCCACTCTTCCTCTTAGGCCTTGCTCACTTTCTAAAGGACATCAGCTAAGTACTTGGTAAAGTCTTTTATGAACCTGCCAAAAATATTGCAGGGGTTTAAGAAGATGAGGCAAGAACCGACATTTTCCTCTCTTTGCTTCTAGTTTTGATAGATTTCAGCCAAGGTTATTTTTTTTTCACAGTCCTGTGCGTGATTACCTCATTTCCCTGGCATCATCAGAACCATCTCCCTGAATACAGGAGCTCTTAATGACTTTTCTTTGGGGCAGGAAGGAGAGAACAGATACTTGTCACTACAAAGAGGAGGGAAGTTCCCAACATGAAATTCAGGAGGCAGATGTGCTACAGGACAGTAGTTCTGGCTCCTGACAGAAGGGTCCATAATGGTCTGACAGTGATCTTTTTGTCACTTGTGCTGGTAAGGGCAGACATGACTGAACCTGTTTGATTCTTGAATGACTTGGCTCTAATACCTTGCAAATTAAATCAAAAAGCAAGACACTAAAGCAATGCTCAATGCTAACTAAGTAAGTGCAATGATCAGTCTCAGCCAGTAAAAGAGATTAGGAAATACTTGCCTCCTTTTGGTAGTGAGGCGGGGACTATGAAGAGGATTGCTGCATACTCTTGTCAGACATGATTGCTGTGTTGGTTGGTTTTGCTTCATTGTTGTTGTTGTTTTGGTAATAAGTGGGGGTTCATATGCGAACTCCTTGAAGGCAAGAAGTATGTATTTTTTGTCTTTCTTTGTATTCCTGTCACATGGTTTGATGCCTAGAACACAAAAAGTGCTTAATACATGTGTGTTAACTGCTTGGTCAGTGTTTAGTTGGGGGGAAGGTGAGGGGAACTATAACCAGCAATGAAAGTGTTATAGAAACCGCATCAACAGGAATTTTTTTTAACATAAATTAGGTGGGAACAAGATCATTAACAGAAGTGTAAATGGCAGACAGCATAAGCACTAACACAAGGTCAAGTACAGGTATGGCTGAGAGGAGGCTCCCACAGCAGCAAGCACTTTAATGGCATTATGGCTAATTGACTTTGGGGATTTGACTGTAGTATTGTCAGAAACAGTGCAAAAATTTAGGCTCATAGATTGAAATTCCCTGGCTTACTTACTTGGTCAATGAGCATTAAATCTAGACTATGTTATAGGAACTGTGCTCTATGTTGAGAATACAAAAACAAAAATGAAATAATCCCTACCCTCAAGTTTTTGATTGGGTGAGAAAATATGTATGCACATATAAATGTAACACCCACTCTGGGATCATTTTTTCAAGTCCAACTCGCATCTATGGGCTGGGTTCACAGAAAGATTATTTTTCCTCTCCTCAGGGTTCTAGGACTAACTCCAAAGGACTGTTTTTAGGTCATGATCCCCTATCCATTATACTCCCCATTGATTATCAGCCAGCGTTAATAAGTTTTTCCAAAAGGTATTTATTACATCAATATAGCAAGGACAATTGTTATAGAAAAAAAATCTCTCCAAACCACAAATACATTCTCTTCCCCCTCCCCCAATTTATTAAATTATTTATTTTTAGTTTTCAACATTCACTTATAGAAGTTTCAAATTTTCTCCTTCTCCTTCGTCACTCCCTCCCCAAGATGGCCTGTAATTTGATGTAGACTCTACACATACATTCCTATTAAACCCATCTTTACATTAGTTATTTTGCATAGAAGAATTATAATGAATGGGAAAAAAAACCATGAGAAAGACAAAAATCCCCCCAAATAAAACAAAACCAAAAAGGAAATAGCCTGCTTCATTCTGCATTCTGACTCCATAGTTTTCTCTGCATGTGACAGGCGTTTTCCAGTATGTGTCCTTTGGAATTGTTTTAGGTCCTTGCATTGCTGAGAAGGGCTAAGTCTATCCAATTCAGTCCTCACACACTGTGGCTGTTACTATGTACAATGTTCTCTTGGTTCTGCTCCCCTTATTCAGCTTCAGTTCATCTAAGTCTTTCCAGGTTTCTCTGAAGTTCCCTTGTTCATAATTTCTCATAGCACAATAGTATTCCATTACATTCATATACCACAACTTGTTTAGCCATTCCCCAATTGATGGGCTTCCCCTCAATTTCCAGTTCTTGGCCACCACAAAAAGAGTTGCTATGAATATTTTTGTGCATGTGAGTCCTTTCCCAATTTTAATGACCCTAGATGTGGTATTGTTGGGTCAAACTCTCTTTTTATACGTACAATATCCCTGGGAAAAGTGGGTTTAAATTTAGAGAAAGTATGTGGTCAAAGGGTAAATGTATAGCTCCTATTTATTGGAAATGCTTCTCTCCCTTTGTAGAGATCTTGGAATGTTCCCTTTAGAGAATATAGTTCTCTTCTGAGCTCTGAGGGTCAGTGTCCTTTTAGAATCTTGAAGTTGCCTTTCTTTTAGTGTGTCTCTCAGTTCCTTTTTCAAATATTGCCATCAGTCACAGCTACTCTGGGTAGCTGGGTCCAGTTGCCAGAGGAGTACCTCTATGATAGTTACAATGAATCCTGAGAATATACTAAATAAACATATTCAAAATAAATACAAAATAGTTCAGGAGGGAGGGAAGTTAAGAGTATCAGAAAAGGCATTTGTAGAAGCTGGGACTTAGCTGAGTATTGAAGCAAGAGAGAGCATCTATAGAGCAGAGGTGAGGAGCGAGTACATTCCAGGCAGGGAGATATCAAATCAAAAAGCATTGAGATGGCAGATGGTATGCCCACGTACATGGAAAAGAGAGAGAAGATCAGTTCTAGATAGACCATAGGATGGTGTGCCACGTACAAGGAACAGAGAGAGAAGATTAGTTTTAGATAGACCATAGGATGGTGTGCCATGTACAAGGAACAGAGAGGGAAGATCAGTTCTAGATAGACCATAGGGTATGAGGAGAGAAAGGCATAATGAGGATAGAACGATATGTTAGGGCGGACTATGAAGGGAAACATTACATAGCTGAGTCTGGATCCAGGAGTCAGAAAAATCTCTCTTCCGACATGTATCTTTGCAAGTTGTTTAACCTCTTAATGTCCCAGAAAACTGTTCCAGATTTTATAATATAATAGCTAATGATAAGAGCTAGCAGTCATAAAGTATTTTAAAGTTGACAAAGCATTTTACAAATATTATCTCATTTGAGACTCACAATAACCTTGGGAAGCAGATGTTCTTGTTATTCCTCTTTTACACATGAAGAAACTGAGGCAGACAAAAGTTAAGTGACTTGCTCAAGGTAAGTAAGCATTTAAGGCAAGATTTGAACTTAGTTTTTCCTGTTTCTAGGACCAGTGTGCTGTATCTCCATTGGTGAAGAAAACCTCCACACCAGAATTTCCCCTATATTAATGAAATCCCACATCAGATCCAATCCACTAATGCTATGTGGGGCTTAATCACAGAAAAGGATGCAGATTTCCCGTAGAATCCTGGTACATGAGTGATTTTGGACAGGTGACAGATACAATCAGGCTCAAAAGAAGGTTATAATTCTATATCTTTGAGTGACATTGTTTACTTATTAGGTTTTTAAAAGAAGTTCTAGATGCTCAGTCTTCCCTTTCCAGAATCATTTTTGATTTGAGTAATAAGTCACCAGTGACATAATCTCTGACTGATAAAAGTCCCAGGGAATTTGCAAAATGAGGTTGAGGTGTGAAGGTTGAGGTTTTGTTTTCTTTGAAGAGAATACAAAACATGGATTCTGTGGTAATATCTGGACTCTGTCCAAGGTCCCTGGTTTGTAAGTAGCATTAAGGAAAACTAGAGAGTACTGTGGTACAGAAGGTTGGGGCAGGAGATGGCAAAAGGGAGATTCAAATTGTGCCAAGGACAGCGGCCCTGAAGATGCTCCCTAGAGATACTACAGGTAGTAGTAGCATCATGGACTTTTGAACTAGAAGGGGCGTTAGGAATCACTTAGTCCAACCACTTCCTCTCATGTTTCAGAGCAGGAAACTGAAACTCAGAACAGCTAAGTACTTGCAAGGTCACTCAGGGAGTCAGTAATAAAACAATGGTTTGGACCCAGGTTCTCTGAGGTGGCAACAGCCTTGCCAACAGAGTCTGTAAGGAAGCCAGACAATTGGAAGTTGGATTCAATATAGACATACATACATATATATATATATATGTATTGTTTATATTTATACATATGTACATATGCACACATATGTGTGTGTATAGAGAGAAGAGTGAGAGAGAAGGAAAGAGAGAAGGGAGAGAAAGGGGGAGTAAGGGGGAGAGGAGAGGGAAAGGTAGAGAGAGAAAGAGAGAGAAAGAGAGAGAGACAGAGACAGAGACAGAGAGAGAGAGAGAGACAGAGAGAGAGACAGAGAGACAGATAGACAGAGAGACAGAGAGAAAGGACAATAAGCATTTCTATAGCTCCTACTATCTGCCAGGCACTGTGCTAAGTATGTGTTAGATACTCTTATTATCCCAATTTTACAACTGAGGAAATTAAGACTAACAGAGATTAAAAGACTTGCCCAGGGTCAAAGACTCCCCACAGTTCCCATGTTCTTTCTACTCCACAGTGCTGCCTCTACAGGTACAGAGGAAAGAACATTGAATCTAAAGTCCCAGGTCCTGGGTTCAAGTTCTGATTACTTGCCTATAAATTTCACTTCTCTGGGCTTGTGATTCTTCCCTCTACATTGCATTCCAACCTTGAGGTCCTTTCTACAAGTCACCCCTTCAGTGACATTTTTCTTTACCTTTTCCCAAGCTCAAGGCAGGAAGTTTTGAGCATGACTGAGGTTACTTAAACTAGCAATGACAGAAAGCAGGCTTCACTGAGGACTTGAGTGTGGAGACCTAATGTAGAGCCCAATTCTTTTCCAAATAATGGTGCCTTTCCCCATGATTAACCCCTCATTGATCTCTGACGCTCAGAAAATGTGTGTTTCCTTTGGAGAGATGCCAGCTGCACAGACAATGGGATTTTATGGATTGGGAAGTAAGATAACTTCTAATACAATAAAAAGGTCCATATGATACTCAAGAAGGGGGGGGTGCATTTTTGCACCAAGGGGCAATTAGTTCCACATTCTTTTGCAAAAAGAAAATTAAGGTGCTATGAATAATTTTCAGAAATATCAAGAAGATAGAGCAAAAAAAAATTAAGAGGGAGAAATCTTGAGATAAATAAAATGAGCAGGCATTCAGCTTGGCTTTGTAGGAATCACACAGAGAAGAAAATTCTACCTAGGCAGTGTGGAGACAGTTTATTAGTGCACTTCTCCCCACAGCAGGACAAAAAGAAGAGAAACCAGTAAAAACACCTCATTAAAAAATTATGACTCTTCTCTCTGATCTTCCTGAATTCACCTGAAGATAAATGGCCTTCCTAAAAGTGGTCCTCAGTCTGCAGTAGGACAGACAGTGATTTTAGTTGTATCTTCTGAAAGCTTTCCTTGTTATTAACTAAATAGGGAATCATGGTAATGGTGCTAAGTGCCTGAAAAAGACCAAGGGATTTTTCTGGTGATTCTGTAGAATCTGACTTAGGGATATTAAGTGGTTTATTTCTCCATGAACTCCACTACTTTCATTTTAAAATAAATTAGTTTGGTAAATATAAACATGATGCAGGAGAAAAAATACCAGTTTTCAAAAGTTCTTGTACAAGGAAGAGCAAGAGTGAGATACTGAAGCCTCCTGGGGTATTTAAAGAGCTGTTATTTGGGATAAGGATTAGCCATTCATTCATTTATTCATTAGGGACTTGAATTCTGATACAGAATCCAAGAATTTTTAATTAAACTTGAAGGACCAGTTCCTTCAATTGGTATAAAAATTTAATTATAATTGTACTTTGAAATAAAATTTTTCATCATATCTCTATTTTCCTTGCCTTGTGGGTTAAAAAAAAAGTCTTGTGTGAATTGACACAGCTTGGTCCTTAGAGGTTATTCTTACATTCTTCTTCTTTTAATATAAATATCACTAGTAAATGGCGGTTACTCTGTGCTAGGCATCATGCTACTTTGGGAACAGAAAACAACAAACAAAAGAAAGCAATGCTCATTCTTAAGGAATGTAGGTTCAGTTGTGGGAGGTGGGGGTGGGGCTGGAAAGAAACAGATAAGTCAATATTTAAAAAATAGACAAAGTAAAGAAAAAGGACTTTTTTTTTCAGGTGGCAGGAGGTGACTAGTAAGTGAGGAAGCTGGGGGTTGGGGATCTACAGGACCTAAGTAGAAGGTGGCCCATGGGCCGAGCCTTGGAGGAAGTGAAGGAGTTTTCTTCTTTGAGTCTCCGACAGAAGCACTAGGAAGCAATAATGTGGACAATTACAAGGAGGTAAGTTTGAGGCAGGGAGTTCCTTATCATTGCAGGTATTCAAACAGAGCCTGGATAGTTGCTTCAAAAGAAAGGAATGCCTCGATTATGAGTCTTGCAGTTCCCTTCTCAGGAAAGGGTGCGTGCTCCTGTGCGAGCATGTACATGTATGTTCTTAACATAGGTTCTTAACATAGGGTCCACAAAATCGCTTTGAAAATATTTTGATAACTCTTTTTTATATAAATTCTTTTTGTATTTTATTTTAAACTTAAATACAAAACAAGAAAAGAAAAAGAAAAACATTGCCATGTGCACAGCAGAACATGAGAGGAATAAAGGCTGCATATTGTTTTCAAAGCTGCCCAGTTTTTCTTTACTTCTTTGTAGGCTTTATTTTGTTCTCTGATGTGCATTTTTTACTTTATTTTTCCCCTCCCTCCCCCCTTCCCCTGCCCTAAAGGAAGTTACAGTTAATTTTAGGTAGATAGATAGATAGATAGATAGATAGATAGATAGATAGATAGATAGATGGATGGATGGACAGATGGATGGATATAAAGATAGAGATATAGACTGTAAACACACACATATGCATTCATGTACACATATATAAGACCTTACCATGCTTATTTTCACCCATCATGTGTTTTTCTGAAGATGGATAACATCTTCCTTCATAAGTCCAAGTCTTTCCATGTTTTTCTAAATCAAACAGCTCATCATTTCTTACACTACAGTAATATTCCAACCCAATCACATCCTATCTAAGAAACTGTCTATGGAAAGTTCCTCAATTTTCTGCATTCCTTCTATTCTTGGCTATGTAGCTTTTTATTTATACAAGAAAATTTTAATGTAAAATAATTGAAATCATCCATTTTACACTTCAACAAAGCTCTCACGTTATAATATAGTTTAAAGTCTATTACTGCTGAATCTGCCTCTTTTACATATTTTTCCCCCGGCTTCTTTGAAGTTCCTGAACTTTGGTTCTTTTGTTATTATTTTTCTAATCCAGTAAGATTTTTTTTTTAGTAATTTTATTGGGATGACTTTTAAAAAATAATCTGACTAGGTAAAATTGTCATTTGTTCATTATATCGACTTTACCTGTGAACAATAAATATTGCTTCAAGTTATTTAGATCTTACTTTATTTGTATAAAAAGTGTTTTATGTTTATGTTCATATAGTTCCTATGTCTATTTCGGCAGGCATACTGTCTGATATTTATAATCCCTAGTTATTTTAAATGGTCTAAAACAATATTGAATAATATTGCTGACACGTAGTGAAGTTTCCCTATTTTTCTCTTTTGAATAAATCTATCTGAAGTTTAATTTTGAGAACATGATTACTAGCCCTGCTTTTTTTACACAATAAATTCTACTCCTGCTCTTTATTTTATCTCTGTATCTCTCGTTTTTATAGTGTTTCCTGAAAGCAACATATTGTTGAATTCCAATTTTGAACCTGCTATCTGCTAACTCTATTTCAATAGAATTAGTTTTCTTTGTAATCCCGTGTATCTTATTTTATGCACTTAAAAACATGATTCTGAGAAGAGGTCCACAGGCTTCTCCAGACTGCTGCCAAAGGACCTAGCACAGAAAAAGCAGTGAAGTACCCCTTTTCTAGATTACCTCCAACATCTCATAGAAAAGAGGTATCCTGTGGCCTACAACTCTCAAGAGTTTGGCTGAACCAGATTAGAATGTAATTGAGAAATATTTCACCAAATGAGGACAAATAGAATGGAATTCAATATTAATGTGTTGTTTTTAAGTTATTTTGTAGCACACAGGAATCCTTATGTAGGGTTTAGTGGCCCCTCTTTCTGTTTGAGTTTGATATCATGGTCGTAGACAGTTGCCAATCAATCAGCAAGCATTTATTAAAGCTCTATTGTGTGCTAGACACTGTTGTTGTTTTGTTTTTTTGGTTGTGCTTGACTCTTCACAACCCCATTCTGAGTTTCCTTTGCAAAAATACTGGAGTGCTTTTCTATTTTCTTCCTACAGATGAGAAAATGGGAGGCAAGCAGGGTGAAGTGACTTGCCCACCGTCACACAGCTAGTAAGTGTCTGAAACTGGATTTGAACTCAGAAAGATGAATTCTTCTGACTCCAGGCCCAGTACTCTATGCACTATGGTGTTCCCCCCCACCCCCACCCCAAGCTGCCCATCAGGCAAAATATGAAAATATAAAAAGTATATATAAAAGTATAAGTATAAAAGTATGACAATCTTAGCTCTTGAAAAGCTTCTAAGTCAAACTAATAGACCAAGAGTTAAGTAATTTTATGACTCAAGAAGCTTCCGAGGTTCTCTATTGTCATGAGATAACAGGACAAATACTTCTGTTTGGCACCTCTGTCCAACCTATCTTTCCAGCTTGGTTTCACATAACTTCCCTAACATGGTCTACATTGAAACCAAGCTCGTCCACTTGTTTATTGAATATGCCATTCCATCTCCGAACTCCTCATCTTTTCACAGATTGTCCCCTATTCTAGAGTGAGCCTCTTTCTCATCATCCCTGCCTCTTGGAGTCCCTCAGCTGAGGTGCTACCTCTTACAGGAGATCTTCCTTGGTCCTTTAATGAGGAAATGAAGGCACAGTAAGAGTTCTGACTTGACTTGCCACCAGAGGAGAATGTGAGGTTGGTGACTTTGCACAGCTCTGCCTTACTTAAATCCAATTCCCTTGCAAGTCAAGATATTATCTTGTGATGTTATTGGTACTCTTTGAGAATGGAGGATGAAGAGCAACAAAGGCATGGGGAAGAAACTGTGTGTGCTAGATGAGGGTCAGGTGAAGGAATCGGGGATCTTTTACCTGGAGAAAAGAAGACCCAAGATCGAGAGTATTTGAATGGAAGGACATTTAACCTAGAGAAGACCCAAGACAGTGGGCATTGGGAAGGCTTTCAGGTAGCGAAGGGTTTTATTCTGTTTAGCTCCGGGGAGTAGCACTACTAGCATCAGCAGTTATAGAGCTCTAGGATGGCAGATCTTAGTGGATATAAATAAAGATGGCACTTCCTGCCAGAGGTCTTCTTACAGAGGCCAGATGGCCACTTGTTGGAGAAAATCTTGTTCAGGTACAGGTTGGCTTGAGGTCCCTTTTGATTCTGCGATTCGGTGATTCTCTTCTGCCCATTCAAAAGCAATTAAATTGATGGAGACAAAAAGCTCCTGCTGGGTCTGGGCAGGGACTGCCTAATGTACAGTCTCTGCTGCTGTCTTTTGGCTTTCCCAGCAGGTGTTTTAGGAACGTGAGGCTGGAGGTACCAGTGCATGTCCTACTTGTACTGCAAATGAAGAAAAACAGCTTAAAGCAAGACTGGGCCAAGGCTCTGAGATACTCTTCCACTTAGGTCTTGTGATGTATAGGGTCATTTCCATCCCAGGGCCCTCCTGGGAAAAGAGGCACCTACACAGAATCTTGACAAGAAGAAAAAAAAAGTGGAGGAGTATTTTTATGCATATGTATATATAGCTGCTGTCGTGAAGCCCCTTAGATGCATATTCCAAGCTCTTTCACTTCAAGGATCTCTTTTGATCTTCAAAATAAAGCTGTGAGATAGGTATCAAGAGTAACGGCACCCCCATTGTGATCAGCTTTCAGGTTAGGCTCTATTTTTACAGGTTAGGAACCCAAGCTGCCTGGAGGTGAAGGCATCTCGACCCAAGCCACAAAGGTGGGTGCACTGAAACTAGAACTCAAGTCTTCTGCCTCTGAGCCCAAAGCTCTTTCCATTCACTAGCTCAGGGATTCTTAATTTGGGGTTCGAGGGGGCTGGTGACCTAAGATGGGGGAAAATATGCCTTTATTATCATTAACCTCTAATTGAAATTTAGTGTTTCCTTCAATTATAAATTATATATTACATATAATATATATGTATATGTATCTATATCTCTCTATCATCTATCTATCTATCTATCTGTCTGTCTGTCTGTCTGTCTGTCTATCTATCTATCCAAATCTGAAAAGAAGTTCTTAGCCTTTATCAAACTACTGTGAGGGTACACAACACACAAAACAAGATGAAGAATCCTGAGTTAGGAAGATCTGGGTCCCCCTCAATGTTAACATTTCTCATGTTATTTTCCTTCCTAGTTTGGGAGATACTGATCACTAACTGAAGAAGAGTCTGGAGGTGAGGAGGATGGGTTGAATTCAATAAAGGGTTATATCTAGTTATATTGGAAAAGAGTGCTGGATTTATTTAGAGTTATCCTTACAGCAGACATTAGCTCTGGGACCCTGGGCAAGTCACTTCACTTTTTTGAGTCTCAATTTCTTCACCTATAAAATGGGTTTAGTAATAACACTGACTTCACAGGGCTGTTGTGAGGATCACATTTGCTCCTAACGCGAGGGAAAGAAGCCCATTTCAAAGTATTTTGTATCTCAAAATAGAGAACAGGAATGAGATACGAAGTGGCTGTCTTAGAGTATTTAAAGGACTGTCATGGAATGTGTACTAGGGATCATTGCAAAGTGCTTTGCAAACTTTAAAGATCTACATTTGTCAGCTACTATAATTATAATTTCCTGAAGAGTAAGGTTTAGAGGAAGGGACATTGTAGTTCAGTGCTAAGATTCTGATGATTCACAACCACTCGTCCTAGTTACAGTTATTCCTTCCACTTTTCTGGGGTTAGGGGCAGCACCCCTGAGAGCTAGAAAATCCGCATAAAATCTTTTGGCCCTCCCTTTGTGCCAGAGAAGAAGTCTGAATTATTATGGCATTAAAATATAAAATGTATTGATATTATATAATAGTATACATATATTTAATGCATTTCTGAGTTTCTAAACTTTTTCTGTGTCGTCTGGTGGCCTTTGTGGGTCTGCAGCTTCAGAAAACTCTGGAAAAAAATCCCATTTAAGATATATCAAACAGCAACGGGAAAAGTCTCCATGTGGAAGGGATTACTGCACTGTAGAGCATCTCAGTGAGTCTTCAATGCTGTCCTATTTGGTAGCCTCTTATGGAAGTATATATTTATGAGACAGAGACAACTACCTAAGGCCAGGGAGATGGAACAGAACAAAGCTCACTGATTCAGCTATGATCACAGAGTTATATAATTTCAGTCTGGAAAGGCCTTTAGAGATTGTCTTGTCCCACTCCCTCGTTTTACAATCCCTCACCCAAGCAACTTGAAGGAAGGGGCTATTTTACTGGTGTCTTTGGACCTTCATTGCTTAACACGGAGTCTCACCACGCAGTACTTAACACATACCTTTGGGCTGACTCAGTGATGACAGAATCATAGACTTAGGGCTGGAAGGGACCCTAGAAGCCACATGGGTTGGAGCCACCTCCAATTTCCTCCTTTTACAAACAGGAAACCAAAGCCCAGAGAAGTTAAGAAGAATGTAGATACAAAGAGAATTTGACCCACTCAAGTTCACAGAGACGGTGAGAGGAATGATTATATCTTTCTTATATCAATACCCAATTATTGAATTAAGATTAAAGGCTTTTCTACTTCCTTATGGAGAAATCAACTCTTGTAGGAAATCTTGAAGAAAACTTATCCAACCGGGCTGAAAGAATTGACAAATTCCTGTTCTTTGTGTTTTGGTTGGATAGGTCTAGGGTAGGAGTGAATTCCCTCTTTGATAAGTATGTTGGTAAGTCTCTTTGATCAAGACTTGGGTGATCCAGTCACCTATCCCCAAGACCCTCCCTCATTAAAATGAACTCTCCTATCATTGCAATATTCATTCTCTCATTAATTGTTAACCACTCAGAGTTGGGTGCCACCCTCAGGAATACCTACTCTTCCTAGGGCATATAAACTGTGAGCCCACTGCCATGATTGTCTTTGGGACTCAAGAGTGTCAATAATAACATGCTAGCATTATTAATAAAATGATTAACTACCTGGAAACTATATATCTCAAACTCTTAAAATGTCACTGTAGCAAATAACAGATCGAGTGTTTAAATCTAGATATTTTTACCCCAAATTAGAATTATCTTTCAAGTATACCATTTCCCCTTTTAACTTGAGTCCCCCCCTTTTTATTGGGTATCTTGTTTTTACATCACCTTCATTTCCTAAGAGACTCTTCCTTTTTCTTCTCCCAAGAGCCATCTACTCTGATAAAGAATAAAAAAATATGAGGAAGATAAATGAACAAAAGTAATATAGCTATCAGCCAAGTCGGACTTAATGCAGTGTTCCGAACCCTAACCCCCCACTTTTGCGAGTGGGAGGAGGTGCATTCTCAGATCCCTCAGCCAGACTTGGTTATTATTGCTTCACAGCATTTTGTTTCACCTGTGGCTTGTGAGGGTCAGATTTACCTCTTGATTAACTCACTCTAACAAAGTCAAATCTGAGAAATTGTGTTTTTGAGAATCACAGAATCAGGGACTTAGGGCAGGAAAGGACCTCAGGAACCAACTAGTTCAAACTCTTCCCTTTACAAATGAGGAAACTGTGGCTCAGAGGGATAAGGCAAGTCACCCAAGGTTATATGAGCAAAAATGGCAGAGCTAGGATTTGACTGCCAGATATTGAATAGCATGTTTTCTATGTGGAAAGATTTTTAACTATGAGAAGAAATCAGTTCGATTATCCCCTTGGATAATCAGTGGGATGTGGCTCATGTGATTCTGATCAATTGATTGATTAATCGTGCCTATTAATCTGCTCCAGGTCAGTGAGTCCAAATTTAGCTTAGCCTCAGTGTGGTTCAGTGGAAAGAACATTGGATTTGTAGTTAGAAGATTTGTCTTAGTATCTCACTTTTGCTACTTTGCCTTTTGAGACCTTGGGCATGTCATTTCCCAGCATAAATCTGTTTCTTCATCTGCAAAATAAAAGGGTTGGACTAAATGATCTCTAAGGTCCTTTCTAGTTCTCTGTGGTACATCCTGTATTCCCTCCCCACTCAGCAGTATATCCACAATAGGCAATTAATAAATGGTGGGTGATTGGTGGATTGAAGGCAAAGATTGGCTTGGGTTTTTTCTTTGCATTCCAGTATCTATGTGTAAGGACACATAGTAACTTGTAGCTCAATAAACGTTGGTTGAATTTAAAAAGTTGAAGCAAGAGAACCCAGAGCTAAAAACTGAACAGTCTTTTGAAGGACTCAAGTCTGAGCTTGGGTCGGAAGTTTGGAAGGAATGCCAAGAATGTTGCCGGCCAAGAATTCACCAGGCTCCAGTCTGTCCTGGATTGAGGGTTTCCTAGGGTAGAGAGAAGAGGATCCATGTGGAGATTTTACAGTTTATCTTGCAAAAGGCATTCAGTAAAACATACAACACCAATTATCCAAGTAAATCTGGTCATCAGTAGGGTTGGGTGGACTTTCTCCTATTAGAGTCAATCCTCTTAGAGAAGACATCTCTCCCTGGTACTGTCTCTCTGAAGACAAGGTCTAAGGAGTTTTTAAAAAATCGCCGGTGGTGGGTAAATTAAAAAAAAAAATTATCCAAGCTTAAACTCTAAATAGGCCTTGAGGAAGACATATTGGCCATTTGCAGAGGCTGCTGTGGTTGGGCTGCTGTGGGGGTATTTACTGAAGAGGATAACCCCAGTTATTTGTGGTGACTCATTCTTTCAACATGAGTGGATGTAACACTTGTGCCAGTGGGCTTTGATGGCTTAGCTGCATTTCATTAGGTAACATCAGAAATAGTTCATAGGCTAATAGCTAGCAATTATATAGTGCTTTAAGCTTTTACAAAGATCTCATTTCATCCTCACAACAACCTTGGGAGATAAGAACTATTATCAAGACCATTTTACAGATGAGGAAGCTAAGGCAGAGGTTAAGTGATTTGCCTAGGGTCTGGAGTCAAATCTGAACTCAGGTCTCCTTGATTCTGGATCCAGTGTTCTGTTCCCTGTATCACCTAGCTACCTATCTTAGATCTGGAGAGCGGGGCTTAGAAATGAAGAATTTCTTAGAATTTAATGCATCCTCCACAGAATAGAAACCCAGAGAGATGAAGTGATTTGTCCAAGATCACTCATATTTTCAGTAGCCGAACTGGGATCTGAGCTCAGTTTCATGTGTTTTTGGTCATGCTGGCCAAATTTGAATTGCATCCTTATTTACAACACTAAACCTCCTTCCCTCTAACTGTTATCCATTGGTCCTTCAGATACACTTCACAGTCAAGCAAAACTAATAAATCAGTCAATCAAACAAACATTTATTAAGCACTTAGTGAATTGAACATGACTCTGAATTTTCTATTGGCCAGTGGTTATTGACTTGATTTTGTCATGGACAATAGGGAGAAGAAAGCCCAGAATGAAATGGTCCCTACCCCCAATGAGTCAAATGATACTTGCCCACCCTGAAATTTCTCTTTTCCAAGTTAAATATCCTCAGTTCCACTAATCTTCATATGGCTATACACGGTTTCTGTCACTTTCACCATCCTAGTCAATATCCTCCAGACAGTGCAGCCCAGAAAGTACACCACCTGTATATGAGTCCCAGGGTGAGAAGAGAACCATGGAGGATTCAGTCCCGCAAAGGCTCTGATAAAGCTTTTAGGTTTGAAATACAAGCCAAAATAGAAGATTTTAAAATAATTCTTCTACTGATAATTATCTTGGAGTAGAGGTCCTTCTATAAAAAGTAGTTGGGATCAGTATATCTGCTTACATACCAAAAAACAGGGATAGACTACAGCTACAGTTTCACAATACAAGGACATCCCCACTGAGAGAAGGGTTGGCAGATGGGCACCTTCTCTGCATCTTCAAATCTCAGAGAGTATGGGTTAAGTGACTCAGTCAGGGTCACCCAGTTTGTGTCTGAGGTCTTAGATAAAGAACTCCTAACACTTACTCATAGGTGCCTCTCCAGTCAAAAATATAATGAATAGATTATTACAACTCCCTGCCTTTAATTTAAAAAAAAAGCTGAATCCCAGACCCTAAAATTGGTTTTTCAGGCTTGGAGATCTGAGGAAAACACTGCCACATTGCCTTCTGTTGCTGATTTCTAGCTTCTCAAGCTCAAAAGCCAGCACTGCTTCCCTGAGAAGACAAGACTGCTACATTCAATAGCAGCCCTCCCTGTCCCATCAACAGAGCTGGATTTGGCCAGATGATGGGGAAATTGTGCTCTGGCTTGATGAATTGGAATACATACCAAGAGATTAAAGAGGATTCATTTATGGCTCCTATTACCTTCTTTCCTCCTCACATTTACAGTATGTGCCGAGTGTATTATCTGTATGCATATCTGTATGTATTATCCTTATGGGGAGAGGATGGAAAAACTGAATGCAATATTTGAACATGTGACCATTAGTTTTGGTTATTTTTAAAAGATAATTTCTCGTATTTTAAACCTGAATGTCTGGTCCAGTCACATTTCTCACATGATTAATAGAGGGATATATTCCAGCCAAATCCTTCTCATTGAAGTTTTCTTTGTCAGGAAATAGAAAGCTTTTTTTTTTCTTCTCCCTTCTGCCCCCCGGCCTGAACTTGGAGCACTGGTTTCTCAGTCCTCAGTGAAGAATGGTAAGAACTGAACAAAGACAAGGCAAATTTTCGGTAATTCTCCCTAAAGTGACCTACATTGCTAGAAATGGCTTTGTTTTTAACAAGCATTTTGAGGTCACTGTGACAGATTTTTGCCAAACTGCATGTTTATCAGACAGAAATCAGTCCAGCCCAGCTAAGTACTGGGCTCAGGTCTGGGTGGGTGGGGGAAGATCAGGTGCCTCAAATAGTTAAAGCTGTCCAAATTCTAAACTTTAAAATCCCCTTTTTATTGAAATATAAGTTTGTTTAGTATATTTACACAACAGTTTATGCACATATATACAGAGAAGGCAGATTCTGACAAATTAAAAAATTATTTTTAATAAAAAATTAAAAAAATCAAAGTAAAGTGCATGAAACTGGGTTTTCTCCCCCCTCCCCCTTTTTCTTTTCTTTGAGACTGGTCACTGTCAACATCTCGGCAGGTTTGTTGGGGGTAAGAGGGGTGGGGGTCGAGAGGGAGGAAAATCCATTATCTTTGATTGGGTTTATCCAGTTCATTCGTACCATCGTTTTCAGGCCAAATGACAGCTTAACAAATGAGTGGAAGGAGTGGAATCTGTTCCCGAGGCTTTCTGAGGGCTGTTCTGAGTTACTGGCATCTCTGGTCTCCATATCCGCTTAGCCTTGCCATTAACAGCGGTTACATCCTTAGAACAAAGAATGCACACATGAACAGAACTGCATCGTGTAATGGCATGTCTGTTACTCCAGAGCCCAGTAGAAAGCGCCTGCTTCGTGGCATGTGAATGACAGAATTCGATGTGGGATGCAATCCACCCTCCCTCTCCCTACGTTTATAGTAAAGGGTGGGGAGGGGGTCAAGAAAAATAAAACCAAATACAAAGCCCGTTCACCCAAATGGAGCCATTCTGGACTTCATCCTCCCAAGTTAAGGGGAAGATAATTGCGACCCCCAGACTCAGTGGCTAATTCGGATGGGAAACAACATCCAGGCACATCCAAAGGTCTTGAACGGAGAAGCGAGAAGACAAGGCTTTTAGCCACAGTCCACTCCTGGACAACTTTAAAGGGAGAAAGTGTGGAAGGGGGGGT
>CM053601.1:169920879-169937212 GCA_028646575.1 Pseudocheirus occidentalis | reverse complement strand
TTTTTTTTTGGTGGTTCTTTTCTTTTGACCTGTTTTTTCTTTCACAATGTGCCTAATATGGAAATGTTTTACATGGTTGCACACATATAACCTCTATCAAATTGCTAGCCCTCTGGGAGGGAGTGATAAGGAAGGGAAAGAGATAATTTGCAACTCAAAATTTAAAAAAAGGAATGTTAAAAACTATCATTACATGTTATTGGAAAAAAATAGTATTAACATTTTTAAAAAAGACTTGGATTCAAATCCCACCCTAAACATTCACTCAGCTTCATCACATGTTAAGTACCTGCCTTATAGGGTTGTTATGAGGACCAAATATAATAATATTGTTGCAATTTTAGATATGCTCCCTCAGACTCTCCAACCATAATTAGTTTCTTAAACCTCAAATCACTAAATATATTTTATCTCTTATAATTATAATTATTGGAGAGGGAGTTGAATACAGACTCTAGGATAATGGAAAAAAAGAGCTTAACATCCTCTGCCTTTTTCTAGAACCATTTGCCACCTAATATTAGCTACTGACACCCAGAGTACCAAAGTCAGTCTATGTGTGGGGACCCGTGTAATAGAGAAAGTGTGTTTATTATCAGAAGAAATGAAAGTGGTGTGTGTGTGTGTGTGTGTGTGTGAGAGAGAGAGAGAGACAGAGAGAGAGAGAGAAAGAGGGAGGGAGAGAGGGAAGAAGAGAGGAGAGGGAACAGGAAAGTGAGGATCTGAGTCCCTGAATGACTCATCCCAGCTGTGGGTTCCTGCTTTCCTCAGTAGCACTTGAGGCAAGTTTATATTCTATTTTCATCTTTTCTGGAGATAGTTTCTTCAGCTGTGTTGTGGCCCATGGAGGGTTGAGGGCTTTCTTGAAGATGAAGTAAGGAAAGGAGAGATTAGAGGAAGACAAGGGGGAGGACAGTATAGGGATTAATCTTTGTGCTCTCTAATCCACTGTGAAGAAGTTACTTTAGAATTCATACTAAGAAAAACAAATGCTTCCTGCCTGATAGAGCTGTCCAAAGTAGATAAGGTGTTTTGGCAAGGAATGTTTCTCCGTCCCTAGAGTTCTTCAAGCAAAAGCTGAATAAGGCGGCTAGGTGGTATAGGGGATTGAGTGATATACCTGGAGTCAGGAAGACCTGAGTTCAAATCCCGACCCAGATACTTACTAGCTGTGTGATCCTAGGCAAAACCCTTAACTTCTCTGTGCCCCAATTTCCTCAGCTATAGCATGGGAATAATGTTAACATTTACCTCCCAGTGTTGTTGTGAGGGGTGAATGAAATATTAATTTTAAAAAGCTTAGCACAGTGCCTGGCATATAACAGGTATCTTTTTTTAAACACTAGTTTTCTTCTTTCTATCTGTTGGGTATATAGGTATAGAACTTTATTATTTTTTTGGAGGCTCAAGTTAGACCTATATGTATAACAGCCCCCCTCTGTGCTTCATCTTGTATGCAGGAAGTGAAATGTGACTCCTAATTCATGGAGAGAAAGCTCAATGTGACACTGCGTACGTACATAAGGAAGTGCTGAACTGGTTCTAGACATTCTTTGGGAAACACAGATAGAGAAAGGAACTCTCTGGAGGAAGCAGAAAGGGAAAGACTTTGGAGTGCAAATGCTACATGAGAAACTGACCCCATAACATACCTAGATTTTCATGAAATTCTAGAGACTGGAGGGAGAGGATTCTGGGAAGCTGATGGAATAGGTCAGAAAACTTTCAACTCTCCAAGTTTCCTCCATAATAAAAGACAGAACATTGCCTGAGAGAGAATTGTCTCAGAGTAGTATAAATAAAGAAAAGTAAGGGTAAAGCAGTTGTTCTTCTAAGACCACTTGAGAACACCCCAGGAAAGCCCCAACTTCCAGGGTGGAGGTTTGGCCTGAGTGAAATGCAAACAACTCCAGGCCAACAAGCCCTGGGGCCATCTAGGTTGAGAGGAAGCTTCAGCCTTAGAAACTCTTATCTTGAAGATATTATGGTGGTCTAACAGTCAAACAGGAGAAGATGGAAGGACCTTTTATTGTTTAGGGATGTCTGTTGTTGAGGATGTTCTGACAAGCCAGACCGTGGCTGTGGGTGAGAAGAAGCTAGAACACACTTGGTGAGTGAAGTAGTTAGTAGAAAGATGGGGACCCTGTTGGCTATGGCCACTTGAAGGTTTCAGTTCCAGGGCAGAAAGTACAGCTGTAGTTTACAGCCTCTGGAGGGGACTGCAAGAAGCATGATCATTTGTGGGATAGTGTGACTTGGGGCTCTAGATGTGGTTTAGAAGTGGAAAGGAGAGCTCCAGGTTGAACACTTGGACAGACCTCAGAGAATAGCAGTAAGAAGGACTTGATGCTTGGGGTATCATTCCCCATACCTTGGGATTAGAATTTTATATAGCTGCTAAAAAAAACAACCCAAAACAACAACAACAAAATAAAACAAAACTAAAATGAAATATGAATAAACAAAGGAAAAAGAGCCCGACCATAGATAGCTACTATGAGTATAGAGAAGATTTGGGTTCATATTCAGAGGAAGAAAATGGAGCTTTAAAAATAAGCACTACTTTGCCAATGAGAAATGTCAAACAGTCCCAACCACAACAAAGTTCATCATTTTATATTTAGGTTTAAAATTTTTTAAATTACAAAAAAGAAAAAGAATTTATAGAGACTGTTGAGAATGGGTGAAATCAAGCCTCCTCTTCTTGGTTGAGTTAGTTTTAACTCACTCCCAGTCAAAGAGCTCATTTGCTCTTGTGTCTTTGCTCTTATAGTCTAATCTCTAGAATTTCTCCAGTTTTGATTTTCTGGGATTTTTTTTTTTGGACAAGTGGACTTATTTGCTATTCACTATTTTTGAGGGTCTTTTGTGTAATTCATGTAAGGGGGAGGGGTCAAGATGGTGAGTATAAACAAAGGGTTATACTCCTACTTAAGAGTAGTGATCCATAGATTTTTGTTTCTCCTAAACGGTTTACTCCTAGACCATACAGACATTTGAAATGGGGTAGATAAATATAATTATAGCTTAATATCCTTCTTGGAGATAGGTATGGACAAGAACAAGTGTCCAGTCACAGCTATTCTTCCATTGCCATCTGGGTGAGCCAGGTTTCAGAGATATCTATCCACGTCACATACAAGTCAGTCATCATATATATCAGACAGTCCCACACTCTTATTTCCCACCAGCTTTCATTCCTGTGGACTTGTCATGCCCTAGAAACCTCTTCATTCCTGGAACTCACAGTTTGGAAGTAGCCTCCATCTTTGGCACCCCTCTCCCTTTTTATTGGACAGCTTCTCTCAGAACCTCCATGTAAGGAGGTACTCAGACCAGCCATTCTCAATTTCCCATTGGGCTGCATTCTTCTGGAATTCTTCATCATCCCTCACCCCTGCTTGGCACTTCCTCCACCCCATTCCCTTTCTGATTCCTTTCATGGGTTGACTTCCCTATTAGAATGTAAGCTCCTTCAGGGCAGGGACTACCTTTCTTTTTTGTTATATTATATTCCCATTGCTTAGCACAGTGCCTAGCACATAGTAGAGCACTTGTATATGTTTGCTGACTGAATGAATGAGTGACCTATATTTGTCTTATATGGGCAATGTGCTTTAGAAGCTTAAGGAGCTTAATAAAGCACTTTATGATTATTATAATTGCTTCTCCAGAAAACAAGAGAATCACGAATCAATACTGGTCATGTAATAGCTTCGCAAAGAGAGGCAGTGAATAGGTAACTGGCTTCAGAGTGAAGAAGACTCAATAGTTCAAGAACAACTCCTAAAATATACCATCTCTGTGACTAACCTCTCAATGCCCCAGGCAACTCTCTAGGACTACAGTTTGCAGATAAGCCAATGGCAACAAATATTTATTAAGTGCCTACTGTGTGCTTGGCACTGAATTTTTAAGTACAATGACCAAAACGATCCCTATTCTTCATTAAATTCTAATGAAGGCAATGAAGACAATTATAAGTATATATAGCACACATATAAAGTGAATAAATGTAAATATAATAATCATAATCACTAACATTTATGTAGTATTTATGTGCCAGACACTGTACTAAGTGTTTTAGTTATTATTTCATCTGATCCTCCTAGGAACCTTGGGAGGCAGGTTTTGTTATCATAATAATAACAATATTATTATAGTATATAATTGTATATAATATGTAATAATAACAATTCCAATTTTAAAGATGAGGAAACTGAGTCAAACAGAGGTTGAGTGACTTGCCCAGAATCACACACTTAGTAAGTGTCTGAGGTTGGACTTGAACTCAGGTCTTTTTTACTTCAGCCCAGTGCTTTGTCTACTGAATCACCATGCAAAGAAATTAAATAAAAAATAGTTTTAAAGGGAGGGCAATTGTAGTTGGGAGAATCAGGAAAGGCTTCATGCAGAGGATGGTGTTCAAGCTGCATCTTAAAAGAATATAGAGTCTCTGTTTGGTGGTGGCAAGAAAGGAGTGTATTCCAGGCATTTGGGATGGTCAGTACAAAGCTGTAGAGATGGGAAATGGAGAGCAATAAACAAAGAGGAGGCTAGGTTGGCTGAATCTCAGTAGGGGAGAAAAAGTATGAGGCAAGAAAATGGGTTTGGACCAGGTTGAGAAGAGCTTTAAAAGCTATTTTTAAAAAAGGAATTTATATTTGATCCTAGAGGCAACAGGAAGCCACTAGAGTTGATTAAGGGAGTGGAACTGGTAGATCTGAGTGAAGAAAAATTACAGTGCAACAGTTTTTAGAATAGACTAGAATGGTAGGAGATTTGAGGTAGAGTCCCACCACGGTTTTTTTGCAATAACTCAGGTGAGAGATGATGAGTTTTGGTACTAAGTTGGTGACTGTGTGAGTGGGGAGAAGGGGTGAGATGTGAAAGATGTGGTAGAGATAGAAATAGCTTAATTATGATCATAGTTTCTATAGTGTTTTCAAGTTTTCAAAGAGCCTTTCTTAAAATAACCTTGTGAAGGACATAGTGTCTTATCAACCCCATTTTACACATGTGGAAACTGAGCTTCATAGAGGTGAAGTGACTCACTACTTGAGTGGCCATAGAGCAGATCTCCAGCTCCAGTGTGTTATTTCTGTTCTGCTAAAGGAGAAAGTAGGCTTGTTATACCCTAAGTAAGGAAGGTGATGTTTGGATGGGAGAGTTGTCCTCTGAGACATTTTTCTCCTGCACTGCTTGAGACCAAGTGTTAGACCATCCTGCCAACTTTTTGTAGAATTTTTAGAAGTGTATTTTCTTGTACTAGGTGCCTCTAGACATCCCTGAAATAAATGACATTAATTTGAACAACATTGCACACTAATTAAATCTCTATCAAAACCCAGCAAGTGTCAGCAGTGTATAAACCAACAGAAATCAAAATAATGTAAATGCCAGTCTCTGTAAGCTCTTCTCAAGGGACAGGTAAGTTGCAATTCCATTCCTTACTAAATGATCAAAGGTCTGAGAAATTTCAAAAGATTGCCATTTTTTGTGTGCCTAGAAGGCATTTTGATTTCTGCTATGAAGGGACATCAGAATTTCTCTGTTTGGTACTATCACATTTTAAGAAGGAATGTGGACCAGTTAGAGTAAGTCTGGAAGAGGAGAGCCAAGATGGTGGAAGGTCTTGAAATTTATGTCATATGAGAACTGGTTGAAGGAACTGGGGGTGTTTGGCTCTAAGAATAAACAGTGACTGGGTGGGTGGGTGGCAAGAGGAGTGAGGATGGTATGCATGACAGCTGCGCTCAAGTATCTGAAGGGCTGTGGAGAAGAGGTTTGATTTATTCTGATTGGTCCCAGAGGGCAAAACTGAGAATCAGAGGTGGAAGTTATGGAAAAGATTTTCAAATTCAGCAAAGAAAAACTGCCTAACAATTACAGTTCTCTGAAACCGGAAGACAGATAAGAAGAAAAATTGATATTGATAGACCAATGGGTTGACTATTAAATCAATAGGGAGACAGATAGATAGATGATAGGTAAGTAGATATATGATGGATGGATAGAAAGGTGATAGTAGGTAAGTAGACAATGGGTGGATGGATGGATTGATGGATAGATAGACACAGACAGACAGATAGATAGATATATAGATAGATAGATGATATTTATTAAACTGTTTGTTATGAGTAAGGCACCAATATAAACATTGAGAACATAAAGAAAATTTAAAAAGAAAGTCCCTGCCTTCAAAGAAATTACATTTTAATGAGGGAAGACACCAAATACAGGAAAGGGAGGGATGATTCATACACGGTGAGGAGAGTGAAGGAAATAGTATGGTGGCCTGGTTCTGGGCAATAGAAGGCAAAAGGCTCACTTACCTCTTAGAATTGGGGAGCTAGGGGTGGAGCCCAAGTTTCTGGTGGGGTGGAAATGGTCTGAGAGTGGGGCCATGGGAAGGAGATTGCAGGAATTGAATGCTGAGTTTTTCTGTTCCTGGAGGTCTTCAGGTGAAGATGGGAAGATCACCTATCACGAGTTATTCTAGAGATCCTTAGTCTATTATAATCTAGCCAATACACAGAACCAAGTGAGAAGAACTAGAGTGATTGATATAATAGCAGCATTATAAAGCCAAGTAAGTTTGAAAGACCTAATAACTGAACAAGGCATGGCATTCGAGGACTGATGGACTCGAGATGAAAAATGGAACATATGTTTTTGGAAATGGACAACGTGGGACCTTGTTTTACTTGATTGTGCATATTTGTTGCAAAGGTTTTGTTTTTCCTTTATGTTTGGGAGAGGCAGAGGTAGGAGAGAAAGAAAATAAATGCTAATTAGTTATAAAAATATGTTTTAGCAGATGATCCCTGAAAGCCCTTTCAACATTGATTCTATGACTACAAGCTTCAGGAGACTTCCTACCTATCAACTCTGGTCAGTTCTGTCTTTGGTGAAATCGGTCATTTGGGATTACCTGTTGAGCACCCACAATGTACCATTAGTAGGGCCAAAGATTTAGAGCTGGCAAGGACCATAGAGGTCAGAGAGTACATTTTCCCTCATTTTATAGAAGAGGAAATAGGCTAAGAGAATGATAGCTGTTAACATTCATACGATGCTTTAAGATATGCAAAACACTTTTCTTCTATTTTTTCATTTGATCATAACAACTCTGGGAGACAGGTATTATTATTTCCAGTTTACAGATGAAGAAATAACGGCTGAGAGAAGGTAAGTGACTTGCCCAGGCTCACACTGCTAAGAAGTATCTGAGGCTGGATTTGAACTCAGATCTTCCCGACTTCCAGTCTATCACTCTACATACTATATCACTTGCAGGTCATGTATGGAGTCAGTGGAATAAAGCAGGACTTGAGCCCAGTTTCTCTGGCTCCAGTTCTATGCCACAAGCAGACAATGCCTTCTCACCCGGTATTGGACAGACATAGAGGGCAGAGTGTTGGATTTGGAGAAAGGAAAACTGGCATTTGAATGGTGCCTCCAACACTTACAAGTTGTCTGAAATCACTATGTCTCTGCCTGCCTCAGTTTTCTCAACCATAAAAGTGGGAGAATAACAACATTTACCTGCCAGGGTTGTTGAGAGGATACAATGAGATAAAAGAGTGTTTCACAAACCTATATAAATGTTACATGTTGCTGTTGTACCTATCAGAATATCATACAGACCTTGCACAGAAAAGTCTTGCAGCATGGTCCAGTACTATGAGGCTCATTTAATGTCACATGATGCTTTTGGTGGGAGGATTGGGGGTTTCTCAAAGCTGGAAACCCAGAATCTCTCCAACTTTCCCCATCCCATTCCAAGTTGGAATAATGGGCCGATTCACCTGGATAAGACCAAATGACCATTTCAGCCTTTCCTTCACCTTGGTTCCCTTCTTCCTGTCATGCCTGATGCCATCGATCTTCTTTGAGAATGAAGGACCACCACCACCAACAGCAACAGCATCATGCCTGAGATTCTTCTCACACACAATCCCTTGGGGGGGGCAGAGGCAGTTTTTAATAACTTGGGAGGCCCCTGTTGAGTCAGTTGTCACTGAGTTAGCATTTAATAAATGCAAGACCTTTGTTTTAATAGACCTGTTACTATGCATTATCAAAATGGCAAATTAATTATTAAAAACTGTGTTTGAACCTTAGCAGGAACGTGATGGAGACTGCTGTTCTTGCTTCCCATTTTCAGAATATCTCGAATTTCTAGCCAGTCGGTATTTATTTCAAGCATAATAACCATCTTTTAAAATCTTAGTCTATTAAGTCTAAATGAAATTCATGAATTACCACTTAGAGCTTAGTAGTGGTCGTGGGATCCGAGAAACATAGAGTCAGAAGGAACTCTAGATCAAGCCCCTCATTTTACACTTGAGAAAACAGAAACCCTGAGACGTAAAGTTTCTTGCCCTGTGTCATGAAGATGGTAAGTGTTAGGGGAAGGATTTGAACTCAGAGCCCTTTGTTCAGCACATTCTTTCTATTGTACCACGCTTTCCCTTCATCCAAAATCCTTATCTTACAGAAGAAAATGAAATCAAGGGAAGTTCTTTCTCATCCTGAGGAGTCAAGAGTCTTTGTAAAAATCCTCAATACCAAATACTGAAGGCCCCTCTCCAAGGTCTATCTCCTCTTGATGCACCAGGAATTCCAGTGTGGAATGATACAGACGAAGGACGGCATGGTGGAGAAAGAACCTGGCCTTGATACTCATGGCTTATCCTCTCTAAGCCTTGCAGGGTTGGACTAGAAGACTTCTAACAGGTCTCTGCTAGTGCCATGGTCCTAAGACACCTCAGAGCCCATGCAGTCCAACCATTCCATTTCGCAGTTGGGGACACTGAGACCCAGAGAATTTCAGTGATTTGGCCATGACTGGCCCACCTTTTTTTCTTCCTATTCATCTATGTCCTAGGCACTGTACTTTACCTCTGGTAATGTGTGGCTGACTCATCACATCCCCTATGCATCTTCCCATTGATTTGAGTGATCAGCTACAATTTTGATTCTGCTGAGATAAGACACTATTATGTAGCACCCAGAGGAGGAGACTGATATTATACTCATAGGTTTTTGCAATAGAGAGCACCTCAGAATCCCTGAAAGTATTGATATCCCACATGCAATCAACCCCACCTTCTGTGTTTCTCCAAATTAATTCTGGACCCCATTCACTGCCATATCTAAGCACTTAGCTAAGATGCATGTCCTGGTGAACTGACTCAACAGGCTTCTCATCCAATTACATGTTATCATGTAGGTTATAGACATGCTTCATCCACTTGCTCTTTTCATTGAGGGGTTTCTAGGCTGATCTTTAAAAAAATAAGATTTATTAAATTTCTTTTGTGTAGGTCAAGAAATGATGAAGGAGATGGTTGTGAAGAAGCCTGGAAAGACTTTTAGGAAATGACAGTAATGGAACCAGGAGACCAATTTATACAATAACAACAATATTACAAAGACAAACAACTTTGAGAGACTTGGGGTTAGCACAAAAATCCACCACAATTCCAGAGAATTCATGACGAAACGAGGCATTCTCTTTCTGATAGAAAGGTGACAGGCTCAGAGTCTGGACTGGGACATTTTGGGGACATTAGCCAATGTAAGAATTTGCTTTCCGGTGGCTAGGTGGCACAGTGAATAAAGCACTGGAGTCAGGAGGACTTGAGTTCAAATATGACTTCAGACACTTAACACTTACTAGCCTTGTGACCTTAGGCAAGTCACTTAACCCTAACTGCCCTGCCTTCCCCCCTCCAAAAAAGCAAAAACAACAACAACAAAATCACATTTACTTAGCTTGACTGTACATTTGTAATAGTGGTTTATTTTTCTTCCTTTCTCAGTGGTGGTGGGAGATAAGGATGGAGGTGGAGAGGGGAGATTTAAGGAAGAGATAGCAAATCTTATTTTGAAAATAAAAAAAATTAACAAAAGTTTTAAAAGTTAGTACATAGTCCTTCCCCTCAGGGAGCTAACAATCCAGCAAAGGAGCAATGAACAGAGTCTAGAGTTGTCAGAGTTCAAGTCCTACAAGTTACTGAGAGGTGGTCCGTAGATAGAGGGATGGACTTGGAGACAGGAAGATTTGAGTTGTAATCCTAACTTGATTACTTACTGGCTCTGAATGTAGGTAAGTCACAGTCTCTGTTTGTCTCAATTTCCTCATCTGTGAAAAGGGACTAATAATAGCACCTTTCTCTCAGGGTTGTTGTGAGAATCACATGTCCATATAAATGCTCGGGCAGGTAGGTGGCACCATGTTGTATAGAGTGCTGGGCTTGGAGTAGGGAAGACTACTCTTCCCGAGTTCAAATCCAGTCTCAGACACTCCCTAGCTGCCTGACCCTGGACAAGTTACTCAATCCTGTTTGCCTCAGTTTCCTCATTTGTAAAATGAGCTGGAGAAGGAAATGGTAAACCCCTCTAGCATCTCTGCCAAGAAAATCTCAGTGTGGTCATGGAGAGTCAGACCCGACTGAAAAATGACTAAACAAAGCAAACAAAAATGCCAGTTCTTGCTGCAGTTTTGTTTTTATTGTCATTATTGTTAATTACTGGTCCCGTGTCCTTTGTGGCACAGCATGCAGTCTTCCTGAATCTGTGGTTCTCCCGTGTCCCTCTCTGGAAATTTGAAGAAGGGAAAGCAGTGACTTCCTTCCTAGCTGTGAAGGGTCTGCAGCTTTCAGGATGTGTTTTGATTTTCAGCACAGGAGGATCCTCTTACCATGCTCACGGCTAGGATGCTGATATCTATAGCTCTCTGGTTTACCCCTCTCCTGAATAGTGCTTTGTTGGCCATGTGCACTCAGGGGACTTTATGGGTGGTTTGCTCGGAAACAGGAAAGCAGCTCCCAGACCCTCCAGGGCATCCTGACCAATCTTTTGGCTTTGATTTGCGTTTCCTTTCCTTTGTGCCTGGCTGCTGAGCTTCTTATAAACACTTTAATGAGAAGGATAAAATAAATCCCCCAAAGGGGGAAGGAAAAAACCATAATCGCTGCATTCTAGAGCCAACGTTTTCTGTTTTCTCTGTTTGTGTTCTCCCCTGGCCCTGTTCTTTGTTAGTCTGACAGAGCTCCTTCAATTGGGGCCTCTGGCATCCATCCGAGACCACAAGCCAGACCAAGGAGATAACACAAGGCAGAACAACAAATAGCCCAGGGATTGCATCATGGCACTCCGCGTGGAGAGCCAGACAGCTTATTTCTAACCCCATGACAGCTGTCAGTAGGCAACAGCATCACATGGTCAAAACCAGACCAGGAGCCGACAGCCCTGAGCCTTGGTCCCAGATGTGCCGATAACTGTGTGTGGGGTTGGGCAGATCTCATGCTGTAGTGGGAAGAGAGCTGTACGTTCTCAGGCTTAAATCCTAACTGCCGTGTATTACCTGTGTGACCTTGGATGAGTCTCTATTCCTTCCTGAACCTCGATTTCCTTAGCTGTAAGCTGGGGATAATGGTTCCTGTAGTGCCCATATCACAGAGTGGTTGTGAGTCTGTGAAGAAATAGTTCATCTGAAGTGCTCAGCAAAGCTGAGAGTGCTAAGGTCAGTGCTTCTAGTAGAAATTTAGTAAATATATGTCAAACAGAACTGAGTTTGTGGAATAAGGAGATTCATTTGATCATAGTTCTAAGGCTGAAAGGGACCTCAGAGGTCATTAAGTCAACCCTCTCATTTTACAGGTAAGGAGACTGAGGTGGCAAAGCCATCATTCAAATATCCCTGACTCTAGAATGCTTTCCACAGCACAGAATAATGGTATTGTAGAGTGTAAAGGGACCTCAGTGATAATTTAGTCCAAAACTTGACCCTGTGGCCATCCCAGTCTGGGCTCTCTTTGGCACGTCAGATCTGACAACTCTTTCTGGCAGGTATGGAGAAGGGAAAGGAAGGGAAGGGAATAAGAGTTTATATAGCACCAATCTGAGATGGACAGCAGCCCAGTGAGGTGGGTGCTGTGATTATTCCCATTTCACATTTGGGGAAATTGAGGCAAACACAATTTCTTAAAAAATTACTTGCCCAATGTCACATAGCTAATAAGTGTCTGAGACCAGATTTGAACTCAGATTTTCCTGACTCTACACTTAATGTTCTATATCATCTGCCATCACCTAGTTGCCACCAGAAAAAATCTGGAGAGGTTACATATGGGATGAAGGAGAAATCAGAAAAGGCTGTGCCTGGAATCAAGGTAGGTTTAGTAATCAATAATAACAGTAATGGTTAGCATGTTATATAATGTTTTAAAGTTTTTTGTTGTTCAGTCATCTCCAACTCTTCATGATCCCACTTGGGGTTTTCTTGTCAGAAATTTGAAAAAGTTTGCCATTTTCTTCTCCAGTTCTTTTTATAGCTGGGAAAAGTGAGGCAAAGAGGGTGAAATGACTTGCCCAGGGTCACACAGCTAGTTACTACCTCAGGCCAGATTTGAACTCATGAAGAGAAGTCTTTTTGATTCCAGGCCCATACTAGAGTGCCACATAGTTACCCTTACTTTATAGTTTATATAACACTTTTACACATGTTATTTCATTTGGTCTTTGCAACAGTCTTGTAAGATAGGTGCTGCTGAAGATGAGAAAGCTTGCTGTTATCTCCAATTTACATTTGGGGAAACTGAGGCAGGGAGTGGTTCAGTGACCTGCTCATGGTCACAAAACTAGTCAATATCTGAGGCTGGATTTGAACTTAGCTTTTCCTTACTCCTGGCCCAGCTTTCTCTCATTAATTTGTGCTTCTGATTCAGTCAGTGCCATGGGAACATTGGCTGACAAATTCTTGTCTTGACCCCAGCACTCTTCTTGTCCTGAAGGAGGCACAAGTTCAGAGGAAAACAATTTGTCTTCTCATGTTCTCAATCTTCTTGGCACTCTTGCTGATTCTCTTGGCTGCCCCTGGTCGCTAGTCAACATGACCAACACCTGTTTTTCCTTTGCACAAATTCTCCAACACTTGAGAGAAAACAGGCATTGCATGCTTTTCCTGTTCTCTCTTCTTATTTATTGACTCTTAGAAGAAAGGTTGAACCAGACCTCCCAGAGAGAACTGATTTCTGCATAGATGACCCTGTGCAAATGCTTCAGTTCTTGGGACAAGCCTTTTCCATGGGCCTTCCTAGATGAAATCAGGGTTTTTATTTGAACTGTCCTCTACCCATTCATCAGAGATACAGAAACAACTCAAATGTCCAATAATAGCAGAACGGCTCTGCACATGATTATGGGGGTAAGCAACATGGGATAGTGCAAACTGTTTTTGAATTTTAAGTCAGAAGTCTTGAGTTAAAGTCTTGGCTTTTCTGCTTGCCAAGTGTGTGACTTTGGACAAGTTCTTTCACCTTTATCTCATAAAATGAGGAAGACTCCTCCCTTCTGGCTTTTGACTTAGGATCTCATGAACAGCTATATTAAATAGGATGGGATTCAGTATGAATAGGTATGCATTATGGTCAGAGAAAGGACTTAGAATGAGAAGGGAACCTTCAAGCTTATTGAGTTCAGTGCCCTGATGTGACTTACCTGAGGTTACAAAACTAATAATCCAAGACCTCTAGTTCTAGAGCTGTGACCTGCAAGTCACATTCTCTTTATCCCTCCCTTCATTTTACAACTGAGGCCCTAAGGAATGATTTGCCCAAGGTCACAAGACATTAAATAAGTAAGGTGGGAACTTTAATTCTTCTAGATGAAAATGTTAAAGGGGAGGGAGGCAGTAGAGGAGAAAGTAGTCCATGTATACACTGAGCAACATCAGGAGAGGTGAGGCAATATGGCAGAAAGGACTCTGACACCTAACTTTCTTTGCGACCTGGGGCAAATGCTTTCATATCTCAGGTATAAGTTTTCTCATCTGTGAACTGTGAAGAAAGAAGAAAGGCATCATGTCATAGGGAATTCCTTTTAGTCAGGAAGACCTGGGTTCTAGTCTACCTTCCAACATCTACTCACTATTCAATAAGTCATTTCACTTAACAGCTTTCCAAAATTTGAAATCCCAGATATGTGGCTGGTCTAAATCAATAGAGGGAGTCTTCATACTCAGAACTCCCCTATGGAATCAGAAATAAATGAGTTTAAATATTAATTTAAATGTTAAATATTTAATTTTTAAAATTAAATTGATTAAAAATGAAATTAAATATTAAACAATAAACTTATTAGCTGTGTGACCCTGGGCAAGTCACTTAATCTCTACGTCAATTTCCTCAACTGTAGAATGAAAATCACAAGGTTTTGGTGAGCATAAAATGAAATAATAATTGTAAGATGCTTAGCACAGTGATGGTGTCTTAAAATGAGAGTTATGATTATTATTATTTTGTTGTTGTTACATTAATGGAATCAATGACAACAATGAAAAAATATGAGCCAATGTGTAGGTGTACATGCACTTTTTTTGAGGGGAAGGCAATTGGAGTTAAGTGACTAGCTCAGGGTCGCACAGCTAGTATGTGTTGGAGGTCAGATTTGAACTCAGCTCCTCCTAACTTCAGGACCAGTGCTCTATCCACTGGACCACAGAGTTTCCCCACACTCCTTCTTTAAACTTTAATAAGGCATGAAAAAATTGGGGTAGCTGTTATACCCAATATATACATATGAATAACAAATGAATAACTCATAAGAAACGGCATTTGAAAAAAATAGTGAAATCATAGTTAAGAAAGGAGATTTTTCACCCCTCCAAAGTTATTTCCCTCTTTGGCTCCCAGATAGCTACTTTGTTGATCCATTTCCTGCCCCCCAACCCCCCATGGGGTTTTAGGAGGCTGGGTGCAGGGGGCATGAGGTGGAAGGCAAGCCTCCTTCCAGTCCCAACCATCAAAAGTCCCATAGGCCTTTGATAGACAGTCTCTTAATCAATGTGACCCATGTTGTTGCCCAGAGAGAAAGCTCAGAGCTCCTTTTCCATGCTTTTATTGGCAACATGATTGAGAGGAAAGTTGGGCTTTCTGTCAGCTTGGCTTTTTCAGGAAGATTAGAGGGAAGCCATCGAGAAAATATATTTTGACTTCAGCAAGGTTTCAGATTCTGTTCCACACAATCTGTTCCCAAACAAGCCAAGAAAATACAGCCTCTGGATTCATCTACCATTAGGGCAAGTTGACAATTCATTTGGAAGGTTACAGAGCAGAACGATCTTGAGGATGGAATCCGTGAATATTATCAGTGTGTCTTGAACAATGGTGTTGATTGTGGGGATGACTAGGAACAACAAGCAAAAGCTGATTGGACCATACTCAGACTGGATCCGATGGGCCTGCAAACAGTCAGCTAAGAGGCCATTTGGTGACATGAAGCATGGCTCAGCCCTCTGAAAAGGCATGGGACACAGAGGGTCATAAAATCACATAATGTGCATTTGAATGCACCTCAGAGGTCCTAGGTTGGGCACAGTGTGCATGGAGAAAGCTCTTCATAAACATTTGTTGACTGGCTGACTTTAGTTAATTTCCCTCATCTTACAGATAAGGAAATGAGAACTAGAGAGAGGAAATTATTTGGCCATAGGTAGAAAGCATCAGGGTTGGGATATGATGAGTGTGGGAAGTTGTCCATTTGGGGGGTTTGATGGATTGATTAGTGCCCAAGTTTCAATGAGCAAAGGCAGATGTTAACATGGATGTAAATATTGCTGGCTTAGAAAATGCACACATTGGGTTTGTAGAACCTGTCAAGAAAGGAAGTTGCCTCAATACCTTGGGAGAAAGGGAGTGAATTCATTTTTCCAATTCTTTCATGTAACATGAACCAATGACAAGCATGATGAAGCCTAACAATTACAAATTCTAGATAGTGCGCCTAAGAAGGATTGCAAATAACACCTGCCTTGAATTTAAAAATGTCTACACAATAGAAAAGAATCTAATTGATGTTGTAGACAAATTACAAGATGAATATTAGTTAGCAATGCTTTTAAAATTATTTATTTCCTTAAACCAGATTATACAGGTGAAAGCGAATGCATGATATAGTGACTAAGAGGCTGATTTGGAGTCAGAAAGACTTGGATTTGAATCCTAATTTTGATATTTACCATCTGTGGAATTGTGGAAAATCCATATATAACCTCACTGAGCCTCAGTTTCCTCATCTGTAAAATGAAAATAATACTGATAGTAGGTTCCTGATAGAATTATTGCAAAGCTAAAATGAGATTTAAATATATATGTGCATATACTGTTTAAGATACACATGGAGTGTGTACATGGATATATTGCTTTTCAGTTGTTTCAGTTGTGTCCAAGTCTTTGTGACCCTGTAGAACATGTCATACCAATACTGTCCATGGGGATTTCCTGGCAAAGATAGTGGAGTTCTTCTTCTTCTTCTTCTTCTT
>CM053601.1:169904396-169920379 GCA_028646575.1 Pseudocheirus occidentalis | reverse complement strand
CCTCCCACAGCTCCGGTCCCAAGTCACAGTCCACCGTACTTGGCCTTGCAGTGCAAAATGTGTTTGGAAAGGAAGTCGAGGCGGCGCTGCAGCAGCTGCGCGTGGGGCTCCGCCAGGGCACCCAGCTCTGGGAAGCGCGGCTCGTGCCGCCGGTACAGGCGAAGGAGCCGCGCGGCGGCATCCTGGCCCCGGTGCAGCTCCAGGACCAGCTGGGCGGTGCGCTGGCGGAAGACGCACACCGACTTGAGCAGCGGCTCGTTGTACTTGTCCCACATGCCAGCCACCCGGTAGCCGTGCACCAGACCAGCCTCGTTGTCTATGAAAACTAACCCTCCCCCGGGGCCGCGGTGCAGGTTGCTGGTGGCGCGCTGCATGACCCTCGGGTCCCACTGGAGACTGAAAAGGTTGCTAACCAGGCGGTCGAAGTTGGCCGTCAGGTAGTCAAAAAGAATGAGATCGGTCCACTGCACCAGCTCCACAAGCTCGGGCTGGCTGCGGTTGGCCAGTTCGCCCCCGCCGCGCAGGGGCCGCAGACGCCCGTCCTCCGAACGCCAGGGCGCTGGGGCCACTACGTCTGTGAGGTTGGGCAGCCAGCGGGTCAGGCTCACCACGCTGCCCTCGGCCCAGTGCGCGCCCCGCAGTTCGTCCTGCACCTGCGCCCACTGCGCGCCCCGCGGCTCCACCCGCGCCAGCGCCAGCGGGGGCACGTGGCGCTGGAGGCCCAGCAGCCGGGCCAGGTAGTAGGACAGGGCCTCGCCCTGGATCTGCTCTGGGTTGATGCCGTAGCGCACGCAGGCGCGGGTGCCGTCGGCGAAGCGAGCCAGCCGGTTGGAACTGCGCCCGCAGCCCCCGCGTTCCAGGGCCACCACCCGGGCCCCTCGTGCCGCCTCCAACCAGGATGCCGCCTGCCCCTCCGAGAAGCCGCGGGGCACCTGCTCCTCTAGGCCCCGGCTCCAGAAGATTCCCCCCTGCACGGCCGCTGGGCCGCCCCGCCGGGGCTCCTCCACGTGCCCCGGCTGCCAGCGCTCCACCGGCTCCGGGAAGCGCTGGGGTGGGCTTTCCCCGGCGGCCGGCACGGTGAGCAGCGCCCGGAAAGTTTTTGCGGGGCCGCCGCGGGCGTCCCCCAGCCGTAGACGGGGGAGGAGCAGAGCCGGCGACGCCACTCCATCCGCGCTGCTCCGCCCCAGGCGCAAAAGCCCCGGCCCGGGGAAGGGGCGCTGCTCCTCCCGCTGCACTAGCCCGGTCCACAGCGCCAGGAGCGAACCCAGCGCCAAGAGCCAGAGCCCGATTGTGGCGGCGGCGCGGCCGGGCCCCCGCATCCTCCAGCCCATGGGGGCTCCGGGAGCGGGCTGATGCCGCTGCTTCAAGCCGAGCCCCGGTGCCGGGGCCCCGGCGGCGATGCGTCCCCAGCAGCCGCGTAGCTGTGGGGCCCGTGGCGCCTGTGCCCCATGGTGGCTGCGGGGCTCCGGCGCTGTTGCTGCTGCTGCCGCTGCTGCTGCCGCTGCCGCCGAGGCTGAGGCTGCTACAGTTGCCGAGATGGAGGCTGCTACTGTTGCTGCCGCTGCTGTGGCTGGCCCCGCTCCGGCTCCCGCTCCGGCTGGGCCGAGCGCTGGGAACTCTCCTCCCAGCCGCTTCGCAGCCGCTTTTGTATTTCGCTGTGAGACCCTCCGGCAGGCGCGATTCACAGGCACCGGGACCACGTGGGAGAGCGGGGATATCCCCCCTCCTTCTCTTCCTTCTCCTCCTCCACTTTCACCCGCCCCTCACCGCCCTCCTCCCTTCTCCCCCCTTTTCCTTAAAGCGGCAATGTCTTTCTCCTCTCAGCTGAGATCGATGGGACCCACGCGCAGCCCATGGACCCGGACCGGCGGCGTTGGCACGGGCACTCGGGGTGGGGAGGTCTGGGGCGCACCCGGGCAGTCCGAGGCAGGAGGGAGTAGCCAGAAGCCGAAGGAAGGGGGCCTGCTGATCCCCCCACCTCCCACCCCACGCTCTCCCTCTGGGACGACAGATGGCTTTGTCCTCCAGCGCGTCCCTGCCGACGGAGGAAACATTAGTGCTTCTGGTTCCCCCCCCCCCCCTTCCGCCCCGACCCCCGGAAGGCAGGTTTAAGCTCTGCTCCCGGCCCCTATCCCTCCGGCGGCTCCCATTTTTCCCGTTTCTGATGACTCTGATTCACGCTTCCTTCCTTATATAACTCCCTGGGAATCCTCCCAGAACCACTGAGGATGAGGCGCGATCAGTGGCGGAGCCTGCTGTATGGCCAAGAACTTTGTGCGAGTGAGCAAAGGGCGCGCTCCGGCTTGTCTGGACGTCGAGAAAGCTCTCCCCACCATCCCGCAGCCGGGGACTCTTCCCAGTTTTTCTAGAGTGTCACGCGCGCGCATGCACACACACGCACACACACGCGCGCGCTGCCTATTTAACCCAATTTGTAATTCAGTTCAATTCCCCAAACATTTAGTAAGTGTCGTTGTGGTCAGGACACTGTGCCCAGAACTCAGGAGTATATAAAGACGTAAGGCAAACAGGTTTTGCCCTCAAGGAAATGCAGTAACCAGAGAGGGCTGGACTTGGGAGTAAGGAAGACTTGGTTTCAAATTAATCCTCAGACGCTTCTTAGACGGGTGACCCTGGGCAACTAGGGAACCGCTCTGAACATCAGCTTCATCATTTATATAAAACAGAGGGTATAATAGCATCTAGCTTATAGGATTGTTCTGAGTCTCAAATGAGAGTCTGTATGTATGAAGGCCTTACGGACCCTGTCTATAAATCTGAGCTGTTATTATTGTTAATGAATAAATAGAAAGGTACTGGAGGGAGGGACCAACAAGATTCGAGGTGCCGAACTTGGAGTTGCAGATCCTCAGCTTAGGGGTGGACGGGGCCTCAGGGATCATCGAATCCACCCCTTCCCAGTTTACAGGAGAGACAACTGAGGCCCCCGCAAAGTGAGGAAATTGAGGATTCTTGACTGGGGCGGAACATAACTAACAAAAGTAGCTTGTCTGAGGTCACTCAGGGGAGTAGAGTCAGGATCAGCCTAAGTCTTCTGCCTTCAATTCCAATGCTCCTTCACTGCACTACCCTTAGGAAGTGTCTAAGCACGACAATGGGCTTTTCCCATCTCTTTTACTAGGTTTTCTTTTATTTTGGAAAAGAAACAACAAAATCCCCTGCCGACCTCCTCACAAATCCAGATTTGCCGGTTACTTCTTTATGAATAAAGAACAAAGTTATGTCTCCCACGTTTTCCTTCCCTGCACCCTAGTGGGTCCCTAGAGAGCCCAATCAACCAGAGCTGACTTGGCCATCTTTATCCTTCCCTGGGTTGGCTTTCCTCCGCTCCATCAGCAACTCCGTGGACAACTTTTCAACATGGTGAGATATGTCTATATGTGTTTCCTTTGGAGAATGACTTGCTAGTTTTAAACCCAGCTCCAGAGAATTCAGTTTCTCCCAGTGGTTATACCTTTGGAGAAGCACTTCAAAATGACTCCCTTGGTGGCATCCTGGTCCTGACCAAGACTGATCAAGGCCTGGTCAATCTCTGGTAGTTTCGGAGATACTAGTTTCACCTTATTCGGAGAGTCTCATTTCATATCATCCTGATCCACTCCATCAAACCTATGGAGAAACTTAAAAAAAAATTGGACAACATCTGCCAGATTTCCAAATGTAGACATTTTGTCCACTAAGAAGTCTAGGCTTGTCTCTTCTCTGGGAATTCCTTTCGGCGTTTTAATTTAACTTTTTGTTAGGCTAAATTGTGATGAGCCTCTTTTATCTTGGGCAAACTGTAAGCAAGGTGTCCACCTTGTGGCCACCGGCGGGATTTCCTCCTGCTTACAAATGGAGACACTACTCACAGTTGCTCAAGATAATTCAATTCACTGCATGTGAGAGCTGAAAAGTACATAAGATGTAATTGAGTCCCATCACTTTTACAGAGAGAGAAACTGAGGCCCAGAGTCACATCACACAGCTTGCTAGAAGACGTGGTTTCTTGTCTGGGCTGTACTACTGACTCTCAATCCATTTCAACAGTGAATAAATGCTGAAGCAGATCAGCAAAGGGAGCAATAAATTTGGTGTTAGACAGTCCTGGGTTTAAATCCCAGCTCCACCACTTACAATCATAGTGATCCTGGTGCGGGTCTTGGTTTCCTCAGCTATAAAATGATCTTAAACTAGAACGTCTTTTGAGGTCTCTTCCAGCCCTAAAGCCATCTACAATCCCACATTTAGTAAGGGGGGCTGAGTCATAAGGGTCAGCCTGGATTCCAGGCTAGCTCTAAGTGAAAGATGATCATTTGTTCTTCATGCCCACTATGTCCCATTATGACCCCAATTTAGGTTTTCTTGATGGAGATCCTGGTGTAGTTTGCCATCTCATTCTCTGGTTTATTTTATGGATGAAGAAATGGAGGTAAACAGGGTTAAGTGACTTGCCCAGGGTCACACAGCTACTAAGTGTCTGAGGCCAGATTTGAACTTAGACAAATGAGTCTTTCTGACTCCAGGCCTGGCACTCTATTGCACCATGTAGCTGTCCTATGCACACACACATATACACATAATATATACACACACATACATATGTACATGTGCATAGGGCCACTAGGTGGTGCAATGACCAGAGACAGGAAGACTAATATTCTTGAGTGTGTGTATATGTACATATATACATACACATGTACATATAAAGCATAAACAAAGTTAAAACACCAACATATGCAAAGTACTGTAGTTAAATACAAGGCAGCTTGGTAGAAAGAGAAAAGAGTGCAAGGAGAGAAGCTGGAGATTGAGGTGCATTTTTAAAAAGAGGACCATCATGTGGAGATAAGGGGAGTATATTTGAGGAATGGGGGAGGGTAAGATGGAGTTTCATGGGAAAGGCACAGAGAGAAGGCCAGTCTGGCTAGATGGAAGAATGGGAGAGGGGGAGCAACGTTCCCCTTGGAAAGAGGTTGGGGTCACATTTTGTTGGGTTTTAAAAATCTAAACAGAAAAATTTCTGTTAGAGGCAATAGGAAGCCAGTGGACTTGGTAGAGTAAGAGAGCCGTAGTTGATGACATCTATGAAGTGTAGTGGACTTAAAAACTTTATTTAACCACATTGCAGATGCCCATTGGAGGTCAAGCAACACGAACATCTTCCCAAATCAATGATCTTTCTTTTGAAGGGCACAATTTCAAATCTTGTTTTGGTTAAAAGCATGAAAACATTTGCATAATGAATCCTAGAAGTTTTTAATGATATTTCTTAAAAGCCGTCTTCTGCCTATAGCCATGGGGTCACCATATGTCAGAGCAGGGGTGCTAATAGAAAACATAAATACCATTTAAAGCTTGATTCCACTTCTCTGCCTTCTAGTTATCTACTGTTTCCATTTCAATGAGATTAGGCAGATTGATTTCATTGTTGTTCTCATTAAAAACTCACTGTTGCAGTCAATAAAGGACTTTTTTTTGGATATTGCCATATTGCTTTTTAGCTAATTATAATAGCTTGAATATATGTAGTGCTGGGAAGACGGGGGTGGGGAGTTGAATCTGTGATTACTGCAGTGAAGGGAGCTCCTTTATATGAACTCCCTCCACTCCCATTCCAGGTTCATTAATGTTATGAAGATTTACTCACTCTATACTCCCACCAAACTTTCCTACTTGCTTCTCATACGAAACATTCCACTTTCATATTTACCTTTGTTCCTTAGAATTTCTAGTTCCCATAAAAGCGCAGGTCAAGAAGATACCTCCTGCGTAAGACCTTTTCCAGTCACTAGTACCTCACCATGGGGCAGTCAGATGACACAGTGGATAGTATCTGACCTGGAGTCAGAAAGACTCATCTTCTGAGTTCAAATCTGGCCTCAGACACTTCCTAGCTTTGTGACCCTGGGCAAGTCACTTAACTCTGTCTCAGTTTCCTCATCTGTAAAATGAGTTAGAGAAGAAAATAACAAACTACTCCAGTATCTTTGCCAAAAAAAAATCCCAAATGGGGCCACAAAGAGTCAGACATGACTGAAATGACTGGACAACAACATTTTCTTCACTCCCACCACCAACTCTCTCATTACTCTGCATGTACTTTTTATGTTAGACACAGGTAGGTGGTGCAGTGGCCAGAGCCCTGAACCTGAAGTCAGGAAAACCTGAGTTCAAATCCCAGCTCAGATGCTTATTTAACTGGGTGACCCTGGGCAAGTTTGCCTCAGTTTCCTCATATGTAAAATGGAGATAATAATAGTACCCAGGCTTATTGGGAGGATAAAAGTTAGCTCACATTTGTAAAGTGCTCTGTGACCCTTAGAGCGCTATATCCGTGACAGCCATATGTGCTTTCTATTCACTTATCCAGGGGGTTTGGAAACACTTTGTATGTGTATGAGCTGTTTCTCTTGAACAAAATGTAAGCCCCTTGAGGAGGCCTCTTTCATTTTTGTCCATGTCTCCAGTGCCCTGCACATTGTAAGTGTTTAATAAATGCTTGTCCTTTGATGGATCAATTGATCCATATCAGCGGTTTGGCTACAACTTGGAGAATTGCTTAGTTTGCCAAGAAGTTGGGTCATTTGCCCCGGGATGACACAGCAGGCACATTTTAGAGAACCTACGCCTTCTTGTCTAATGAGGCTGCTCCTTTCACCCCTCTGTCACATTGTTAGGGCATGGCTTCAAAGTTTCCAACATTTTCCTTAAAACAGCCCTATGATACAGGAAGAGCAAGTATACCATTATCCCCATTTTGCAGAAAAGAACACTGAGGCTGAGAGGTGACAGCCCCTGGTCACCCAGCTGGTTGTGGACTGAGTCACAACTTGAACTCAGGTCTTCTTTCTCTATATAACATCATGCTGACTACGATTCCTAGAGCCACGGGGCTGGAGGAGACTTCCAGAGTTCACCTAAGTTACCGTCTTATCTCTAGGCAGGACTCCTCCCAAACCATATGAAAATTATAAGAATGCTATTTTTAATAAGCTTCATCGAGGATAATCCTCCTACATCTTGTAATTCAGTTTAACACTGAATAGAAGGTATGGGTAGTGGTAGACTCAGCTTCCTGAGTTCAAATTCAGCTTCAGGTATGTCTTAGCTCTGTGACCCTGGGCAAATCATTTAACCCTATTTGCCTCAGTTTCCTCATCTGTAAAAAAGAACTGAAGGAGGAAATGGTAAACCTGCTACAGTATCTTCACCAAGAAAACCCTGAATGGGGCCATAAAAAAATCGGATACCACTGATATGGCTGAACAACAATAAAAAATCATCATCAACTATTTATTAAAAGATTTATTTTGTGGAATTTGCTGGACAGGGCAGAGATGAGATGCAAAAACAGTCTTAGGATGATAGCTATAGAGTCAGAAGGGAATCTAGGCATCTCTAGTCAACTAGCCAATGAGCATTTATTAAGCACCTACTGTACTGGCTGCTAGGATTATAAAGACAGCCACGATGCCATTCCTGCTGTCAAGAGCCTTACATTCTGGGGGCAGCAAGAGAAACAACATATGTGTGTATATAGATTCCATCTAAATATGTTCTTGTTGTTCAGTCATGTCCAACTCTATGTGACTCCATGAACTTTGTGAGGTTTTCTTGGCAAAGATACTGGAGTGTTTTGCTGTTTCCTTCTCCCCATTTTACAGATGAAGAATTGAGGCAAATAGGAGTTAAGTGACCTGCCCAGGGTCACACAGCTAATAAGTGTCTGAGGCTAGTTTTGAACTACAGATCTTCCTGACTCCAGGTTGGATGCTCTAACCATTGCACCACCTAGCTACCCCCCTCCCCCAATGAGTTCTTTCTTCTAATCTCCCTTGATCATTTTGATGTTATTTTTCATTTGTCTGCCAGTAGACAGTTAACTCCTTGAGAGCAGGGACTGTTTTTTCTTTCCTTTGTATCTCCAGAGCATAGCTAAGTCCCTAGCACAGAATAAGCACTAAATAATTCTTGTTGACTTGTTGCCTCCCCCTCTGCCTTGGTTCACATTTTTGGGGTCTCCATGCCTGATGCAGTCTGTCCAGACTAACCTCTTTTCCTGCAGAGAGAGGAGGTTAGGGACATGACTTCATATGCATGCCCTTTGAATTGTTTCTGTTTCTGTATTTTTTCTTATCTAGCCCAAGTCACTTAACATCTATGGGTCTCAGTTTTAGGGTAACCGTGTTTCTATTAGCTACCTCAGAAATGATTTTTTTTGATGGAGTGGGATACTATTTATAAAGCACTTTGTTAAAAAAAAATCACGAAAACGAATTGTTGTTTTAATGATGATAATGCAAATACCCAAGGGATCTCTTGATATTTACCAGGAATGGAACTCTTGGTATGGGAACTGCATCTGTCAAAGCAGGTTGCAACTACCTGAGATTTAGTAACTAGGGTGTAGGAAATTAGCTGAGGCATATACAGCCTAAATGACTTTCCCAGAGGTCCACAGCTAGTAAATGCTAGAAGTGGGATCCAAGCCTTCTTGCTCCTAAGCTTGACTCTGTATCTCCTCTATCACGCAGTCTCTATCATTCTTTGAATCAGAGTTACGGTTTCTTTGCTAAAGGAAACCCTCAAAGAGAAATTTTTTTCTACCAATGCTTGTCAGCACTTTCCATCTCAGTTGCTTGAGGGAACTGAGGGATTAAGTAGCCTGGGTCTGTTAGTTTGTTGTTTGTCTTTGCTCTTGAAGAGGACCCTGACAGCAGGAAGGTAATGTCTTGATATGCAAGCGAATTGAATTTAAGTGAGGGAGGGCTGGGCAAAATCACTAGGCTCACTCTCTCCTTGAAAGTCACCTGGGTTCAGTGGCAAGACATAGATCAGAATGACTGGAGATGCGAGAAAAGTAAGAATTGAACTGATTTGTTTCTACCTATCATGCCATAGCCCTGCTCTGTTTTTTTTTTGTTTTTTTTTTTGTTTGTTTTTTTAATGATCTATAGAATGATACTGATGGGAAGTTAGGTGGCAAAGTGGACATAGTACCATGCCTAGAGTCAAGAAGATTTCTCTTCCTGAGTTCAAATTTGGCCTCAGATATTTACTCGCTGTGTGATCCTGGGCAAGTCACTTTACCCTATTTACCTCAGTTTCTTCATCTATAAAAGGAGCTGGAGAAAGAATGGGAAACCTCCCCAGCATCTTTGCCAAGAAAACCCCAGATGGGGTCAGAAGAGTCAGATAGGACTGAATATGATGCTGATGCTTTTTAAAAGTTTCTTCCTATGCTCCTCTAAAAAGTCAGTTGGTGGAACTCGGGGTCTACATCTGTAAAATTAGGAAATGTCATTGGATCGGGTAACTTCTAGTGTTCTTTCCAGTACTAGATCTTGTGATCTTTTGAATGTTCTAGTGCCAACACAGTGCCTGGTACACAGTTGGCATTTCATAAGCACTTATTTGTTGATGAGCCTAAGCAATCATTTCCTCAACCTCAGTTTCCCCACCTGTAAAATGAGAGAGATTGGATCTGTAAAGGTCTTTTTCCTTGGGAGTGCTGTGCATATAGTTACCTGCTCATCTTCCTGCCTGACTCTGATCTTCCTGATACCATTTTCCATCACTTTCCTATTCCCCATGGCCACAGAGTACAACACGCAGGGTGCAATTAGCCAGGCCTCAGGTCTTTCTGTGCCTGTGCCTCTAGACAGCATGTCCTATCAAATAGATAGATGGTGAAGCTTAATTAAGCCTTGGAAAGCCTTCCAATTCCCTCTGTTGAAAGGTTCTCTACAATGATGAGCCCTTATTTTGGTGCTTGCTGCCAAGGGTTGTTATAGAGATAACTTAGTGCTACGTGACTGAGCTCTCATGGTGATAATATGTCAAGACCAATTGAAGCTGCTGAGAGTGGACGAATTATCATAATGTTCCCATCCTATGCCCTTGGCACTAATAGAAACATCCTGGGCCCCAGGAGTGGGGGCTGGGGGAGGCGGCTGGCAACGGACTTTCAGCCTCTGCTGTCATTCACATCAGAATCATTAGTTACATCAGTCAAAAATCCATGATTTTTAAAAAACTCAATTGAAACAAAAATGGAGGAGGAAAAAAATTCTTTTATTTCAGATGGAAATATGTTCTGCTATTTCTTGTCTACTCATGTTTTAGTCATAGCCAGCAGGTGTGCTATATTCTGCTGGAGTTTTACTGGCATCTGTGAGGCTGCTTAATCCAATCTAATCCTATCCCAACCCGTATTATCTCATCCCATCCCACCCCAAACCATCTCATCTTTTCCCATGTACTCCAGTTCAGTCTAATCCATAGTGTGTATTAAGAGTCTCTAGGAATGCAAAAGCAAAATGAAAAAGAGTACTTGCTCTCAAGAAGTTTACATTTCCCCCCAAGAAATAAAATGTATAAGAAAATAAAGTACATACACAGTAATCTTTGCGGAAAGAGCCAGGAATGCCAGGAATGCCAGGAATGGGAAATGGAGGGGACGAGGGTGTGTGTGTATGGGGGGGGGGGAGAGAGACACCTCCCATAGGAAGTGACACAGGAGCTTAGACTGGAAAGAAGCTAGAGATTCCAAGAGGCAGAGGTGAGGGAAGGGTATGATCAAGGCACAGTCTATGCAAAGTATCAGAGGCACAAGACAGAAGGAATTGGAACATGACTTAGAATTCATAAAAGCAAGATTTGTCTAATGCACCTATTTTATAGATGAGGAAACCAGGGGGTCTGAGAAATGAAATAACTTGTCCAAGGACGCACAAATAGTAAGTGGCTGAGCTCAGACTCAAACCCAGGTCCTCTCATTTCTAATCCAATTCTTTTCCATTGCACCAATGTCTCATCCAACTGGTTCCTCTTATAGGTGCGGAAACTCAGAGAAAATGGTTTGCCATAGGATCATAGATTTCAAGTTGGAAGGGGCCTTAGGGACATTTAGTTCAACCCTTCATTTTTATAGATAATGAACAGAGGCCAAGAGAGGTTAACTTGTTGAGGGTCACATAGATAGAAAGTGGCTAAGCTCAGACTCAAAGTCACTCCCTCTGATTCCAAATCAATGCCCTTTCAACTATACTGAGAGACACAGCTCTCTTTGGGGCACTATCAGAAGGAACAGGAGTAACTCTAAGTGTCTTTTCCTTCCTACTCTGATGCTGTCCCTCATGGGAGTGGTTCCTTGTAGCAAGGGGTGGGATTGAGGCATTAGCTAGGGTCTTTATGAAACTTTGAACAGAGGAAGTATCATGAACAGATATATTTCAGACCATGTGAATTTATCAGGTTACACATACACTGAGGCTTACATCTGAATTTTAGGGGTTATTTTCTCTATCCATTTCAGTTTCAACAAGGAAGGAAGGCAGGTTGGAAGGAAGGAAGGAAGGAAGGAAGGAAGGAAGGAAAGGAAGGAAGGAAGGAAGGAAGGAAGGAAGGAAGGAAGGAAGGAAAGAAGGAAGGAAGGAAGGAAGGAAAGGAAATGAAGGAAGGAAAGGAAGGAGAAGGAATGAAGGAAAGGAGGAAGGAAGGAAGGAGAAGAAAGGAAGGAAAGAAAGAAAAAAGAAAGAAAGAAAAAATTCAGTTCATTTTGTGTCTACTTGAGTTTAAAGAATTTCTTAATTTCAGTTTTGGCATGGGCCTTGTGAAAAATTGAGAAAGGCTGATACATTCAGGTGGCAGAAGGATTCATTGACATTTGCTTTCAGGACAGCTAATATTCCAGTAAATAGTAAACCAAAACTGGTTTACTATCACTGCTCAGAGCCTAAAGTATTATTCACCTGTACAGAAGAGCTACCATGCAGCTATCACTTAAGACTCAATGAAAAATAAATGAAAGCACTCAAATATTGGGCAGCTTGGTGGTACAGTGGCTAGTGTGCCAGGCCTGGAGTTAGGAAGATTCCTCTCCCTGAGTTCAAATCCAGCCTCAGATATTTACTGGCTATATGACCCTGAGCAAGTCTCTTAACCCTGTTTGCCTCAGTTTCCTCATCTGTTAAATGAACTGGAGAAGGAAATGGCAAACCACTCCAGTATCTCTGCCAAGAAAACCCAAATTGGTTCACTAAGAGTCAGACTGAACTGAACAACTGAACCCAAACTGAACAGCAAACCCAAATATGAGTTTAGACAACAACTAAAAACTTCCTCACCCTCTCTGTTTAGCCTTCTTTCCCCTCTAGCAGAACTGCTACAAATCTGATAGTGTTTGCTTCTTTTCCCTTGCCTCTCCTCTGCTGGAGAAATTATTAGTGATTAGTAGTAGAATTACAAGGAGTTGTATAGAAGAGAAAGAGGAAACTAAATTAAATTTGTATCCCAGGCCCTGGATCTGGGATCAGAGGCTCTGTATTCCAATCCTGACTTTCCTATCTGCTACTTGTGAGACTTGGGGAAAGTCACTTTCCCTTCTTTATGCCCCTGTTCCATTCTGTTACAATAATGAACTCATTTTAAGAATAGAGGCAACATATTGCTTTTGAGGTCCCTATGGCTTTTTATCTGTAACTTTAGGGAGTTTATTTTAGACAAAAAGTCATAAAATAAATCTCAATTGCCCTGAGCCTCTAGTTAGGAAAATCTAACCAAGAGGCAGAGGTTGAGCTCTTGCCTAAATATACAGTTGGATATGTCAATAGTTAGCCTGTGGACTCTTGGCTATTGAGGCAAGATTCAGCTGACTAGAAATGTTTGGGTAGCAAAACAGAAAATTATCTTATAATGTCAATGGGTAGCCAGTCATTGGTAGAAGAATATAAGGAAAATAAAATCCTTGGGAATGCCTTCAGCCCAGATCTCTCAGGTCTTTTGCTCTAAGATGCTAATTCCCATTCCTTCTTTTTCTGATACAGCTTAGTCTTACCTTCTCTTTCTGCTTTATCTAATTACCCTAGAGCTTCTGATCCTTGAATAACCCAGTTCTGTCTTCTCTACTTCTAGACTCTATGAAGTCTATTGCCGGATAGATAGGGTGATAGCTCTTTGGCTTTATACAAATTCCTTAGAGCATGAGTAAGTCTCTCACACAATGACTTTGGTTGATGAGATTTGAAGGCCCAATCTACATTTGGTTCTGAAAGATGAATTTGACCAAGAAGTGTTCTTGACTTTATAAAAGTAATTCCTTTTAAAAGTGGAGATGTATCATCAATAGATGTTCACCATTATACCTCAGATTTTGTCTTTGTAAAATGAGAGGGTCAGATCGTTTCTTAGGAGAGCCAGTAAGTATCAATTCTGGTTCATGGAGTAAGCAGCATAAATAACACCTTCAAATGCACTTTTTTTTTCTACAAAAGTTGAGTTAATGGACCAGAAGAAATGCTAGGAAACCCTTTTATGGGAAGGAGTCAAAGACCCTGAAACACCTGAAGTCTCATCTTTTTGTAGCTTCCTATTTTACATAGCTGTTTTCTTAACTTGGTGCTAAGCTTGTTGTTTTCCTTAAGCATTAAGCACCTACCTGAACCAGACACTGTGCTAAGTACTGGGGATACAAAAAGAGGCAAAAAACAATCTCTGTCCTCAAGGAGCTTACAATCTAATAACAGGGACAAGACTGTTCACCCATCTTACCCATTTCACTTACAGTTCTCTTGTCAACTGCTTCTTCAGCTTTAAATACTATGATCCTATAAACATGCATCATCGACACGCTGGATCATTGCCCGTCAATAAATTAACAAAGCACAAATGAGATACCATCCGTCTTGATGACAGAAAAGATGCCTAGCTAAGCAAAAAGGAGACAATTATGTCTTCGTATATCAGGGTTCTATAAAGGGCCCAAATGGGACAGAAGCAAGTGAACTGGTGAACATGACATTTTATTTGGCCTTGGAGGTTCCTCTTTGGGAAGCTGTCTTGGTCATGGCAGGAGAGATTGTTGTGAACTCATCATGCTTTCCTTGTCTGCTCTCTGGGGCTGAGTACCATGACAGCTTTTCAAAAACTTACAGACAGGCATCAATTTCTGTATAACCTCCCCTTCCTCCCATTCACCCCAGAGAGACATGGCCTTAGCAGTCTTTAAAGGGGTCATGGTACTTGGCCCCAAGGGCAAAACAGGAAAGGGTGCTGAGTTTAGTTAAGCTTTCTGAAAAAAAGATTTTTTTCATCAGTAAAATGGTGCTTGTATTTGGTCTGTGACCAATTCCTCAAAGAGCTATTGTAAAGAAAGTGCTATGTAAATTTTAAAAAGGATAAATAAGAATCTCAAGGAAAATACTGGAAAAAAAACTGGGAAGGAGTACCAGCCAGACCTGGAGTCAGGAACACCTGAGGTCAAATATGGCCTCAAATACTAGCTGTGTGACCTTGGGCAAGTCACTTAACCCTGTTTGCCTCAGTTTCCTCATCTGTAAAATGAGCTGGGGAAAGAAATGGCAAACCACCCCAGTATCTTTGCTAAGAAAACCCCAAATGGGGTCGCGAAGAGTCAGACATGACTGAACAACAAATTGATTCTCAAAATGTACTGCGAAATAATAACCCTCAAAATGAGTTAGTACTAGTTGAGAAATAGAGAGACTGATCAGTGGAATAGATTAAGTTCATGATATACAGAAACCAACACAGTAACCCAGTGCTTGAAAAACCAAGGACTGCAGCAATTGTGGAAGAACTACCTATTTGACAAAAAGAAATTGTTGAGAAAACTGGAAGGCAATTTAGAAAAAATGAAGTGTAGACCAACATTTCACACTGTTTGCCAAGATAAACTCTAGCTGGATACATGAAAAGGGTGACATCATAAAGCAGAGGAGCCAAGGAGGATTGCTTTTCTAATACAGGGGAAGGGAATACGCATGTATACAGCTACTACTGTGTGCCCAGCACTTTGCTAAATGCTTTACAATATCATTAATTATTTCATTTGATGCTCACAAGAATGATAGGAGGTAGGGGAAGTTATTGTTTCTATTTTACAGTTGAGGAAAAAGAGGCAAACAAGTTAAGTGACTTGCTCAGGGTCATGCAGCTAGTAAGTGTCCAATGCTAGGCTTAAACTTGGGCTTTCCTAACTCTATGCCCAGCATGCTATCATCTGCACCATTTAGCTGCCTCTATTCTATGAACAGATAAGTTCGTAGCCAAATAATGCTAAAGAGGATCAGAGAAGATAAAGTGGCTGTTTTTATTACATAAAACTAAAAGGTTATTTTTCACAATCAAAACTAATGCAGCTAAAGTTAGAAAGGAAGCAGGTGATTAGAAGAAAAAAAATCCTTGGAGCAAATTTCTCACACAAGGGTCTTAATTTTAAGATATATAAAGAAGTGATTCTAATTTCAGAGAATCAGAACCATTCTCCAAGTGATAAATGGTCAAGAGGATAGAACAGGCAATTTTCTATGGAAGAAATTGAAGCTATCTACCACCATATGAAAACATGCTTCAAATCACTAATAATTAGAGAAGTGCAAATTAGAGAAACTTGGAAGTTCTACTGCATATCCATCTGATTGACAAAGTAGACCAAAAAGAAAAATGACAATGTTGGAGAGGCTACAGGAAAATGTGCATATTAATGCACTGTTTTTGGATCAGTGAATTGGTCTAGATATTCTGGAAAGCAATTTGGAAGTATGCTTTATGATGAAGCATGCTATCCATTTCCTGTCAGAGAATCACTGTGTAGATTGAGAAATATAGTTTTGGACATGGTCAATGCACAAATTTATTTGCTTGATTGTGCATATTTTTTTTCTGTTTTGTTCTTCTATTTTTAATTAGGGGTGGGAGAGAAAGAAAATAGACTTTTGTTCATTGAAAAAATGTTTTAAAGATATGCAAATGTAATTTTCAGATCTTTTTTCTCTCATCATCCTCTTTTCTGCTTCTCTTACTTCTCCCCTTCCTCCAAATCACACCCCTCCTTCTTTTTGTTTTTGATCTTCTACATAGCTGGTTAGCTAAATAGGTGATAGAGAGATATGAATGAATAGATAGGTAGGTAGGTAGGTAGGTAGGTAGATAGATAGATAGATAGATAGATAGATAGA
>CM053601.1:169880226-169903896 GCA_028646575.1 Pseudocheirus occidentalis | reverse complement strand
CAGGGGAGGGGCTTTACAGTGGGATAGCTGTTTTGGGGTTGGGGTAGGGGAAAGATGGGGAAAAATTTGTAATTCAAAAATCTCATGAAAATGAATGATGTAAACAAGAAACAAATAAAATTCATTACATTAAAAAATAATAAAGTGCCCTGGTTCCCCTGAAGAAAAAGGAAAGAAAGAAGATGAGAAGGTCTGAGTGAAGCCTCTTTCTTCCATTACAATAAAATGGTCCAAAGCTTAAAAAAAAGAAAATGAATGTTGAAAACTAAAAATAAATAAATAAATTGGAAAAAATTTAAAGAAATTACAAAGGAGAAAATTTTAAAATATTGATTTATTGATTAAGAATAATAGTAATAAATGTATTATAAGTTACTGAGTTTGTTATCCAAACAAAAAATAGTGAGAAGAGAACACTGTTTTACATATTTTTACAAATTTCTTTAACATCTGGATTTTTAAACCTGCTTGTGTATTCAATTTGCTATGATAAGTTATTTTGGCTGAATTATATAGAGAAAATCCAGCCTCGTATAGATGTGTGATTAGAAAAGGAAAAAGTATTTTAATGGGTAAATAACAAATTAGTATTAGTATCTAAATTGTTTTCATCTGTAGAGCCCACTGAAAGGCTCTTGGAGACCCCCAAGGGTGGCTGGATGATGTTTTAAGAACTGTTTTAAGGCCTCATGCAATTGTAATTATATGAACCTAAAAAGACTTGAGGATAGTTATCAGTGAAGGGAGTATTCTCACTAATAAAATCATATTATTACTGGCATATGTGTTCCCCAGAATAGTTTAGCCTGGGGAATACCATTACAATACAATCTCTTAAATATTTGTGGATTTTATTGGTCCAGAAAGGCATAGTGATTCATCCTCAGTGACACATCTCATAAGTATTACGGCAGGAGTTGTCTCCAGTCATCTTTATCTATATTTGGCCACTGGACCCATATTGCTCCAGAGGATAAAGTGAGGCTGGTGACTTTGCACAGCTGCCTCACTGTAATACAACTCACTTGCAAGTCATGACATCACCTTCCTGATGTCATGATCCTTTTTGAGAATAAAGGATGAACAACAACAAGTACTACAACAGAGATTAGAACTCAGGTCTCCTGACTTCCAAGTCTCTTGGTCTTTCCACTACATCATGGAACCCAATCAACATCCAAAGGTAATTTTTTGCCTTTTGGAAAGTGTCTTTCGATCCCTAAGAGCTATGAGAGTTCCTTTAAAGTCATTTAATGACATCTTCATGTTGGCAGCAATGTGGACACTGAGACTGGGCTACAAGTCAGAAGAGATTCCAAAGGAAAATTGTCCTTAGTGGGACTATACCATCCAATCCATCAGTCAATCAATTAACATTTATTAAGTGCCTTCTGTGTGGCAGGCATGGTGCTAAGTGCTGGGGATTGTTGTTCATCCTTTGTCTTTGAAGAGGATCAATGCTATCATGGATGACGTCTTGAGTGAATTGGATTTAAGTGAGACAGAGTCATACAAAGTCGTTGGTCTCACTCTCTTTCAGATCCATCAACATCCAGTCGATGGATGCAGTGAATGACCTTGACACCTTCAATGTCTAACCAACACTGAAGTGCCCCACAGCACCTTCTTCAGCTGCCCTTGTAGCCATTGGAACAAATTATTCTCATTCACCCATTCTTCTAGGGAAAGCCTTCACATGCTTGGGGTAGACACATTCCTCTCTCCCACTTCCTGCAAGTCACCAATGGGTTTGAGGTCTGTCAGTTACTTTCAACCTGATTTAGCCCATCTTCCAAGAAAATTATACTGAGCTACGGCCTCAGAGCATGCAACAGCTTCTTGGACACAGGTGAGAGATGAGAGCCAGGTAAATACCAAAGTGGGGTAAGCAGCCCTGGAAAGGGCTCTTAGTAAGCCCTCCCACCAGGGGTGCTAGTCCACCTGAACACCCCATATACCCCAAGTTCTGGGGAAACAAGAAAAGGCAAAAGACAGTCTCTGTCCTCCAAGAGCCCACAGTATAATAGGGGAAGCAACATGTAAACAAACATAAAGAGAGCAATCAATCAATCAATATATACACACACACACACACACACACACACACACACACACACAAATGGGAAGTAATTAAGTAAGGGAAGGCATTGCAATTACTTGGGGAAGGCTTCCTTTAAAATATGGGAAGTCAACAGGTGGAGCTGAGGAGGGAGAACATTCCAGGCATGAGGAACAACCAGAGAAAATTCCCAGAGCTGAGAGATGGAGTATCTTGTTTGGGTATGGCCAGGAGGACAGGCTTACTGTGTTAGGTCTCTCACATCTTATGTGGAGTATCAACGGCCCTCTTTAGGAGTCCCCTCCCCACGTGAGGTATCAGAGACCTAACATCAGTTGATACTCCACGTGAGATGTGAGAGACCTAACATCACTGGATCACAGAGTACGTTTTGGAGAATCAAGTATAAGACTGGAAATAAGATAGAACAGGGCTGGGATATGAAGGGCTTTAAATTTTATTTCAGAATGAATTTTCTTTCATTCGGTTGTTTGGTTTGGTTCAATTTAAATTTGCAATAGCCCATGGGACAGTCAGAAGAAAAAAGGAATAGGCATAGATCATAACTATCATCTAAGGATGGTTTAGTCAGATAGAACTCTTCAGTAGGCAAAATGTTTTCTAATTCTAGAATGATCAACCTCTCTGTACCTCAGTTTTCGATCTGTAAAATTGGAATTAATGACTCGGCACAGCTGAGGTTCCAAAAATAATCATCTACAATTTTAGCATTTTCAAGTTTGGCTTATTGGATCACAGTGAGGTAGTTCTTACAGAAAATATTTTTCAAATTTTGCATTTCAGAAATTTGGAAAGTTGATGCATTCAAAGCTGTTTGGTCACTTGGCCCACAGACATAGTCAACAAGGGTTTATCGATAGTTTACTATATGCCAGATATTATTATACTAAGTTCCAGGAATACAAAGACAGACGAAACCAGAAATTCTTGCACTCAATGAGGGGTTGGGGTAGGGAAAAGCAAGTAAACATCAGAGTTGGGTTTCAGACCCAGATCCTCCTATGCTGTCCTATCTGCTTCCCTACAGTGCCTCCCATGAAAGCAAAAGGTGGAGTGGGGGCAGAGTGGGGGCTCATAAATATTAGAGCTGGAAGGTTTCTGAGACATCGTCTAATCCAGGTCCTTCACGTGGCAGGTAAGTCAATTAGGTGTAATCTAGAGAAATTAAGAAAGTTGTGCAAAGACACACAGATTCCAAACTATTTTTGCCAATTCCAAAGCTAGCATTCTTTTCATGGCAGTCAACCAATCAACAAGCATTTATTAAGAGTTATTATATGCTAGAGACAGGTAGGTGGCAAAGTGGGTAGGGCACCGATCTTGGAATCAGGAAGTATCATCTTCATGAGTTCAAATCCTGCCTCAGACACTTACTAGCTCTGTGACCCTAGGCAAATCACCTCAGTTTCCTCATCTGTCAAATGAACTGGAGAAGGAAATGCCAAAACACTGTATCTTTGCCAATAAAACCCTCAAAATGGGTCAGAGAGAGTCAGAGAGACCTGAAACAATTCAGCAACACTACCATGTGCTGGGCATTCTGTTAAGCATTGCTAAGTATATAAAGAAAAGCAAAAGCCAGTCCCTGCTCTCAAGAAGCTCACAGAGACGAAATCCTGTTGACTAAGTCTATATTCAGACCTCAGAAGAAAACAAAGCTGCTAAAATTCAGAGGACGGATCTCTGTTGTCTGTTAAGCATTGCTTAAATGGCAGGAGTCTCTATGAATCAAAGAGGCAGTCCTGGGGCAGCGAGGTAGTGCAGTGAATAGAGCACCGACCCTGGAATTAGAAGGACCTGAGTTCAAATACAACCTCAGACACTTGACACTTAACTAACTGGGTGACCTTGGGCAAGTCACTTAACTCCAATTGTCTTGCCTTACCCCCTCCAAAAAATAAACAAATAAAAAACCCCAAAAGACAGTCCCTCTCACTCCTACATAAGAGATGCAATAAGATGAGCTGGGCCCCTTTCAATTTTCTAGCATGGACATGGACCACACCATACTAAACTTAAAAAAGCTAACAGAAAAAGACAGGTCAACAAATGCAGCTAATTAATTCAAACTCTAGAGTAACAAGCACCGACAGTGAAGTAAATGGCATTGGAAGGGTAAAGGGAAGTTGAGGAAGAAAAAGAAAGAAAAATCCATCTGGAGTATAGGGCCTGCCTCTCCACTGGGAAGGACATCAGTGTTGACAAGCTTGAGTGTATTTATCGAATTTCTGAAGGCAAGGGGAGAGAGGTTAGGGAGGAGGGTTGATGGAGGTATTTCTCAGAACTGAAGGACTTTGACACATAGCATTGTTTAGCTGTGATAACTGCAGAGGGGTGGACAAGGAGCTCAAGCTGGGCTCCATCCACACACGCCTCAAGAAAGACAATGAATAGGAGTATTTGCTTGAGAGGTACTGGGTGACCATAGTCAGAACACAGCTTGCTATTGTGTTCTTAACTTGCCAGAAGGAAAGAATTCTTCTTCTCCCTTTCTCAAATCATGAAGGTTCTTTCTAATAGGAAACAAAAAAACCAAAACAACCAAAATTGAGATGTTAATGGACTGGCTGATTCATGAGCTGTAATGGGGAAATGGGGGCAGCTAGGTGGTACAACGGGCAGAGTGCCAGGCCTGGAGTCAAGAGGCCTGGTCTCAGATGCTTACTGGCTATGAGACCCTGGGCAAGTCACCTGCTTGCCTCGGTTTCCTCATTGTAAAATGAGCTGGAAAAAGGAAATGGCAAATGACTCCAGCATCTTTGCCAATAAAATTCCAAATGGGGTCACAAAGAGGCAGACACAACTGCAAATGAGTGAACAACATTTACCGTGCCTCAGGTTCAGTGTGGAGCATTCTGTTATTGTGATTCAGTTGATTTTGGTAGTATTTGACTCTTCATGATCCCATTTGGGGTTTTCTTGGCAAAGATACTGGAGCGGTTTGCCATTTCCTTCTCCAGTTCATTTTACAGATAAGGAAATAGAGGGAAACAGTATTAAGTGACTTGCCCAGGGTCTCACAGTTCGTAAGTGTCTGAAGCTAGATTTGAACTCAGGAAGATGAGTCCTCCTGATTCCAGGTCTGGGAATCTGCTGTAAGACTTAGCTGCCCAGTGGAGTGTTAGGTTATCACAATTACATAAATATGAACAGAGATCTCTCCTCGTGTCTTCTCTGTCAATAGATCAGGCAGAAACTTCAAAGCAAATTTCTAATTGGGGCAGACTACCGAAGGATGTAAGACTGGTGGTGGAGACTGAACCAATGATTTCCTTGGCAGAGGGTGAGCCTATGTGATTTAATAGAATAGGTTGTAATCTCCTCTTCAATTAATAGTTTCAGTGCCTAGGACCACTTAGAGGTTAAATGACTGGCCCAAACTCACACAACCAACATGTAATACTGGCAGGCTTAAACGTTTCCTAGCGCCAATGCTAATACTCTCTCCACTATGGCAAGCTGCCTCTATGCGAATTCTCAGGGGACAAAGGGAAAGGATGGACACATGGAAAAGTTTGCATTTCTAGGGCTATATAGTGGTTTCTCTGGAAAGGAAGTTGATGTTTTAGTGGATAAAAGCCCTCTGTGAGTCAGCAGGTCATTCTAAGAGTTGCACTAAGCTGGTGAATTTATCAGCATGGAGATCTCCTGATGTGGGAACTTCTTTTATAGAGAAAGATTAGCAACTTTTCTGGGAAGTACTGGCTTGAAGAGTTGCCTGTGGCCGGCTGGCTGGTTGTTGCCTTTGTTCTTGAAGAAAACCAAAATGACACCATTATGTTGGAGTCAAGGTGTGGTATGTCCAACTGTGGCTAGAAGTTGAGTACTTAGGATGGTCAGCAGCAAGACTTGAACTGAAGTCCTGACTTCAAGGCTTACCCTCTGACCACTCTGCTGCCTCTCTCAGTCATCATTTTTGGATGTGATTTATTCGATGTGAGGAACTCCCAGTGAAGGAATTCCCTCCACTCATTCATATCACCCCGTAAGATTTATGATCTTAGAGAGCATCCTAGAACATTAAACCTTGAAGCCCAAGGCTACACAGTCAGTATTTCTCAGAGGTAGGATTTGAACACATGTCTTGGTTACTTCGAGGACAGTTCATGAAATAAAAGCAAAAAAACAAAAGCAAGTCTTTGGACTACCATGTTGGTAGTCTAGGAGCGCTGCCAGGGCAGCTTGCTGTTAACTATATATTCGTCTGTTGGCACCTGACTTTGCATGAACCTTCCACATGATTTTCCGTTCTCCTTAATCTCCCTGGTCAGTTGTGTTTGGATACCATTTCTACCAAAGCCCAGAAGGCCGTCTTCCTGGACCACACATCCTGAACAGATGTCAGAAGCCACTTGCAGAGCCAGATCAGCTGTCCACTTTCATTATTTAGCAAGTAATGACCTCTACCAAGGTTTTCGGCTTGTTTTCTTGTGGCTTATCTTACTGTTCCGTTGCTTATATCAACTCCTTCTTCTTTCAGAGTTCAGAGAATCTCAAGAGGGAAGTTATTAGTCGAGGATTACTTAATTTAAAACCGTTACTTTCATTGCTTATAGAAGAAATTAGAAAAATTAAAATATAATAATGCTACACAGTCTACTAGAATTTATCAAGTGTCTACAATATGCCAGGAGATGTATTAAGTGCTAAGAATACAAAGAAAGACCAAAAACCCACACCAGTCCCTGTTATCCAAGATTACACCGTCTAATGAAGGAGACCCCATGCAAAAATTGTAGACAAGTAAGACATCTACAGGACAGTCTGGGGGTAATCTCCATGGGAGGACATGAAGATTAGATAAAGGAGGGCTGGAAATGCTTCTTGAAGAAGATGGGACTTTAGCTGTGAAGTGAAAGAAGACAGAGAAACTAGGAAGCAGAGACGGGGAGGTAGAGAATTCCAGGCATGGGGAGCAGCTGGTGAAAACACCTGGAGTGGGGAATGGCAAGGAGGCAGGCTGGTGTAACTGAATTACAGAGTACTTGAAGGGGAAACAAGTGTGAGAGGACCAGAAAAGTGGGTAAGGAATAAATTATGAAGGATTTTAAAAGCCAAACAGAAATTTTATATTTGATAGTTGGAATCGATTTATTAAAAGAGATGATTGGTCAGGCATCTGCAATGGTGACTTCACCTTCTACAACTGGCTTAATGCTGATAGAAGTGATCTGTTTAACAGTTTAGAAGCACTGTTCAAATCAATAAGGCATTTGTGGATTCTCATCTGGAATCGATCCCAAGTCTTTGAACCTTCATGCAAGGAGTTTTTCTAGTTGTGATTCCAAGTGTCTTAGTCGGTATTCAAACAAGTTCCTTCACTTTTGGGTTCTTTTCTTTGTGGTCAGCACACACTTTCTGGAGTGATTTCATGTTGAGGCTTGTCAGGGTGATCCGGATCTGGTGAATGTCACTTCAAGCTCCATGAGTGTCTTGCTAGTATCTTGGAACTGTATGGCAGTGGAGCAACTTCTTGACCAACTTATTCCTAGGTAAAAGCAGACACCTGTGAGTCAGGAGGTGGAGAGGCTGATTCCAGGTGGAGTGGAAGGATGCCTCCATTGTCCATCTTTATAAAAGTAAAGGAAATAGATTGTCCTGCAACAATCATGGCGGGGGGGGTGGAAGTCCTCTCTCTTAGTCATCACTAGCAAGATTCTTGTCAGGGTCCTCCTTAATAGACTGATCCTTTGCCTAGAAGATGGCCGTCTACCTGAGAGCCAGTGTGGCTTCAGAAACTATTCAGCAACAGTTGATATGGTGTTTGCTGTCTGACAACTCTAGGAGAAATTACAGGAGCAGAACAGAGGTCTGTACACATTTGTAGATCTGACCAAGACCTTTGATACTGTTAGTCATAAGGGCTTATGGAAAATTATGTCAAAATTTGGTTGCCTGGAGAAGTTCATCAGCATTGTGCGTCAATTTCATGATGGCATGTTTGCCTGTGTTCTAGATAATGGACAATGCTCTTGTGCCTTCCTAGTCACCAATGGAGTGAAACAAAGCTGTGTGCTTGCTCCCATGCTTTTTAGCATGATGTTTTCAGCCAAGTTGTCAAATGCTTTCAATGAGGATGTGCACAGCATCAAGGACAGCTACTGCACTGATGATAAATTCTTTGTGCAATTTTGGCTTACCAATTAACACTAAGAAAACACAGGTGCTCCATCAGCCACCACCACACCATCCATACATAGAACCATCAGTTACAGCAAATGCAGAAGTTTTGAATGTTATGGATAAGTTCACTTACCTTGGTAGTATACTTTCCAGGGATATACATATTGTTAAAGAGGTTGACACATTCCTTGCCAGAATTAGTTGTGTTTGGGAGGTTCTGAAGGAAGGTGTGAGGGAGAAGAGGTATAAACTGACTACAAAACTGAAGGTCTACAGAGTCATTGTACTGACCTCATTGTTGTATGCCTGTGAAACATGAACAGCCTACCAGTGCCATGCCAGTAAACTGAATCACTTTCATTTGAATAGTCTGAGGAAGATTCTAAAGATCACTTGGCAGGATAAGGTACCAGACCCTGAGGTCTTTACTTGACCTAAACTACCAAGCATTCAAACTCTGCTTCAGAGAGCACAGCTCCAATGGGCTGGTCATGTTGTTCAAATCCAAAATGTACACTTTCCAAAAAGCCTGTTTTATGGAGAACTCACACAGGGCAAGTGTCCACATGGTGGTCAGAGGAAGTGATACAAGGACAATCTCAAGGTCTCTCTCAAGAACTTTGGAATTGATTGTGTGACATGGGAGACACTGGCACAGGACTGCTCAGCATGGTGTTCCCACATTAGAGAAGGTGTGAGCAAAGCAGAATTGCAGCAACTCAAAGGAAACACAGGATGTGCCGATTTGCAGATTTCACCTCAAATGTTCGGACTATTTGTACCCGACCTGTGGTACAACATTCCAAGCTCGTATTACTCTGATCCGCCACAGTTGGACACACTGAAACCTAACTTTAGCATAGTGATGTCTTTTTGATCCTCTTTCAGAAGGAAGGACAGCAATCAACTTTCAGCAGAAATAAGGAACTTTCAAAAAGGGGAGAATTTAGGTGAAAGGATGATAAGTTTGATTCAATTTAATAAATTCAATTAAATAAAAATTAAAAGTGCTTCCTATGTTCCGGGCATTGTACTAAGAATCAGCAATGGGATACAAAAAGGAGGCCAAAGACAGTTTCTGACTTTCAGGAACTCATTATCTAATAAGGGAGACAATAAGCAAACATACAAACAAAGGAAGCTCTATACAGGAAAAACAGGAAACAACTGGGGGAAGGCACAGAAATTAAGAGAAATAGGGGAAGGCTAACTGTAAGAGGTGAGATTTCAGTTGAGACTTAAAGGAAACCAGAGAGATCAATAGTTAGAGCTTTAGGAATGTTGAGCTAAAGGTATATGGGATATCCAGTGTGAATTTTTCTGTAATAAATTAATGATACAAGATTTCAGCTTGTGGGAAAGGCATCATCCAATAGCACAAGATTAGAAAAGGACATCAGGTCTTATGTAGTGAGAATGACAGCTGGCTGGATTGAGTGCTCCATGGAATCCTGGAATCTCAGAGCTGTAAGGGACCTCACTTGAAGCCATTACATGAAGCCATGATCAAAGGAAAATAACTCACTATAAGCTACCCAACCCAGTGGTCATGAAGCTTCTGCTCAAAGACTTCTAGGAAAGGGGAATCTGTCATCTCTCCAGGCAACCTGTTTCACATATGTTTAACTCTGAATATGAGGAAGTGTTTCCTGACATTAAATATAAATTAGCCTCAATGAAACTTCTATTCATTATTCCTGATTCTTTCCTCTGGGCCCAAACAGAATAAATTGAAATCCTTGAAGACCATTGTCATCTTCCCCACAAGTCTTCTGTTCCTGTGACTCTTAAATGTTAAGTGAACCAGAGGATTGCCTTCCTCACAGATCTCCAAGGAGAATTTGTAGAAATACATAGACAGCACCCCCCCACACCTTTCCCCTGGAGAATAAAAAAGTGTGGAGGGTTTGAGATCAGTATGAGAAGGAGGACTAGGGTCCAGTTCCCTCTGGCCCTAAAGAAACACTCCATTATTCACTCTCTGCGCTCAGCTGCCTTTCATAATTTAGAGTTTCCCATTGCGAAAAGATTTCAACATTTAGTTTCAGAACCAGTTTCTACGACATGCACTGGTTTCTATCTTGCATGACCCATAAGTGGTTTAAGATCATTCCAGACTATTTAGTTTTTAAATGTTTTGGCTTCAGTGATTTGGTTTCAGACCAGTTTGTTTTGAAACCAAAACAGTTTTTAATCTAGTTTGAAATATTTTCATATCCTTCTAAACCTTGGCATGCCGACAGTCCATTTTCAGTCCATTTCAGAGCTCTTGATTTCAAATTAATTAATGTTTTTAGATGGTCTAAAGGCAGGCAGTTGGGTGGCACAGTGAATGGAGTGTTGGGCTTGGAATCAGGAAGACTTATCTTCCTGAGTTCAAATCTGACCTCAGACATTTCCTAGTTCTGTGACCCTGAGCGAGTCACTTAATCCTGTTTACCTCAGTTTCCCCAACTGTAAAATAATCTGGAGAAGGAAATGGCAAAAACCGCTCCAGTACCTTTGACAAGAAAACCCCAAATGGGGTCACAAAGAGGATACAACTGAAAGACAGCTAAATAACAGTAACAACAAAAAAGATGGTGGAAGGACTCTGTGGCCTTTCATACACTCTACTCCCTTCTCCTTTGTCTGTCACTGCCATTGTTGGGGCTTGCGCTCCACCCCCACCTGCTTCATACTGTTTACTGGGGCCACCCGGAACAAAGCCACGATGGACCTTCAAAAATTTACTGAAAGAAAACTGCTGTGCCCCTCCTCAGTCCTCTCTTAATTGCCCCAATTCCTTCAGTCAAGCCTCTCTGGATGTCCTCTCATAGAATCCTAAATCTAGACCTAGAGTGGTCCTCAGAGACCAACTGCTTCAGCATCTCCCTTTGGGGGCAGCTAAGGGGTGCCATAGCGGAGTCAGGAAGGCTCATTCATCTTCCTGAGTTCAAAACTGGCCTCAGACACTTTCTAGCTGTGTGACCCTGGCCAAGTTCCTTAATCCTGTCTGCCTCAGTTTCCCTATTTGTAAAGTGAGCTAGAGAAAGACATGGCAAACCACTTTAGTATCTCTGTCAAGAGATATACAAACGGGATCATGAACAGTCAGACTCAACTGAAACAACTGAACAGCAACCCTCAGGGTTGAGAGGCTCAAATAAGATCCTATTTATACAATGTCTATATTAATATGCAATACCTACATACTATACATACCTATGTGTAACATGTAGATATAATGCATGTATATCATAATAAAATCATACCTTCTTGACAGGTGAACTATCACACCTCAGAAATCAGCAAATGGTACAAATCAGGACTTGATTTATTGTTTTGTTGATTTCCTAGAATTAAAAAAGACGATAATTTTAGTAATTTCAGTTTAAACTTAAAAGTGTGTAATGCATATGTATATGTGTACGTACATATGCGTACATGTACACACATGTATGTATGCACACACCACACATATGCATATGTATCATGCATGTGTATGTATCGTGCATGTGTGTAGGTGTATGCATGTGTATATGTGCGTGTATGTGTGTTTGTGTATATATTTTTTTCTGGAGAGCTGGTTGCTGAACATTTACCAGAAAACCTCTGTATATGTCTAGCATTGTATCCATATTACTTTTTTTCCTCATTCAGTTTCCTCCAAAGCTCTAGCCCATTGAGATCTTTTTGGACTCTAACTCTGCCATCCAATATTATAGCCATCCCTTGGGTTTGAGTTATCTGAAAACCTAAGTGTGCCTTCTATGCTTCTAAGTAATCAATTACAAAAACAAACCAGGACAGACTAAGGCTAAGAACTGGTCCCTGAGATACTGTGCTACAGCTCCTCTTCTGAATTGACACCAAACTAGCAATTATTCTTTTACTCTGAGCATTCAACCATTTCCTATACCTCCTACCTGTACCATTATCTAACCTACATATCTCTATCTAGTCCACAAGATAAATCTGAGAGACTTTGTTAAATGTTTCCTTAAAAATCCAGGTAAAGTTTACTTACAGCATTCTCCCATTCTATCAATCAAGTATCCATGTCAAAAAAGAAACGGCGTCTGGCACGCCTCATGCTTGATGAAGTCACACTAGTTCTTGAAATCATTGCTTCCTTTTCCAGATGTTCACTAGTCACCCCTTTAATAATACATGTAGAATTGTGCCAGGAATTGAAATCAATCTCACTGGTCTATGGCTTACAGGTGACGTTCTCTTCCTTGTTTTTCTTGAGAACTGGGGCAGCTCCTGCCCTTCTCCATGCTTGTGGCTCCTCTCCAGTTAACACCTGTCTTCCAAAGGTCATATCCCAGTTGTCACGTCCACAGACTTCACTAGTATGTTCCTATGGACCTTATGTCTTGATCTCCCCCAGTACAGCTAGACTTTCTCTTACACTTTCCAACTCTTGAACATTTTTGTCTTGTTCTTTCTGGTCCAAAGGTAATTCTGTGCAGAGAAAATAAAAACAAAACAAAACAAAAAGATAAGGAAATGTAGCATAGGGGAGAGAGTGCTGGGCTGGGAATCAAGAAGACTTGGATTTTTAACCTACTTCTGACAGTTGTGACCACGACAACTCACCCAACCTCTTTTTTTTAAGCCTCCATTTTCTCACCTGTAAAATAGGAATAATTATTACAACTGTGCATTCGATGCCTACCTTCCAGGGTTGTTGTCAGGCTCCAAAGACATAATATATGAAAAACCACTTGAGTACTATTTATCAATTATTTGTTTCTTACAAAATGAAATGCTTTCACCTCTTATAAGGAAAACCATAGAGGGAATGTGTATAGCAGATTTGGGGCTGGCTTTAGAATCAGAAGTACAGCTCCAAGGTCTATAAAGTGCTTCATCTGTAGTCAGAGGACCCAAGTTTTAGTTTCAGCACTGCTACCTGTGGATTATTTGGCAAGCCACTAATCATTTCTGGGCATCTTCTGCAAAATGAGGCAATTGGATAAAGTGGCTTCTGAGGTCCCTTTTGGCTCTATTCTGTCATCCTAGGTCTTGCCTGTGACTCACACTAGCTGTGTGACCACAGTCAGTGACCCTGCTTTGGGTACCACAGATGAGCTTGGCAAACTTCTTTTCTGGAAGTTCTCCACACAGTTGAAGTCACAGATCCAGACCTACCCTTTCCTCCCTCAAAAGATGACAAACTATGCAAATGAGTACAAATGTGCTAAATAAACTGAGGGAATAAGATCCTATCTATGTAATTTAAGCTCCGAACACAATTTTGCTAAAGTGGTTCAAGTAATTAAGGCAAAAACATATTGGATTTTTTGCTTGAATTGTCTAGAATATTGCCTGAAGTCCTTGCTCTTCTTGGCACATATGGGTATAATCGCAATGTATAGGGCTGAGGGAAAACTTTGGAACCATCGCCATGGCAACTGGATGTTGCCCATAGCGGCACAATCTCTGGAAGTCTTTCCTCCTGGTAACTGCTGTTTCTCTCTGTATGTCTCCAGTGAGAGAACCCCAGTTCTCATGCCTGACAGGGGATGAGGCCAAGCTTTGCTTGGGTTGACCAGCATTTTCACTTTCTTCTCTTTGCTGGCATCATGCCCCTAGGGACCAAGCATAGCTCTGGGCACCCTTAGCTGCCTTTCCAACCCCAATGAGTGAGTTTCCTCTGTCTGAAAATGCCTGGAATCTCAGGTCTGGCCCATGAGTCAATGTTGTAATGTCTGCAGGGAAAAAGGCCCATAACATGGAAACATTGTTTGCTATAGCAACGGGGAGAATAATAAACACTTTTTTTCAATGGGTAATCATAAAGTGTAGCCTTCTGGAGATGTTAGCAAGAGAAATATATGACCCATAAATCAAAGCTCTTACTCTGTTTGTTTTTCTCTTCCAGGGTTGAAGAGACTATGCTGAGGCCATAGGGAGAGAAAGCCCCAGTGAGGCTGTGTCTACACATGGAAATAGAAATGAATAGTGAGATTATCCACACTCCCAAATAACTTGGTTCTGTATGTATGTGTTTTAGGCAAAAGTTTGGCCTCAGTCTGAAAAATACAGGTTATTGACTCCTGGGCCAAGGGCAATTCAATTTGATGAGCATTTATGAGATGCCTACTATGTGGCAGGCTGTGCAGGCTGTTGGGCATTCAAAGACAAACAGGAAACAGTACCCCTCCTCTCCCATGGTCCACTTTGCCTCTTTGAGGAGTCCCTGAGTGAACGTGGGGCAGATTTGCTTAATTCTCTTCCCCTAACGCCCCACTTAACATGGGGGGAAGCTAAGGAGCTGTATAGGAAGAAAGCTTAGAGTCATTTTAGACAAAGAAGAAGGAAAATGGTAGTGGGGGGTTTCCAACATTTAAAAGCAGTGTCTAGGAGTGGATGGAGGGTTAGCTTTGGAGTCAGTAAGTCTTGAATTCAAGCCCTTCCTCTGAAATGGACTGGGTTGAGGGGTGGGCATTGGTTACTCAACCATTGGCTTCAGAGTCAAGGGACTTGGGTTCAAATCCTCATTCTGAGACTATTTGTATGGTCCTAGGTATGACATAACTTTCTTGGGCCTCAGTAACATTAGGGTTTGGAACTAAATAGCCTCCCAGCTCTAAAGCTTCATCCTGAGCTGCTATATACATGGCTCAAGGAAGTTTCCACATAGGGAGTTCTCCGCTCTGAAGGTCACCTCCACCATTACCCTTTCCCTGAACATATGCACAACTTTTTACATAAATTATCTCATTTGATTCCCAAAACAATCTTATGAGGTAGGCAGTACAAGTATCATCATCCTTATATTCCATATGGGGAAACCATTGGAGCAGTTGAGTGACTTCACTGTCTTAGGGTCATACAGCTAGTAATTGAGGGAGTTGGCATTTTGAACGGAGGTATGACTCTGATGTATCATTGATTAGAGTAAGTAAAGAGAAAATTTAGAAATTATCTTCAAAAAAGCAATAACAGATTATTAAATTAAAATTGTCAGAATGTGAAGATTTTTTTCCTGAGATTGTCATGAAGATTAAGTGAAACTCATTCTCTCTCTCTCTTTCTTTCTGTCAATATATATAACATATATATTGATTACATATATAATACATATATACACATGTAATACATTACACATATAATAGGTGTAATATACACACACGCATATATGCACACATACTATATATGTACATACAAATATATACACACATATATGTGTGTGTATTTTTTACACATACGCATATACACATGCAGGCTAGATTTGAGCTTGACTCACCCCAACTTCAGGCCTAGCACTGTAGCTGATGTGCCACCTAGCTGCCCCCAAATGAAGAGGATTAATGTGTAATCAGTCTGGAAAGGCAGATTGGGACCAGATTGGCAATGACTTTAGTGTCAAAGCTGGTGGCAAGCCCTTTCTCAGTGTTCATTGGGTAACAGAAGAAGCAATATGGCGCAGTGAAAAGAATACTGGACTTGGAGTCAGAATTACTGGAGTGTGACTTCTGGTTTGACCATTTGTTACCTCTGTAAGTCACATAATTTCTCTGAGTCTTAGTTTGCTGATATGTAAAATGGAAGAGTTGGGCTGTATGATCCCTTTAGTACCTTATAATGGAAGGATTCTCTAGAGATCACCATAGTAACCAAGAATTATGTACATTGATGATCTTTAGTTACTATATTTTGGGTTAAAAGAACAAGAATTTACTAATTTGTTTTTTCTTAATAGATTTTTATAGGTTTGTTTATTTTTAATTTTCAACATTCATTACCACGAGACTTTTTTTCTTTTTTGAGGGCAGAAGGTAGGGCAATTTTGGTTAAGTGACTTGCCCAAGGTCACATGGCTAGTTTTGTGTTAAGTGTCTGAGGCTGGATTCAGGTACTCCTGACTTGAAGGGCTGTGCTCTATTCACTGTGCCCCCTAGCCACCCCTCCACAAGATTTTGAGTTAAAAATTTTCTCCCTGTCTTTCCCCTATCCCCCACCCCAAAATAGCAAGCCTACTGAATACTCCTTCCCCCAATCTGCTCTTTCTTATATCCTCCCCCATACCCCCTTTAACTTTCTAGCAGGGCAAGACAGATTTTTATACCCAGTGCCTGTATATCTTCTTTCCCAGTTACATTTAAAAAAACATTTTTAACATTTGTTTTTAAAACTTTGACTTTCAGATTTCCCCCCATCTTGTCTCCTCATTCATCCCCACTGGGAAGACAAGCAATTCAATATAGGTTGTACATGTGTAGTTATGCAAAATGTTTCCATAGTACATATATTGTGAAAGACTGACTATATTTCCCTCTGTCCTATCCTGCCCCCCATTTATTATGTTTTCTACTTTGACCCTGTCCATTTTCAAAAGTGTGTGTTTTTAAATGCCCTCTCTCCTAATCTTCCCTCCCTCTTATCATCTCCCCTCTTATTCCCTTTCTTCTTACTTTCCTGTGGGGTAAGATGCCCAACTGAGTGTGTATGTTATTCTCTCCTTTAGCCAAATTCAATGACAGTAAAGTTGACCCATTTCCTTTCACCTTTCTGCTCTTCCCCTCTATTGTAACAGTTTTCTATTGCTTCTTTTATATGAGATAATTTACCCTATTCTTTCTCTCCAGATCTCCTTCTCTCATTATATTCCTCTCTCACCTCTTAATTTTATTTTTTAGATATTATTCCTTCATATTCAACTGATCCTGTACCCTGTCTATATATACATGTACACATATACATACACACATATATATGTATATACATATATATATACACACACATATGTTTGTACACACACACACCCTCCTATATAAACATATACACACACATATTCCTTTCAACTATCCTCATACTGAGAAAAATCTCATAACTTACAATGATCATTTTTCTATATAGGAATGTGAATAGTTCAACTTTAATAAGTTTTTTCTGATTTCTTATTACTGTTTACCTTCTAAGGATTCTCTTGCTTCTTGTATTTGAAACTCAAATTTTCTATTCAGTTCTGGTTTTTTCATCAAGAATACTTGAAAGTCCTCTATTTCACTGAATGACCATATTTTTCCCTGAAGCATTACATTCAGTTTTTCTGGGTAGGTGATTCTTGGTTTTAATCCTAGCTCCTTTGACCTCTGGAATATCATATTCCAAGCCCTTTGATCTCTTAATGTAGAAGCTGCTAGATCTTCTGCTACTCTGATTGTGTTTCCACAATACTCAAATTGTTTCTTCCTGGCTGCTTGTAATATTTTGTCCTTGACCTGGGAACTCTAGAATTTGGTTATAATATTTCTAGGAGTTTTCTTTTGGGGAATATTTTTCAAGATGCAATTGGTGAATTCTTTTAATGTCTATTTTGTCCTCTGGTTCTAGAATATCAGGGAAATTTTCCTTAAGAGTTTCTTCAAGGATGATTTCTAGGCTCTTCTTTTGATCATGACTTTCAGGTAGTCCAATAATTTTTAAACTATCTCTCCTGGATCTACTTTCCAGATCAGTGGTTTTTCCAATGAGCTATTTCACATTGCCTTGTATTTTTTCATTTATTTGGATGTGTTTTATAGTATCTTGATTTCTCATAAAGTCATTAGCTTCGACTTGCTCCAATCTAATTTTGAAGGAATTATTCTCTTTAGTGAGTTTTTGAAATTCCTTTTCCATCTGGACAATTTGGTTTTTTAAGGCATTCTTTTCCTCATTAGCTTTTTGGGCCTCTTTTGCCATTTGAATTAGTCCATTTTTAAAGGTATTATTTCCTTCAGTGTTTTTGGGGTCTCCCTTAGCTGGCTGTTGAATCACTTTTCATGATTTTCTTGCATCATTCTCATTTCTCTTCCCAATTTTTCCTCCACTTCTCTTATTTTATTTTCAAAATCCTTCTTGAGCTCCTCCATGGCCTGTAACCAGTTTATATTTTTCTTGGAAGCTTTTGATGCAGGAGTTTTGATGTTGTTGACTTCTCCTGGTTCCATGTTTTGGCCCTTTTTGTCCCCCAAAAAGGATTCCGTGGTCTGATTGTGTTGCCTCTGCTTGCTTATCTTTCCAGTCAATTACTTGAGATTTGAGCTCTTTGCCGCAGTAGAACTCTGCTTCCAGAGTGGAGAGCTTTGTCGCAAATTTATGTGGTTTTCACAAATGTTGTCAGAGGTATGAGGGGGGTGTCCTCTCTACAGCCACCACAAGCTCTGGCACACTGGAGCTTCTCACCTGAGGACCACCACCCCAGACAGCGACCCAGATCCAAGCAGGTCAAAACAAGAGCAATCACACTCTGAATGGTCACTTGGTCCCCCTACTATCTTCAGACCAGGAGCTAAGGAGGCTGCCACATGGCAGAAGATGTAGCTACTGTGCCTCCACTACCTCTACTCTGGTGGCAGGGGCCAGACCATGCTCTTCAGTCACCCCGTTCCAATCGAGTTCCTCACTGACCTTTAACTTTTCTTTGGTGTTTATGAGTTGAGAAGTCTGGGGACTTCCACAGATGCTGGTGATTCACTCTCCTGAAATCTGCTCTGGCTGGTCTGGGCTGCTGGTCGGGCCACCCCAACAGGACTATGCTCAGTTCCCAGCTTGGTGTGATTAGACCCTTCCTGTTGGCCTGCCAGGCTGGCTTCAATGGGTGATTTATTTCTCTCTGTTACTTTGTGAGTTCTAAATTAGTTTAGACTCTAAAATTAGTTTAGACTCATATTTTACAGGTATTGGAGGTAGTTGTGGCAGAAACTCATGGAATTTCCTGCTTCTACTCCATTTTGACTCTGCCCCCCCTTTTTAATAGATTTTTTAAAAATTCAGAATTCCCCCCCCCCATATCTTAACTGAGTCTATGGGTTCTTAACCTATTTAGATCAAACTTCTTCACAAATAGATTATTCCAAAGCACCATCTTCCATAAAGTTTTCTTATACTAACCACACTCCACAATGAACTTTTCCATATTCACAACTACTCTTTGTTTATTATCTTATTTATTTTTACTATTTATTTATTTATTCATTATCTTATAGTCTGGTAAGGTAGGATACAGTTCAGGTGCCTCCCCTACACCTACCATTTCTAGATTCTACTAGTCAGTCAGTCACTAAACATTTATTAATGGTTACTATTTACCAGGCATTGTCTAAGAGGTTGGTACCATTACAGTGCCCAGGTTTTATTCCTCTTGAGCTGACTTTGTTGCTACTTTGTCTTTGAATTCCTGTTGAATCCTCCTATTAAAATAGAATCTTGATGAGGGCAAGGTGTCTTTGTATTCCCAGCACTGTGCTCAGCATGAAGTAGGTGACTAATAAACGCTGATTGAATAGAAAGCAGATATGTGATCATTCAATATATCCTGGATATAGGAGAAGGTATTCAGTGCTCCCATTAGATAGGAAGCCAGCATTCAATTACATATAGCTGGAAGTTTAAGTACTTGTTGAAAGATTGAATGATTGTTGGCAGTGCCCCAAGGGGCAAGTGTTACCACTTTTCTTAGTTCTCAGGACATCTCATCATTAAGAGGTTGGGGGGGGCGGAGTAGGAAGGAAGGTTATGGGCATATTTTCACATCCTACTTAAATTATTTGAATTTGTTTTTGAAGAGCCCCTAACTTCTTTTCTCCATGAGGTCAGATAATAATAGGATTATTGGTTTAGAGACAAAAGAGACCACGGGGTCCAACCCCCCCATTTTCCAGATAAAGAAACTGAGTTGCAGAGAAGTGACTTGCCCCAAATACATAGGTAATAGATGGAGAAGCTGGGATTCTAACCTAGGTCCTCCACCTAGAAATCCAGAAATCATCACTTAAGCAATTGATTCAACAAGCATTTATTAAGGACCTGATCGTCAACTGTGAGTTAGGTCCTAGGGATACCAGGGCGAGGAATGAAACAATCCATGTTTTTAAGGAGCTTGCATTCTATTGAGGGAGATGGTGTGTGCATACATAAGTATATACTGAGTATTCAATTGGATGGAGTGAGTTCAGGGGAAGAGATGAAGGAAAGGTACTGAGGGGCTGCACTAATGAGACTGGGCAGGTAGGTGGGGCCAAGCTGAGAATGGTGTCAAACAAAGGAATTGATCCTATAACTCAAGGGTAGCAGGGAGCCACTGGAGTTTACTGAGTAAGGGAGTAACATGGTCAAATCTGTATTTTGAGGGTGGGCAGGGGGGTGGAAGAAAACCACATAGACTGAGCGTAGATTGGAGTGAAGACTTAAAGCTAGGGAAAAAAATTGGAGGCTATTGAATTAGGGCTAGGTCCCAGGGATTTGGGGGAGGTAGGTACCAGTTTGCTTCACATGTTTTCACTCCATAAGAAAAGCCTCCGGTCTGAAACTCAACACTAGGTAACTTGGTTCTAGGTAACTTGCTAAGTTCCCAAATTGCTGTGGATGATAAAGCTAATTCCCTGGTGTGGCTGCTGGTCCTGATGAGTCGCATGGCAACACATCTGGGTTCTGAGGGGCATGGCCTTCCTGGGGTAACAGAAACCTCTCTGCTCATAGCAGAGTGCAATGAGTCAGGGCAAGGCAGCGTTCATGAGCTCGGTGCTCTGGAATGTCAGGGGCCTGAGGGACAGATGAGGCTACTGGAATACACAGACTCAGACTCAGATTTCAATGCACGCACTATAAATCTTCTTCAGGAAAAAGAAACGCATGCACTGTGCACCTATACAAAACCAGGCCATGGGATGTTCAGCCAAGAGACTCTGTCCAAGGATGGGATGACTGTTACTGCTGCATTTCACTGGCCTTCTGGAGGCTGAGTCTGCAAATTCAAGTCAGGCAACGTCACTGCAATATGGCCTTTCTAACCTGCCATATATGGGGACCTTTGGCAGCAAAACTTCCAGTGCTTGCAAAGTGAATTCTTAAAGGATAACGATGCATGAAAAGTAGACTAGATGTTAAAAGAACCGACCGTGTGGAGATTCCCTGCCTCCCACTGAGAACACTTTCTATGCAAAGGGAGGCCATGGAGCCCAATGGAAAGCATGTTGACTATGGAATTAGAAGACAGGGTTCAAATCCTTGTTCCTCTACTTACTCTAAGACCTGAGAAGAATAACTTTATCTCAGGAGGGTTAATTTTCCTGTTTGAAACGAGGGAATTGCATTTGGTGACTTTTAAGGACCCTCTAGTACTGAATAATCCTATGCTCCTATAGCAGTTCCCAAGGCCACACAAATCTAAGACTGAGATTTTTGTTGTTGTTTAATTGTTCAGGGTATACCCCACTCTTTCTGAGCCCATGGACTATAGCAAGCCAGTACTATCTGTGGGTTTCCTTGACAAAGATACAGGAGTGGTTTGCCATTTCCTTCTCCAGTGGATTAAGGCAATGTGTGTGTGTGTGTGTGTGTGTGTGTGTGTGTGTGTGTGAGGGGTGGCAGTAAGTGACTTGTTCAAGGTCACACACCTAATGAATGTCTGAGATCCGATTTAAACTCAGATCCCTTTGACTCCAGGTCCACAGCTCTATGCACTGTACCACTTAGCCATCTCCTAGGCAAACAGAGGGTTAAGTGAATTGACCAGAGTCACAGTTAGTAAATGTCTGAAACTGGAGTTAAACTTACTTCTTTCTGACTCTAGCCCCCTTACTTCATCCACTGAGTCTAGCCAAGTCCTATATTTTTGGGGTACAACGAGTCCAAAGCCTGATACTTGCAGGATGATCTTGGAGTCATGAGGAACAAGTACTACCAAAAGGGCACCACCAAGTGGGAGAATGCCCAATCGCTGTCCTAAGTGCTGAGCTTGCAAAATCAACTAAGGAGCTTCTCAAGGAGCTTATTTGTTACTGTAGGAAACTATGAGCACCCAGAGAATTAGTGTGGATCTAGGGTTGGACTTGGAGTCAGGAAGGCTTGATTTGAAATCTGTGCTGAGATACTAGCTGTGTGACCCTGAATCAGTTATAATCCCTCTGGGCCTCAGTTTACTCATCTATGAAATGGGAATAATAATAGCCTTTATCTTGTAAAGTGGTGAAGCTTAAATAAGAGAGTATATGGGAGAACTTTTTATACCTTAAAGTGATATGGAAATGTGAACGATGAGGAAGATGACTGTGATTAGGTATCTTGGAAGAATCAGGAAAAAGCAAACACACACAACTCTTGTAGGAGGTGGCAGGCACTTGAGCAGAGACCTGAGTGGAAGTAGAGTAATGATCAGATATTTCATCCCGGGTGCCTCTTGGCCTTCTCCCTGACTTTCCTTTGATCTTCCACTGACCTCAGCGCATCCTCGAGGGTGATAAATCTGCTGGCTGTCAGCTTTCTCCACTGTTTTGTCGCAAGCTGTGAGCCAGACATGTTTCCTTTGTGGCGGGCGGGGTGAGCTCTCCATCTGTTGAATTGTTGCTCATCATGACACAGCGGCTTCTTCAAGGAGCAGCTCCAGTCATGGTCTGAGTCCCGAGGAAATTGTTCATGCTGCCTTCCACCTGTCCTTCCTTTATCTGCCTTCTGGGTCCAAGGAGAACAATTCTTCCATATAATAGCCCTTCAAATACATAATAGCACAAATAGTAATGTCCTTCTTTCACAAATGAATGGGCCCCATAGAGCAGGACTGGTCTCTAGAATATGGCAGCCAATTCAAGAACTCAACTGGGTCTTTATTTTGCTTGTTTCCCACTTCCCCATAAGGCCATTTACTCTTTGCTTACAAATAGAATTGAATGTCAATTGATTCTTCCCTCTCTGTCTCCCACCCCTTAAATCCATTTTCTTCTCTTTTCTTACCATCAGCTTGATGTCACTACAAAACTGCAATGGAAAAAAAAACTCTCCAATACATATTGGACTTTCCCATGGAAGACTGCTAAGACATGTTCAGCTTGGCCTCAAAAGGCAGAACCTTGAGCAATGGGTAAAAACTCCAATGAAGTAAGTGTATGATTGATGTCAGGAACAAGGAGACCTGTCCAAAAATGGAATGGGCTACCTGGAAGGGATTGAGGGCTGGTGTGATCTCCCTGACCAGAATCTTTCAAGTAAAGTTTGGATAACAATTGGTTGGGTTCCCCAGTATCATAGGATCATAGACTTAGAGCTGGTGCAGTGAATATATCACTGGGCCTGGAGTCAGGAAGATCCAAGTTCAAATCCAGCCTCAGACACTTACTAGCTGTGTGACCCTGGGCAAGTCACTTAAACCTCTTTGCCTCAGTTTCCTCTTCTGTAAGATGGGAATAAGAGCATCTACTTCTGAGGAGGAGGAGCAAATGAGGTAATATGTATCAACTGTTTTGTAAACCTTAATAGGAGCAGCTAGGAAGCACAGTGGTTAGAGTCCTGGGCCCAAAGTCATGAAGACTCATCTTCCTGAGTTTAAACCTAGCCTCAGATGCTTATTAACTGTGTGACCCTGGACAAGTCACTCAGTTCCTCATCTGTAAAATGAGCTGGAGAAGGAAATGGCAAAGCAGTCCAGTATCTTTGCCAAGAAAATGCCAAACAGGATCATGAAGAGTCAGACAGGACTGAAATGACTGAATGAG
>CM053601.1:169836535-169879726 GCA_028646575.1 Pseudocheirus occidentalis | reverse complement strand
CGTCGTGGAATGGGAGGAGTGGGAAGAATGATCTATCTGGAGTCCCAGGACCTGGGTTTGAATTCTGACTCTGATGCTCATTACTGGTGTGAGACCTTGAACACGTCATAACCTCTCTGGATCTCCAGTTGCTTGTTCATAAGAAGAGGGCATTGAAGTAGAGAACCTCCAAAGACCCTCCCAGCTATCCATCTGTGATTACCTCACATTACCGATGGAGAAGCAGAGGTCCAGAGAGCTGACACAGTCTTCTTGAGGTCAGAGACAGTAAGAGGCAAAGCTGGGATTCCAAGTTGAGTCTTATGTCTCCAAATCAGGCGTTCTCTCTGTCTTGGGCTGAGGGAGATCACCAAGGAGCTCTGTCCAGTGCAGAGGATGGCAAGAATGAAAGGCAGCATCATATTCAGAATTTTGAGGAAAGGACACGCGAGAATCTCATCTCTGCAAAACATTACCTGTAGGACCTCAGGTACATCACTTTATTTCCCTCAGACTCAGTTACTCATATGGAAGATGGTGGGGAAGGATTAGATAGGCCCCAAGACACCCCCCCAGTTCCACATCTGTGATTCTAGTCTTCCCAGCACAAAACCCTAAAGTTATTGTTCCGGAGGGAAACTAGGGAGATAGATCATAGCAGTATGGACAGAGAGCCAGCCCTTGAAGAAAGGTTATGTGGATTCAAGTCCCACTTCTGACCCCTACAGGATGTATGGGCCTGGCCAAATCTCTAGACAACTCTCTGAGATTCTCTGAGTTGGAGAGAAGTGGCTCATCTGTATTGGTGGGAGGAAATGCCTCACCAGGGAGTTCCCTCTATCAGTGAAATCACAGTTTAAGACCCCATCCCCTTTTCCTATAGGGAAATATCCTAAAAATCTGGGGGAATGACAAGTTACATGAAGACCAATAGGACAAATTTTCTGTAGCAAGTCAATGGAAATTCTTGCTTCTTAACAGGATAGAAAGCATTCATTAAAGGAAACATTTGCAGAAAAGTTTTCTCTCTATTATCATTATCACCATCATTATCAATGTGATGTCTGGGTGTCTGGTGAAAATGTGTTATTGCAGTTGGCAGAAATAGCATTGGTTATATTTGGGGGAAAGGCCAGCCTGGGGAAAAAATTGGGAAATTAAAACAGTTTGTCATCCTGATGCCCTTTCTTTTCTGCCTCTTGCCCTCCCAATAGCCTCCCTCCCTGTGTTCTCTGGTCCCTGTCTCTAATCTCTCAGCAGAAAAAATAAAACAGAAAAATTCAATCAGTTGCATTGGTGCTTCCCTGACTCTGTAATCCCCCTGTTGGGGCTGCTTCTTCTGGGAGCAGCCACAGCAATGATCCATTCACACCTGCTCATGTTATGGTGATGCTTGTCTAGAACAGAAGTTCCTTGAGAGCAAGGACTGTCTTTCTACTTGCATTTGTATTTCCATCACAGTGCTTTTCACATAGTAAGCCCTCAATAAATGATTGTTGACTTGACTTGACCAATCCCCCTTTTTCTCTGGCCCTACATCCCAGCTATTATTCATGCCCTTCTGCAGCTCTCCATTGGTCCTATACAACAGCCTTCTCACACCCACCATGCTCCTTTCCAAACATTTTAGGGTTGTTCTCAACTTTGAGTCTTTAGAGACGGTAGTAGTGCATGTGTAACTTTCATACATCATTGACTGAACAATATTAATGTTTGAGAAAAAAAGATGACCCTTCATTTAAGGAAGAGACTTGAGGTCATTAAAAGTACTGTATCATTTCCCAAAGATCAGTCAGCCCATCCTCCTCCTCCTGTTCAATTCTGGATCCAGTTCACAATTCATTTAGTTGTGTCATTCATCTGTCATATATGCATATACACACAGGTGCACGTCTCTATATAAACACATATATGTGTAGACATATGCACACACAGCTATGTATATACATATCTGTGCATACACACACACACACATCTATACCTATACCTATACATATGCTGCTGGACCAGCTCTATGACTTGACTAACCAATTGCAGATCAGTCTGGACAATGGGAATTCTTTTAGTGTTCCTGAGTGGATAAGTTTCATAGTTTCAACTCATGAAACTAATATATACTACTCAGAGTATCTCATATTGCACGGAACTTTCCTCCCAACAACAATGAAAGGTAAGCAGAGCAAGTAACATTATCATTATCTGACAGCAAAGAAAGCTTGAGGGACTTGTGGTGTGTCACACTAACAAATGTAAGAGTCAGGATTAGAATCCAGGTAGGAGGCAGTGTGGTTCAGCATGATGACTTTAGGGTTGTGGGACTGGGTTCAAATCCAGCTTCTTACATTTAGTGCCTTGGACAAGTCATTGAATTTCTGTGAACCTTCATTTCCTAATCTGTAAAATGGACACATTGAACTAGATGGAACCTCCAGCTTGGAACCACAATGCTTTGGTCTTGTGACCTATTTTACACATAGAGCACAAGAGCTATAAGCAGGATGAATTACTGTAGTGTAATTGTAGAGTTATTGTAGTACAATCACAGAATTATGGTAATTTAATTAGATGTACTTCCAAGGTAGGGTAAGAGCTTAGAATCTCATGATTCTAGTCCAGCCCTGCCCCTTTCCATCACTATCAGATCATTTCCCAAGCGTGCTGGGTTAAGGCAAAACAGGTTGAAATGACTATGTAACACTGACAAGACCAAGGAATAGTCCCTTCCTGAATAGCTGGACCCCAGTAGTACAGTTGAAAGTGCACCCTGGAATCAGTTTACTTCGATGCAAATTCAGCCTTTGACGCTTAATACCTACATTTACCTTAACTAAGTCACTTACCTCACAGGGTCTTGTAAGGATCACACAAGGTAAAGCATGTAAAGGACTTGGAAAACCCTACAGCATTGTATAAGTTTTAGATGTTATTAGTATTTAGCCTCCCTGGGGTTCTGTTTCCTCACTTGTAAAATGAGAGAATGGACTCTGGGGTCCTTTCCAGCTCTGGACCTACAATCCTATAGAAATCCCTCCATGGAAATCTTCTCAGTAGGTAAGATGATAGAGAAGATTCTTATTCAGAAATGACCTCTGGGATTCCTTTAGCCTCTAAATAGTAAATGGCTCTCTGAAGTCAACTCAACCCAATGAAAGAGTCTAGACTAGACCTCAATCCCAGATCTGTGTGACCCTTGGTGAGTTATTTCCTCTGTGGGCCTCAGTTTCCCCATCTGTGAAATGAAAGGGTTGGACTAGATCAAGTGTCCCTTACCCTGTTTGTATCATGGGTCCCTCTGGCAGTAAAGTAACTAGGTGACGCCACCTGGTGGTGCCAATCTGGCTTCACACACTTAACTAGTTTCGTGACCCTGAATAAGTCACCTAACCCTGCTTACCTATAAAATGAACTGGAGAAGGAAATGACAACCCATTCCAGTATCTCTGACAAGAAAATCCCAAATGCAGTGATGAAGAGTCCATAATGACTGGACAATGACAACAGCAATGAATCCTTTCTCTGGGTAATAAAAATAATAACAGCAATTTATAATAATAAGAGAAAAATAATAACCAGCATTTATATAGTACTTAAAGGTTTACAAAGGGATTTATAAGCATTTCCTCAATTTATTCTCACAACATCCTTGGGTGGTAGGTACTACTATTATGCCAATAGTGCAGATGAGGACACTGAGGCAGGCAGTGGTTAAGTGACTTGTTTGGGGTCCTACAGCTAGTGTCTGTGACTGGATTTGAATTCAGATCTTCCTAACTCCAGGTCAGAACTCTACCCATCATACCACCTAGCTTCACAAAATAAATTTTTTAAAAGGGCAAACATTGGATTATAAAGGGAACTAACTTGGGAAACTATTATTAAAATATTAAAAGAAAACACTTCACAGACCTTAGGTTAAATGGTCACTAAGTCCTGTGGCCTTTCTGAATTCTCTCTCTATTGGCTGCATTTGTTATTCCTGAAAGTAGCAGTGACGGTCTTAACCATCTTGGTTCTCTAAATGCCCAACCCACAAAAACAAAAAGAAAAAGTAGAGGAGGCAAGAGTACAACAAAGCTTTGATTCCCCTTCACATCCTTCTCCTCCTTCCTGACTGTCTATTTTCCTGTATTCCAGGAACCCATTTTTCCTTTTAGTTAATTTCAAGCCAAAATCGATGGTGCTCCTTTGGGAGGGTTTAGAAGCTACTTACTCCCCTTTCCCTACTTTACTCCCACTTCCATTTCAAGGATTCTGGAAGACTTAAAAAGTCTTCAGGACTCAAAAGGAATGCATGTCAAATGGTGGGACTGCAGCAGTCCTTCAGTCAGGAGTGAAGAGGGTTTTGGGTAGGGAAGCAATGCTTCCATAGTTTCTCAGATCTTTGTCAGTTTCTGGTTGCTGCAAGGCCAGACTCTGATTTCAGTTTTTCAAGGTTAGAGTCTTGACTAAGGAATCTCAGAATCTAGGTAAATTACTTAACTTCCTGGCCCTTGATTTCCTCATTTGTAAGATATGAAAGTTAGACCAGATGGCTCTGAGGTCCATAATCAGTGTTTCCTTCAGTCCAGGCCTGTCCAAAGTGCTGAGGAGACAAAGAAAGGTAAAACCAGTTTCTGCCCTCAAAGAGCTTACAATCTAATGGGGAGGCAATATGTAAGTAATCAGGTAAGGAGTAGGTGGCATGTATTCACAGAAGGGAAGGGGAGATACCCTAGAGATCATCCAGTCCAACCCTCTCGTATTAGAAATGAGGAAACTTAGTCTCAGAGAGAATCTATGGCTCTCCAAAGGCTACCTAGCTAGTTAAAGTCAGATTTAGGACTCCAAGGCAGGCCTTCTTTCCCTTAGGTCCAATACTCTTTCCACCGAACAAGACAGTCTCCTCCACTGCTGCACAGTTATTCCCAACTGACACACGATTTTCATTATGGCATTTACATCATTTCCCCCCTCTTAATGGAATACTTCAATGATCCATCAAGGGTCAGTCTGTGTTCCTACACAGATGCAGATAGCGACCCCTCTTGATCTTAGTAGAAGAGAACAAATTGTCATCATTCAGTTGTGTCTGACTCTTCATGACCCTGTATTGGATTTTCTTAGCAAGAATACTGAGAGGGTTTGCCACTTCCTTTTCCAGTGGATTAGGCAAACAGAAATCAAGTGATTTGCCCACAGTGACACATCTAGTAAGTGTCTGAGGTCAGATTTAAATTCAGGTCCTTCTGACTCCAGACCAACCACTCTATCCACTAAGCCATTTAGCTGCCTCTAAATCTCAACAACTACTGTTGACTGAAATATTCATCATCCCAGAGCCTACCTAGTGATGACCCTTTCCAATTTTAGATAGGCTAGTCCTTGGACAGTGAACATACAGCCAATCATTGAATACATACTTAAATCTTCCAATGTTGGCCAGACTTGCTGGAATTTATGATTTGTTGGAAATGGCTTAAGAAACCAGGATGGCCTCTGTGGCATGATGAGGTACTCCAGCGAAGATTTTTTCCTTAACAAAGAACTATAGGGGAGAAAGGGAAAGAGAATCAGAATGGATTTGAACTTTTCTGGGATCAAAGGGCAACATTCCCAATCACTCCTGGAAATCTCTTCAGACAAATTGCTCAGCCCCACATAGATCAACACACTCAGAAGACTCTAAAGTTATGTCTTCCAAGATCTCCCCTTTTCTGCAGTTTAACCCTGATGCTAATTAACGCAGCATGGGAGAAAGATTTATCCTCCCATCTCTCTCTTCCTTCAGTAAGTTGCATACCTACTTTTTAAAAAGAGGTAAACTTCCTGAAAAATTACATTACCAAATAATAACAACTACCAACTATAATACCTAACATTCCTGTAGTATATTTTCAGGTTAAAAAAGTACTTTACTGAATTCTTTCTTGTCTTTGCATTCCTCTTCTCAAACTTCCCTCTGAGATCACCTTTCATTTACACTATATATATATATATATATATATATACACACACACGTATCTTATATGTACATTGTTTTACATATTATATATGCATAGTTGAGCACAAAGCCTGGCGTCTACTAAGAACTTGTCAGCTATCTCACTGATTTACAACAATCCTTTGAGAGGATTTGCCTGATCTTCAAGCTATGGAAAGACTGGTGATAGTCTCTGGAAGGAAGGAACAACCATTTATTAAGCACCTACTATGTGCTAGGCACTAAACTAAATGTTTTTACCAATATTATCTCATTTCATCTTTGGGGAAATGATGAAAAGAAGAGTCTCTGGTCTAACCAGACCTGTCTTACCCATTATCATCAACACAAAGGAAACTTTGAACAATGTTGGACATCTGAGCCTCCAAAGAGACTTTCTGAAAACATCTTTGTATTGAGGTCAACTTTGAAAACATCCTATCTAGGCCATTTTTTTTCTCTCTCCACTCTCAGCCCCTTTTGTTCTTTTAAAATACCAAACATCATTAGATCATGCTCTGAACTTATGTGGGCTAACTGCCATGGTTTAAATCCCAGTGAGCTTGTTGACTTTAAAAGAATATCCTAAAAGGATAAACCTGTTTGTTTTACAGTGAGAGAATGGAAAATAAAGCAACTTGAGTTTCTTTCTGAGACCTTGCTTGCCAAGTTGGTCTTCAGAATGATTTTTTAACAGTTGATTTATCTCCCCTGTAAAGTGAAGTTTCTTAAAATAAATATATAAAATGTCTTAACAGGGCTTGCTCTAAGAACAATGATCAGAAACCACTGAAGATTCACAGGCCCTGCTCCAGGGATCACTAGATTCACTTTTATTCGATACGTGGAATCTGGGATCTTTTTCTTTTGATATCCAGGGATGACTTTGAGAGTTCAGATTTTCTGGGCTACCAACGGAAACTGGGGATTGGTGAAGGTCACTTGGGGGGCTTCTGTTTGAGGTTGTACAGCAACACAAAATCTGAATATCTGTTTTGGCCTTTTCCCTCAAAATAAAGGAAGGCAATTTGAATGGAGACCCAGAAAAGGAAGGCATTTCCATAGTCAGATGAGTAGAACAAAGGTTGTAGCAAAAGTCTATCTGTCTTTAATAACAAGACTAAAGTAACCTCTTACTTGCCTAATATTGATGATGTAACATTCTACTGATGAGGAATTTCTTAGATCAATGCAGACTGACACCCACTCAAAAACACTTAGACTTAGTGAGGTGCCAGGTGGAGTGTTGGGGAGCATCCTGTATTTGGAATCCAAGGGTATAGGTACGAATCCTCTGTTACTCACTGGCATGACCATGTGCAAATCATTTTCCATCCTGAGGCTTGGTTTCTCTGCTTCTAATCAAGGGGACTGGAATGACCATCTTCAGGTGTGGGAAGGCTGTTCACCCAGAAGGGGAGCTCAATTTAGGAAGATAGCTCTAGGGCTGAAAGCCACTTTAAAGATGCTTTTGGTCAGGGGCTCCTAACCTGTGGTCTATGGATAAATTTTAGGGAGACTAAACTTGGATGGGAAAAAAAACATCTTTACATCAATATACTTAATTTCCTTTGTGATTCTATGCATTTTATTATTTATCATTATCATTATTATTGCTTATTTTATTGTTTATTATTTTATACACTTAAAAACATAATTCTGGAAAATGATCCACATTATTCTCCAGATTGCTTGCCAAAGGGTCCAGGACATAAAAGAACCCTTACTGTATATGAATGTTGACTCTTACTAGAAAGAAGTCCTGAACTGGTGATTTCACTGATATACAGAACACTCAGAGGAGAAAACACTCTCTACTTGTGCAGACTGGCATCTTCTCTGCTACTTACAGAGTTGCCCAGAATACTGGGAGGCTGGGGGAGTTGCCCCAGGGTCACACACACACACACACTATAAGTGTCAGAGATGGGATGACTTCATACTTCTGTCACTTTGTGGTACTATATTATTCTTTTTCTTAACATTGAATCAAATGAAACAAACAAAAAAACTGAGTAAAGCTCTCTCTAGTCCTTAGGAAGTTTTTTTCTTTTTTCTTTTTTTTCCTTTTTTCATCTTGCACTGAGTTGTAATCCTGTCTCTCTCAGCAACTTCTCCCCGTTGCTCCATTAGTCCTCCCCTGGAGCCAAATGGGACAAGTCCAATCCCTCTTCCCTGTAACAGATTCTCCCAGCACTTGAAGACAGCCATCAGGCCCTCATAAGTCTTCTGTCCTGTAGGCTACCCACCCCCAGTTCTTTAAGCCTATCCATAATAGTTATTATGCCTTGAATGTATACAAAGCTTCTTTCATTTGCTCCAAAGAATAGGATTATGCTGATTTTCCAGCCTGGACTTCTGGCAGACACACTGGCTCCTGGATCCCTGCGGCAACCATTAGGCAACACATAAGATATGACTGAGAAAGATGGCACTTCCTTCTTCAAATGGATCTATCAAACAGTCTATTTAAAGTTGTTGGTGCCTCTGTTTGTTACTGGTTTTCTTGAGAAGCATTGAGTTATCCTACTGGAGTATATCTTACCGATATGTGTACATATATATATATACATATGTATGTATACATATGTATACAAATATACATATATATGAATATATACGTATATTCATATACATATACATACACACATACACACATATACATACACACTTACATTATATATATATATGTATGAGAGGGACATTGGGGAGGGGAGAAAGAGTACATTGAGCCAATAGGTTGGCAGGTGAGAGTCCTTGAAGTGCATCTACATGGCCCAGCATATGGAACTCACATGGTAAATATCCTGGCAAGCAGAGACTTCCCAGAAAGTAACCTGCAGGAAATCTCCTACAGCTCTGGAGAAACAGAAGGATTTCCTCAAGGTGTAGACAATAGGGTGCTAAACTCTGAGTCAGGAAAATCTGTGTTCAAATCTCACCTCGGATATCTGCTTCAGAACTTCAGTTATGTAACCACTCTGAAACTCTGTTTCATTCTAATGGCCTTTGAAATCCCTTCTGACTGGAAAATTATATTTGATGGTCACAGGGACTCATTTAATCATTTGATCCATTAGATTATAAACTTGTTAGGGCAGAGACTGTCTTTCGCCTCCTTTTGCATACCTAGAGCTTAACATAGTGCCCAGAATAGAGTAAGAACTTGAGAACTGTGCATTGATGATTGATCTAATCAGAATCCAAGCCCAGGAAGGAACCTTCAAAGTTCAATGGCCCCATATTGCCTTTAGGGTAAACTGTTTAAGTTCTGCGGGTATTTAAAATTCTTTTGCAATTTGTCTATAATCTCTTCTTTCAGAATAATTTTCCATTATTTCTCCTCTTGCACTCTAAACTCCAATCAAACTGGTCTACATCTTGTTTCTTATGCAAAAATTTCTATCTCCTACCTCCATACCTTTGCTCAGGCTGTTCCTCATTCCTGGAACATCTTTCTCTCCTCACTTCTACTTGAAATTCCCTTCAAGATTCAGCCAAAGCACCTTTCCTGGGCCTCTTCTCCACTAAAATGACTTTTTATGTATTTTCTATTCATTTATCTGTTCATTCCTTGTCCCATTTCTTCCCCAGTAGCACCCCCAGCACCAAGGACAGTGCCTGGATTTCTTCATCAATGCTACTCTCAGGTAGGTCAGTTTCTATTTACCTTGGTCTGTAATGGCTTTTAAACAGGTTCTCTCTCTCTCTGGCATTCAACCTCTGAACTTCAACTTATTCTTCTCTGTCTTAAGTGTTGCTTTGATTTGGACAAGCAGGAATTAGATCAGGACAAAGGTGGGGGGGTTCAGAATCTAATATAATCAAGCAGTCATGGAGATGGAAATTATTCTGAGAGACCCCAGGCATAGGCATAGTATGTGTCCACCTCTGTAGCAGGATTTGAGGATTATTTCCATTTTAACAGGGAACTATTTTTTTCCCAGCTAGTGATAATCCCCAAAAGAATGGCCTTAATTAAAGGGATCTTGGGTATAACAAAGAAAATGCTTTTAGGGGAAATATGTTACCTAGAAGATGTAACATATTATTCATCTATTTTATTGGTAAGTAGTGTAGCAGACAGACTTGGGAGCATTGAGAATTGAAGTAAAATCTTGCCTTAGACATTGGCTAGCTGCATGACCCTGGGCAAGTCCCTTGGTCACTTTCAGTCTCAGTTTCCTCATTATTAAAATGAGGATAATCATATCACCTAGCCCACAGCATTGTTGTGTGAACTAAATGAAACCCCACGTGTTAAGCATTTTGCAAACCTTGAGCACTACACGAATGCTAGCTATTATTAATTAACATCTTCCACCAGAGATCAGGACCCTAGAGGAATTTGTCTCAGAACAACAACAACAACAAAATTCTGGTGGGGAAAGTAGGGTAGTTGAATGGGGGACACCTAAGTACCCTGAGGCAGTATGAAGGTACTGAGTACTTGAAGGAAGATTCCAAAAAAGAGAGGAGGGAGACCAACAGACCAATAGGAGGAGAAGACCCCATAGACTAGACCATCTCTCAACAAGGCTAGCCCAAGGCAGAGCTGGGAGGAAGGCCAAATTCATCTTCCAAGTTTACATCAGGTGAGGTTGCCCCTAAGCCAAGTGGTTTGACAGATGTAAATCAATTTAGTTTTCAAAGACCTCCATTCCTGTGTTGAATTTGAGGCCTGCCTCACTTTGAGGGTGGAGGGAGACAGAGAACAGGCTCTGACCACAGATTGCTTTCCCAAGTCAGTAGTTGAACAGACTTTCCCTTTTCCAGACTATCCAGGCCACTGTTTAATAGCCTCTAGCAGACAGGCTGCAGGTGGGCTTCTCACCTGCCTCCCATTAGAGGTTTAATTTTTTTTGCCTCTGGGAAATGACGTGAGTTAGAGACACATCTGTACTGGGGGTAAAGCAAATCCCTGGCACAGTTTTTTCCCTGCCTTCTCCTGTGTACATGGAAAGTTCAGGTAGTCACTCAGGAGCCACCTCTTCCTTTGTTCCTTTTTCTTTTTATCAGTAGACAGGTCCCTATTCATTTCTTGTTAAATGATGTGTGATAGAAATTGACCTAAAAGAAAAAGTAAAGTCTATTTTTTTTTTATTCACAAAGGCCAATGACAGCATTCAGTACTATGGCTTGATGTAAATCACACCACTTCCACTTACTATGGAAAATTCCTATGTGTGTGTTTGTTTTCAGTATTCCTTTTCAGACCAAGTTATATCCCCAGAACCCATGTTATAGCTTATAGACATAGAAATCCAAGGCTGGGAGGGAACTTAACGATCTTGAACGATTCCCTATCATTTTACAAAGGAGAAAATTGAGGCTAAGTCAATCTATCAGTCAATCAATAAGCCTATATAAAGTGTTGACTATCTTCTAGCATCCTTAAGGCCATGGGTTCCCCACCCCTGTTAGGCACTGTGCTGAATCGTGGGGATAGAACAGGGATGAGGAATCCACTTGTGCTTTACCTGGTACTGGGAACTCCAGGGGAGGGAGCCAACACTTTCTCTTCAGCGTATAGCATCAGAAAGATGCCTACAGCCAAGAAAGCTCCTCTCTAAGGCAGAAATGAAATAGCTGCTGCCTTCAAGGAGATTACATTTTACCATGGGAGATAATCTATATAAGTAGCAGCAAATTTGAAATAAAAACAGACAGGCGTGGATTGTTGCCTGAGATTGCACATGTTACAGAGGGGCTAGAATTTCAACTCTGGTCCCTAACTGAGATCTGGTCTCCTTTCCAGCCTCTTGGAGGAGGGGCCTTTTATTGTTGTGTTGGAAAGATTTGCAATCTAGTTCAAGTTCTGGGACCTGAGAAAACTCATCTCATCCTTTAGGGTCCCAGTTTCCCATTGACTTTTGCTGAAACTCTCTTTAGAACTTGCTGTGGTGAGTAAAGACCAAGGTAGATCAAAACCAGAGAAGTGCAGAAGAGGAAACGGGAGGGCCAGACTCAAACAGGACTATTAAATATCTGTCTAAGCAAAGCTGATCTGTTAGATTCCATTAACTCTTTACATTTGCTTGGCTCCCTGCCCTACAGCTGGTCACCTGCCCAGAAACACAATTGGAAACAAAACCCTTAACCTAGCTCAGGTTTCTTAATGAAATATGATTACAAACTTTACAATATATATATATAACCCAAAGGCGACTCACAAGGTCCACACCCACCAAAGCACCACATATAATGAGTCAAAGTTTCAGCCTGGCTTGGACCCATCCGAACAGATGGTTCTTTAGGAGGTTTGGGAACCACCTTTTCAAAGAAGGGAATTAAAGCCCCAAGGAAAGAATGCAGGGACTGGGCTGTACCTGAGCCCTCCCCTCCAATGATTGTTCCCTGTGGCTTCCCTCTGAGAGGTCCTTACATTTCCTTATTACACTTTTATTGGAGCTGACAGACTTTGAAGAATGAAATCTATGGGCCTGTTCTCACTGACAGTGAGGAATACACTTTCACTTAATTTTTTTTTATTTTTAAAAATGGACTTTTACTGTTAGGTTTTGTTTTTAATATCAACTTCCTCTCTGAAGAGTTTGTTTTCCTTTCTTAAGCCAATGAGCATTTCTTGCCACAAAGAACAACAAAAAAATCAGACAAACTGTCACCAAGTACATCGAGTTTGAAGTGTTCCTGAAAGTGGACCATGCCAATTTTTTGAGGGTCATTTTCTATTTGTATGAAGAAAGATCTAAGTGGTTTAATGCATGGTAAATTTCATATGAGTTAAGAGCATGACATGGAAGCCTTCCCCCCCCCAAAGAAAGCTAATGAGGTCAGATTTTGTTAAGAGAGGCATAGTGTGTAGACCAGAGGCAGTGGGGCAGAGTGGAGATTGAGAGACGTCTGGGTTCAAGTTCTGTCTCTGACAATAAATTGGCTGTGTGATTCTGGGAAAGTAACTTAATTTCTTAGTTCCCAAAGCAGCTCTCTAAGACTATAAGTTACATGTAGTTTCAGATATGCATTGGTAAAGGAGGTTTCCTCACTATCTATTCTCTGCACCGGTGAAATTATAGGTCCAGACCTGCTTCCTTCCCTGTCCCCCCAAAATAATGCCCAGAGAAAAATAAATTGTAATTCTACTGTCCACTGAAGTGTATCAGTCAGTTAACCAACAAATATTTGTAAAGCACTTACTATATACCAGCGCTGGATCTGGAGCCAGGAAGACTCCTCCTTCTGAGTTCCAATCAGGCTTCAGATACTTACTAGCTGTATGACCCCGTACAAGTCACATGACCCTGTTTGCCTCCTTCCTCATCTGTGAAGTGAATTGGAGGAGGAAATGGCAAGCCACTCCAGTATCTTTGCCAAAAAATGCCTAACCCAAATGGGGTCATGAAGAGCTGGACACAACTAAATAGCAACAAACAAGCATGTGCTGAACCATGAGATTTGGGGATCCATAGACAGAAGCAAAACAGTTCCTGCCCTCAAGGAGCCCACCTTCTACAGGTGTATTATGTTTAGTTCTGTGCACTGGATTTGGGGGAAGACACTGACAAACTAGACAGAATTCAGAGTGGAAGGAGGATGTCAGAGGGCTCCAGAATACCCTGAGATCTGCTGAGGGAAATGGAGATGTCCTCCTGGAGGCCACAAGATGCAGTGGGGACCATGGTAGTTGACTTCAAGTATCTAAAGGATTATCATGGAGAAAAGGAATTTAGATTCCTTCAGCCTGGTCTGGGAGGGCAGGCCCTGGAGCAAGCAGTGAAAGTTGCTGAGAAGCAGGTGTAGGCTCCACCCGAGGAAAATATTTTTTACCAAAAATCAGAACTGTCCAAAGGTGGACTGAGCCACCTCAGAGAGGTCATGGGTGTCCTCTCCCTGAAGGTCTTCTAGCAAGGGCTGAATGGACACTTGTCAGGGATATGATACAAGAGATTCTTATTGGGTATGGGTTGGACTACAGACTCTGAAGACCCTTCCAATGCTTGGACTCTGTAATTTCCGGCAACAAGTGCACTACTAGAAACAAGAATTGTCCAGGGTCCAGATCAAGAGGCTGCAGGAGAACTTGGAAGCTGTGGGTCTTTCCAGTCCTGAGGTCTTACAGAGAAAGGCAGGCTCTCTGATGGTTCTTGGCAGCGTCTTGGAACAAGCTCAGGGTCACTCATAGCTGGAGGAGAGAATAAAACCTGAGTGCTAAGCTTTTCCTAAGCCTTACAATATGTCACTTTTTTTTTTAACTCCTGGAGTTACAGGCTAGAATTTCCTAGGCTAGTTTTTCCTCCACTCTGGTACTCATTCATTGCTACTGAGGAATTTAAACTGGTAACTGAGAGCCAAGGATGGGGACTAAGGCCTTCTGACTCAACTATTTATTCCTCTGACTTCTAGGTAGTACAGTGGTTAGAGCACCATGACTCATGGGTGAGGTGACTTCCCCTCACCCTGTCTGCCTCAGTTTCCTCATCTTTAAAATGAACCAAAGAAGGAAATGGCAAGCCATCTTTATTATTTTTGACAAGAAAACCCAAAATGGAGTGAGAGTCAGAAATGAATTAAAAAAAACAAAACAAAACAAAACTGAAACTCAGCGAGTGAAATTATTTGCCCAAGGACATACAGATAGATACAAAGAAAAAAGAAAAACAATCTCTATCTTTTAGTGCCTGTCATACAGTAAGCACTCAATAAATGCTTACTGTTGGTGAATAAATACAAAGTATATTAAGGCTTTAGAATAGATACAGTATCTCCCCTTTAGAATGTAAACACCTTGAGTTTCAGACTGCTAGGGGGCGCCATAGTGCACATAGTGTTGGGCCGGAGTCGGGAAGATCCGAGTTCAAGTGTGACCTCAGATAATTACTAGCTGTGTAGCCCTAAGCAAGTTACTTAACCACAGCTGACCCATAAAATGGGAATCATAATAGTACCTACTTTTCAGGGTTATTGTGAGAATGAGATAATATTTGTAAGGCATTTAGCACAGGGCTTGGAACATGGTAGGTATGATCTAAATATTTATTCCCTTCCTTGAGTGCAAGATTTGTTTTGTCTCTCCAGAACCCAGGACAGTGTTGTACAGATACAGCAGTAGTTAAGTCAACAGATATTTATTAAGCTCCTACTATGTGCCAAACATTCTGCCAAGCACTCACACTTCATAGAAGTTTCGAATTGAATTGAGGAATTGGAACTAGTTGAAGCACAAAGTCCTTTCTGGCTCTGGCATTCTTTGGTTCTAGCTCACCCTTTCTCCCCACTCCACTTTCCTTCCATCAGTAGGAACATTTGGGAAGAGTAGATGAAATCTCTCAGAAGATCTAGGTAGGTGCAAATTGAGAGACATACAAGTGGAGACTTAGGCTGTAAAGCTTTCTTTTTCTCATGAGCATTCTGTCACAGATATGACCAAAGAGATAAATTGTTCAGTGACCCACTCTGAGAGGCAAAGGATAGAACAGAGACATATGTTCACCTTGAGGCGCTATGCCCTCCTATGGAGGGCATCCCACAGAGAGTACAAAGAGAAAGAGGGTTCCCTACGAATAGCTAGGCTCTATGAATGCTTCTGCTTCTGCTTCCAGATGACATTGTACTAATTGGAGCATTACAAAGCTTCTCTAGTGAAATGTAAATAATTCCAAGGAGTTCAATTTGTAAACATCCACAAGAGAAACATAACAGGCAATGTACATTTCTCATTCACTTTATGACTTGCATGGAGAGTCAATAGACTATCAACAGATATAACCGTGGATGGGCACCAAAGATGGCCAGTGATCTGGACTCAGAATCCAAAAAGAGGAGGAGAAATGGGATCCCATCTGAAATGAATGCTTTCAAAGGTCAACTCATACTTGACTAGAGGGGTACAAAATGGCACCCAGATCAAACAACCATGAATATGCTTTTAAGTCAACTGGGGCTGGGACTGAGGGAGTGGGAAGCTAGGTACTGGCCTCACTGGGAAAAGAGTCTGGACACTGCCTGTTGGATTAGGAGACAGATGCTAGGGCATCCCAGCCTTGGCTAAGGAGGTTGTCTTTAAAGAAGGAGGTGAGGGGAGGGAGCATTCCCAGTGGTCTGAGAAGCTCAGCAGATTAAAATGTTGTACTTCCTGAGTTTTAGAGCCCTTGGCTAAAGCTCCTGCCTTTTAAAAATATTATTTGCAGTTATTAAAGGTCCTAAGTCTCTCGCTGCTTTGAAAGATCATATTCTCTCTGTAATGATGTTTGGCTGTGAATCATAGGATGCCATGACCTCAGAAGAAACAGAATCCTAGGTGCTTCAAAGGGCAAGGGAAGGACACCTGAGAAGTGTGAGATGGTTTTAGTATTTTACCAGCTATGATGGAAATGGAATTAAAAGCTACCATTAAGCTCATGTATGACCAAGAAGGGATCAAAGGATTATAGGTTTAGTACAGGAAGGGACTTTGGAGGCCAAGTACTCTGACTCCTTTTTATAGATGAGGAAGCTGAGGCTGAGGAAAACCAGTCTGATGTCATATAGGCAGCTAACATCAGAACTAAGATTTGAATTCAGGTTCTTTAGTTCCAGAGGCAATTGGTTTTCCACTGTGTCACATGGCTGACATATAACTTAGTGATAATAAAGAACTAAAGATAGGAATTTAAATAATAGCTAGCATTAATACAACACATTTAGGTTTGCAAAGAATTTTGCAAACATTGTCTCATTTTTATCTTTACAACAAAGCTGGGAGACAAGTGTTATTTCCCCCATTTGACAAACGAAGAGACTGAGGTTAAGTAGCTTGAGGCCACATTCGAACTCAGGCGCTCCTGACCCCCACTCCAGTGCTTTCCATTGTCCCACCTAGCTACTTCTAGGTGTCTTGTTGGCAGCCAAAAGACTTTGAGTGATTCCTTTTGGGAAGGACTTAGAAGGAAATGGTGAAAATCTGGGCAGAATAAGAAAGTGTAGAGATGTTGTGCTCCGCCCCCACAGAATGAGAATGCACATTGATGAAATCTGGGATCCATCTAATATATGGTCTACTAAAGAACACACATTGAATAAAGCCAGTTCACACTGATTTATTCTCATGTCTAAGTTACTATTTACATATAATGGCCTAATCTTAAAGAAGAGATGACAAAGTGTACCTCCCCTCCCTTCTTAGCCGAGGTGGGGGATTATGACTATAGAATATTGCACACTACCAGATCATTTAATGGCTTGACAGTTTTACTGCATCATTTTTTTCTTTCTTTGCTAACAAAAGGTGGCTTATTGGGTAAGGGAGAAGGGAGGGATCTATTCAGAAATTAAGGAGATAGAACAGAAGAGCAATACATTTTTAAAAATATTATTTTCATGGAGGGTAAAGTATGGATAATGCCAAACAATAAGTAAATTTAAAATAATTTTTGGTTGACTGTGCCGAGGAACGCCTACACTAGCACAGATGATTGGTTTCAACTCAGTCTTGTTTTATTTTCATTTCTGGTGACCTAGGACTCTTCAGGACGGTTCAAAGATAGTTGAAAAACAGCTGGGAAAGAGCCTCCAAAGTCATTGAGGACACTTCTCCCAGAGTGAATCTCCTCTATGACATTCTGGTGAGTGGCCACCCAACCTCTATGGAAGACCCCTAGTGAAGGAGAACTTACTGTCTTCCAGAGAGTTTTTCCATGGAGTAAATAAAGATCTACATTCCTATTATTTCTATCCAGTTTTGTCCTGTCCTCTACCTGGTGCAGACCAACACATTTATATTAGAAGGCAAAAAGTACATGTGCACAGATGAGGGAAGTAAAGACCAAAGAAGCACCTTGTCAAGTTCGCACTAGTTACTACACTTCAGAGTTAGGATTTAAAAATCTAGACCTTTTCATCTCAAATCCAGGGCTTAGCACAATGCCTGATGGCTAGGAGGCATTTAATAAATGCTTGTTGACTCAACCCTCTACTGAAATGAGGAAAGGCTTACCATCTTGTCCACATTTTGACATCAATTTAGCATAAACTAACTTGAGAGCAACCTTGCACTACATATTATCTTCAAGTTTAGGGTGGAGCCAGAAAGGATATAAATATAGTCAGTCTTGAATAAAAGGAAACCTGGCTTGGTCAAACCTTGGAGAATACTCCAAGGGTGACTGACTATCAGAGAATGGCCAGAGATGAGGGGAAGTTCATAAATAATTTTACCTTTACTGAGTTCCTGCTCATTTCTTTAAGAAATGGCTCACTCACCATGCATCAGGCCAGGATGGTATTTTCTGAGCAATCTACATGAGCTATGGTCACCATTTTTGCAGTTCCCACTTTTAATGGCTTCACAGTTCAGTTGTACCATGGGATACATAACTTTTGCATCCAGATGCATAATTTTCCATTTTAAAAAGTCAGAAAACAGACTCTTTAGGGAGATTGCTGAATACCAAGGAGAGAGGCCCAGAGAATTAGAATAATTTGCATCTCCCTTATAAAGACTTACATAGAGAGAGAAGAATGTGGATGGAACAGGAGCCATAGACCCACCTACCAGCTCCCTTGGTTCCCAATGGAAACAGAAGGAAACAGGGCCAAATACAGAGCCAGAACAGTATTCTTCATTGTGTAGGTGAACAGCCGGGATTCATTAGCTTTGGTGGCTCCCATGGTGGGGCTGGGTTTCTTCTACCACATGTTACAGCCTGGTGGGATGGCCCTTTCTCCAACAAGTACTCATAGCCTTCTCCCCCTCTCTGCTGCTGGAACTTATCTATTCTTCCTTAGGATTAGAAGGAAATGTCATCTGATAATTGAAGGAGCCCCACAGGTCTTTGCAAACTGGAATCAAAATCTCTCTGGAGACCAGGTGGTATGAGGTAGAAGGAACAACGCATTTAGAACAGAGAAACTAGGTTCAAATCCTGACTCTGCTACTTAATACCTGAATGATCTTAGGCAAGTCACATGTACTCTCTAGGCTCATCTATCTCTCATCTATCAAATGAGGGATTAGATATGAGGAACTCTGAGGTCCATGGTAGCTTTGAAACTATGACCCTGTGAACTTTCATTTCGAAAAGGTAGACGTTGGAGGGTAAGTAAAAGTACCCAATTATCTCATCATAGCTTTAGAACTGACAGAACCTTAGACACCATCTAATATTCCTGTCTCATTTAGGGATTAGGATCAGAGACCCTTGTCTATAAAATAAGGGGTTGGGTCACATGGTCTTTAACTCTCCTTCTAGCTCTGGAAATCTACAATGTTCTACAGTCAGAGACCCCTTTCAACTCACATTTTCTGAGCTTTAAGATTAAAACATAATTGCAGTCCATTAGTGATTTGGAATATACACAAATTATAGGCCTGGTGGATTATCTATGGCACAATATTAATTTCAATTGCTTCCCCACTCCCATCCCTGAACCCCTCCCCATTCTTCTCAGCATGGCCTTCTTCAGCCATACAATCTAAGGACTTATTTGTCTGGTTCTTCATTTATTTTGGTTTGTTGGGAAGATGAGAGGAGGGGTTCAGGGATAAATGCTTCTTGAATTTCCCTTGAGGCAAAGGGAAGGATAGAGGCTTAGGGCGGGGAAAAGATTTCTAAATTATCTCCTGTGGTTTACAACGTGACTTTAATATCTTGTAAATTCCAAAATGCTTTTCAAAAGACAAATAATTTATGGATTAGTCACAATTTAGGCTTGTTCATAGGAGTACTCATCTGTATGAACACTTAGCAGTTGGTTATAAAAGGGAGATGTCATTTCTAGCCTATCACGCTATGTAATTTTGGAAACATCTCCTTTTTATCCCTTCCCTGGAATTCTTCCATCTCTACCCTCCTAACCTCCTTTTCTATTACTTTAAAGATTGAGAATCGAATAGGATAACCAGCAGTTAGATTGACCATCAAGGTTTTCAGAGTGTTTTTGCAAATGCTTGCTCTTTTGATCCTTACAATAAATAATCTGGGGCACAGAGAGGGTAAGGGACTTGTCCAGGGTCACGACTGGTAAGTATCTGAGGCAAGATTAAAACTCAGACCCTCCAGAGGGATCACAGCTGGCAGGGACCTCAGAGGCTGTCTTTACAGATGAAGAAAGCAAGCATTCCTTCCACTGTACCTGCTACCTTTTGTGCTCATTTGAGCAAGCCACCCTTGCTCATTTCTAGATTCTTTTCTTAACAGCTCCCAGTTGTTCTAGAAGATCTAGAAACCTCAACCAGTGACTAACAAAGAACAGTCAGTGATGTCCTCTGAAATTCTAGGAAAGGGAACCCAGGACCTCCCCTTCAGTAACCCAAATCACAAGAGGGAAAGATGGTGGTGGTTGTTGCTTCAACCATTTTCATTCATGTCTGACTCTTTCTGACCCCTTTTGAGGTTTTCTTGGTAAAGTTCTTGGAGAAGTTTTCCATGGTACCAACTTCTAACTCAGCTGTTGGTGACCAGGGCTCAAAATAACTTTAGGGTCCCCACTTTGGGGGACCCTCGGGAGTGGAATGATGGAGAATCATGGGATCATGAGTCATGAATCTAGAGCTAAAAGGACATCAGAAGTCATTCTTGTTCAAACCCTTATTTGACAATGAAGGGAACTGAGGCTTGAGGTGGGAAGTTAGTGACTTGGCCAAGGTCACATAGACAGTAAATGTCAGAGATGAGGTGATCATATACTTTGGAATTACATATCTCTTGCACTCTAACCCCCAAGTGGCAAGGGATTGAAACCATTTGTGCAGAAAGAGTGCACCTTTCTCTGTTCATACACATTTCTAGTTTGTTAGAGCTACTTCTATTCTATTGTCAAATATTTATCATATATGCAGTCCCTTTAGCACTTACAGTTTCATAGAATCATTGCTTTAGAGCTAGGAGGAAGCTCAAAGGTTGCCTAGGACAACCCTCTCATTTTGTTGTTCAGTTGTGTCCACCTCTTGGGTTTTCTTGTCAAAGATACTGGACTGGTTTGCCATTTCTTTCTCTAGCTCATTTTACAAATGAGGAAACTGAGGCAAACAGGATGAAACGACTTGCCCAGAGTCACACAGCTATTAAATGTCTGAGGTTAGATTGGAACTCGCAAAAATGAGCCTTCCCAACTCCAGGTCCGCCATTCTATTCACTGAACAACTTAGCTGCCCAGCAGTTCTCTGTCTCTATCTTTGTCTCTGTCATTTTATACTTCAGGAAACTATGTCCCAGAGAGGGAAGGAACTTATATAAAGCCATAAAGGTAGTGGCAGAGCCAAAATTTGAAACCCATACCCTCAGGTTTTAAATCCAGCCCTTTTTCCTCTTGCCATTGTCTCCTTAACAGATGAGGAATGGTAGTTCTCATTGGAGTGCAAGGACCATATCCTGCAGATATATCAAGGTTTCCTTTTATTTTAGTTTTGGGTGGAATACACAGTCTAACTACCCCCAGACCTTCCCATCCATCTCGTCCCAGAGATATGTCTGTTGGTAACTCTGAACTTGACAACAAGTCCTTTCATGTTAGTGGCTTATCAGGGTTCACGTTCTCTTTTGACTTTTTATCTCTCACTAAGTCCACTTGTTGACTGATCTCTTATATTGCCTTTTGTGACTATACCTACTACTCCCCTCCCACTGTCCTCACCCTAGCCCAGGCCCTAAGCACCAAACCCTTGGAATATGTTCATCTTTCTCCCTTCTAAATCATTATTAAGGAGATGGAATGGTGATCAAAGTTTGTTTTACTATTCCAATTTCCTCTTCACCCTACTTAGTACTGACTCATTTTTTCAGATGGATATCCATGGAATAAACATTTCTCCACTTTGGGACGTGGTACCAAAAGATCTATAACTTTCTTGATTATTTTTGTTATCTATGAGCACTCACCCAGAGACAGCAGGTCTGGCAAAACACTTCCATGTTAGGTTTGTCTCAATCTCTTTTCTGGGGATGTTTCTCCCTTGGTTGCCTCCTCCTAACTGTTTTCAATAAGTATATCCAAACTATAAAAGGCCTATGGACAATGTTGTTTATAAAGACAAAGTAGAAGACTCATCTTCCTGAGTTCAAACCCAGCCTCAGACTCACACACCAATTGTGTGACCCTGGACAAGTCACTTCACCCTGTTTGCCTCAACTTTCTCATCTGTAAAATGAGCTGGAGAAGGAAATGGCAAACCACTCCAATATCTCTGCCAAATAAACCCCAATGGGGCCTCAAGGAGTTGGACTCGAATGAAAAATGACTGAATAACAAAATTACTAAAACAAAAAAATGGTAAATGGACTTTCCCATGCCCAGAAGGAAAGTTTTCTGGTTCCTCTGAGAAACCCTCAGGGGAAAAGGGAGATTCAGAGTGACTGACCTGGGTAGTCAGAGTTTCAGAACCACAACATCTCTTTGAACACTCCTCATGCCTAGTTGGCCCAAGTAACCTTCCTCCCAGACTTCTGGCCCCTGTCTTTGTCCCCTTCCTCATGCTCTGCATCTGCCTCCCAGTTCCAAGTGACTTCTTGTGCCTTCTTTTTGCCTCTTTTTACCTTGTCAGCAGCTGGGTTCCTTTAAGAGTATTTCCTGGACTCAATGAAATAACTTTTAAAAATCCACTTCTGGGACTACTCTGTACCCTATTAAGGGATCATCTGGTATGGCCGAACCTTTTATAATTGTTGTACAATGCTTCACATTATTGTCTTTCTTTCTATGATTAGACTCTGGGCTTCCAAGGACCACTCCTTCATCCAATTTACCCACTGCTGTCAGGACTTTTTTTGAAGGGGACAGTAGGAGTGGACTTATTCCTGTAGGGAACTTTTAGTGTAGAAATTCCTTTCAATGATGCTGATTAGTAGTTAATAGTAACTAGAGAGTATTTGGGGGGCACTGAGAGGTTAAGTGGCTTATTCATGGTCATATAAGTAGTATGAGTCAGTGGTATGACCGGAACTCAGTTGTTTCTGATTCCAAGACTGACCCTCAATCTGCTGTACTATGATGCCTCTTCCTAAAACACCATCTTGCATGTGTCATTCTCCTTTCCTTTTCTGTCCTTTCCTCTCTTTTCTATTCTCTCCCCCCTTCCTCTTCCCTTCTCTTCCCTTTCTCTTTCTTTATTTTTCTTTCCTTCATTTATTTTTTTAATTTCTCTTTCCTTCCTTCCCTTTTTAATTCTCTTTCATCTGCCCTTCCCTTTCTTACTTTCCTTTCCTTTTCTCTTCCTTCCCTGTCCCTCCCTTCCTTTCTCTTCCCTTGACTTTCCTTTTGTTTAAAGCTAAAAGCTACTCCCCTACAAGTAGGGAATAAAGTCTCAACTCCTTCATTTTCCATCCACGGCCCTTCACCATTTTGTCCCTCACTGCTTTCTCAACCTTTTCCCCTTAACTTCTTTACAGAAACTCTTTACTGGAACCAAAGGTTTACACACTTTCCCTTGAACATTCTCACCTCTGTACCTTTGTTTGTGCCCATCCCTTTACCTAGAGTGCCTTCCGTACTCCTTCCCCCTAGTCCCCTACTTCCTTCAAGGATCAATACTTGCCTTATCTCCTTTGTGAAGTACCCCCAGGCTCTGCCACCTCCCTATACCTATAGGATTTAGACGGAGAAGAACTTAAGAGATCATAGAGTCCAATCTCCTGATTTTATGGTCTCAGAGTCCAGGTAAAGGGAGTTATCCAAAGTCACCCAGCTAGTATGTAACAAATCCAGGGCTCAAATGCAAGTCCACTGATTCCAAATCCAGGGCTCTTTCCTCTACACTGCACTGACTTCTTCACCTCCATCTTTTCTGACTCCACTTCTTTGACCCTTACATAAGTATTTATAGAAAAGATTGGGTGCTCCTTGTGTCTGTCCTGTCTTCTCAGCTAAATCACAAAAGTCTCATGGGATGGAATAATGCATACTATTTAGCCATCCTAATGTCATAGATTTAAAGTTGGAGGCAAGTTAAAACACCACCACTACCTTGACTACCATACCCTCTCGACCCTGAGATGGACAACCCAAAACCATGAACCCAAGGGCCCTCCCTGAGAATAGTGACATTAAATAATGACATGAAAGAAGAGGCATTAACATTTGCTTTGCCATTGCATCCTAAGAACCACAAGAATTTCCATCTGACTTACCGCTTAAACCTTCCATAATTCTTGTCTCCCCTATTCAAATAAGGAATTCCCAGAGAACAGGAACTGTCTTAATTTTCTCTCTGTCTCCCCAGGGTTTAGCACAGTGTTTTGCAATAGTACATGCTTTGTAAATGTCTCACTTATCCATTCATTCATTTTTTGAAGTTTCTTCATTTTACAGATGGTAAAACTGAGGTCCAGGGAAGGGAAAAGACCCAGCTCATGGTATACATATGGTAAACAGTAGAGTTGGGGTTCACACCCAGTTCTAAAAGTGAGGCCTGTCTGCGTCCAGAAGATGAGTTCCATCTTCTCCCAGACCAGCAAACTACAGGGGGCTTGGCCTCCAAGCAGGGAGCCAGGTAGAAGACTGGCTTTCTGCTCTGACTCCAAATACATTATTCTTTTTGCTGTTTCATATAAGCATAATACTCAGACATGCACTTCAAATTGATGAAGTGATCAGACAAGTGTGTCTTTTATTTACTCCTACTTATATAAAGAATGTAAGTTCCTTGAGGTCAGGAGCTGTAGGTTCAGAGGCCCTTTCCATTGTAAACTAGTGTAGTCCCGTTCCAGGGTGGGGAACTTTTGGCCTTGAGGCCATATGTGGCTCTCTAGGTTCTCAGCAGGACCACGCTTCTTGGATTCAGTCAAAGGGCCGCACTTGAGGATCTAGAAGATTCAGTCAAAGGGCTGCACTTGAGGGCCTAGAGGGACACAACTGGTTTCAAGGCCACAGGTTCCCTTTCCCCAGTTTAGTTAGTATAAACATTGTCTTCCAATAGGAAACAAAGCTGCTCTTCCCAGGGTGAGAAAAGGACCAAGCAAACCCCTGGGAAGTCTGTCTTAATGGAATTCCTGCCTTCCTTTGACTTGGTTGAGGCTTCCAACCTGACCAGTCCCCCAGAGTCCTCAAGAGAGGAACCAGGCAGGGAGGAGGCGGGGTGCTCGGCTTAAATAGTCCCAGTCACAGAGCTGGGCAGAGCTAAGAATGCTGAATTTAGCTTCTGAATTTAAATCTGGGAGTAAAGTTGGAGACCATCCAGTCTGAACCCCTCAGAGCACTTGAGCCAGAATTTCAATTCTACTACTTCCTAGTTGAGTGACCTTCCCTAATCTAGGCCTTGGCTTTTGTTATGCAGTGCTTTCAGAGGGTCAGCACACTAATACCTTCCATGACTTTTCTTGGTAGAGATACTGGAGTGGTCTACAATTTCCTTCTCCAACAGAATGGAGCAAACAAGGTTAAGTGACTTGCCCAGGGTCACACAACTACTAAGTATCTGAGGCTGGACTTGAACTCAGGTCTTTCTGACTCCAAGGTTCAGTGTTCTACCCACTGAGCCACCAACCTGCCTCCGTGTCTCTGTTTCCTCATCAGCAAAAAGGAGGAGGTTGGAGGAAACGGTCCCTAAGGTCCCTTGCAACTCTACATCTGGTATCCTCTACAAAGAGGTCCAGTCTTTTCCCAGCGCACCCCGGTAGGAGTAAGCCTGTAATTAGGCTCCTCATTCAGTCACTGTCGGAGAATGTGGGTTATCACAAACACATGTCTGCCAGCAGCAAATCTGCCCTGCTGCTCCCCGGCGGCTGGGGAAGCGGGTAGGCAGTGGGGTGGGGTTCCCACCTATACCAGCCCCTCACCGGCTCCCCGCTTTTCCTTAGGGCATTGCGCCCAGGAGATGAGAGCAGCCCAGAGGGGAAAGGAGAAGCCCCGTGGTGACGAGAGCAGCCCAGAGGAGAGGGAAGTCTCCGGGGAGTGGAAGCTTGGTCTGCGCCTTCCCTTCCTACTCCAGCCTGGGTCCTTCTCCACCACGCCCCCACCAATGGGGGCAGCAGCGCCTAGCCAAGCCCAGAAAGGGTTAAGGCAGCAGCCGCGGAGGGAGGCTTGGACTGACGTTGCTCTGGCTGAAGGTAGTTCCCCTCTGATGAGGATGGGAGAGCTCAGCTCTTGCTGAAACCCGAGCTCCCTCTTAGCCAGGGCTTGGTGTGGTCCCAGGCAAAAGCCAGTCTCCCGCCTGCCTTCCTGCCTGGAGCCGGAGTCCCAGCAGTCCCCCAGTGCGCTTGCCCCGGGAAGGATGGAGCTCGCCTTCTGGACCCAAGCGGGGTTCACTTTGGTGCAGCTTCTTCTCATCTCCTCCTTGCCAAGAGGTACTGTAAGTAGCAGGGTAGGCTGGCAAGTGTGCAGAACTCCCTGCCGAGGAGGGGGCATTTCAGCTGGTGCTGCAGGGCAGAAAGCCCAGCTCCAGAATTGGGATGAGAGCCCTCGAGGGAGTGGGGAGGGGGCAGAGAAGCGAATCTTTGTTTCTGTCTACTGATGACGCTGAGGGATGTAATGTATGCGGAGGGGGCTCCATTGCTTTGTAAGGTCCAAGTTGTAAAACTCAAGAAAGATACTGAGTCCTTCACTTCTACAGGTGTGTGTTGGGGTGAGGTGAGGGTGCTCTAGTTGCTATGTTTGCCTTGTTTTTTTTCTGTTGTTAACATATGACAACAGAGGATGATTTGGGTTTAGGTTCTTAGCTCTGACTTGTAAAAAAAAAGTGGTTCCTTCAGAAAGAAAATACAGGAAGGAGAGGGGGAAAAAGAACAGGGAGGAGGAGAAGCAAATTAAAAAGTAGAGGGGAAAACCAAAGGAAAAAAGAGAGAAGGAAGAAAATACAAAAGGATGGGAGGAAAGACAAAAAGATGGAGGGAAAAACAAAAAGAAGGAAAGAAAGACAGAAAGAAGGAAAGACCAAAAGAAGGAAAGACAAGAAGGAGGAAATGTAGAAATAAAAGGGAAAGTCAAAAGAAAAAGAGAAGAGAGAAGGAAAAGACAAAAATGAATGAAGAAAAGCAAAAAAAAGGAGAGGAGGGAAGAAAAAGGAATAAATACAAAGAAGAAGAATGAAGGGGAGAAGAAAAGAGGGTGAAGGCAGTCAGAAAAAAGAAGGAAAGAAGCAAAAGGAAAAAGGAAAGGTAAAAAAGAGAAGGGACAGAAAAAGGAAAAATTGGAAAGGAAAGCCAAGTTCTATTTTGATGATGTCCTCTTCATCTTTCAGCCAAGCTTCAGTGAATCTTTTCATTTAAGAGCAGAGTGGATGGTGACCAGCAGTTTAACTTCAGTCTTTTTTGTTTTTCTCCCTCCCCCAGAAGGTTTTGTGTTCCTTGCAAGAGTAGAAGGTACACCTTGGCTGTGCGGCCACACTCAGCATTTAGTTTTTGATCACTTCAGCACCCTCGTTTGTCAAACACTCTGGCTTCTAGCCTTGGGCTTGTCATACCATTTTTCTCTAAGGAGAGAGGGGCAAGCTAGATCTCTAAGGAGCTGCTTGGACAGATTCCATGTGAAGGGTCCCCTGAGTGTTGGGGAGCAGCTGAGCCCCCTCTGGGCACAGAAGCAAGAGAGGGACAGGCTTTCTATGTGCTCACATTAAAAAGACAGGCAGCATGAAGGGGAAGGTGGAGCATCTCTCCCAGAATACTCCTTGGTGGTCTAGCCTTGACTTTTCAGAAGGCCTCATGGGCAAACCTTGAACAAAAGCTTGACTCATCAGAGTTTCAGCCAGGGGGTCATGAAGGTAATGAATTATTGCATTCTGTTGATTCACCTGGATTTGCTTGTCTTGAGAGTAGAATAAATTAATATGCACACAGACACCAAGAAAGACAGAAAGACACAATGAGAGAAAGAGACAAAGACCTATAGAGTTATACACAGAGGGGGCCACTGAACAGAGACCGTGATAGAAACAGGGACAAATAATAGCATTGAGAATTCATTATGCCCGAGAAAGAAAAGAGCATGGTAAAACCTCATCCATCAGGGAATGTCAGTAAAGGGGGGGGGTACACTAGGGTATGGAGGAAGGGGGTACTGAGCTGACAGTCAAAAGACCCTGTTCTAGTTCAGCTTTCCAGTGGTAGCTAGACGGCACAGTGGGCAGACCACTGGCCCTGGAATCAGGAAGACCTGAGTTCAAATTTAGCCTCAGACACTTACTAACCATGTGACTCTGGGGAAGTAATTTAACCTCGGCCTGCCTTAGTTTCCTCAAATGTAAAAATGAGAATAATAACAGTGCTAAGAGGATTGTTAAGAGGGTGTCTAATGAGGTAATTATCCTGACACAAGTCGACAAAAGAACTCAGACGTGACTTTTCCCAGGACTCGATTCCGTCCTTTATAAAATGAAGAGGTTGACCTAGATGTGGTCTAAGGGCCTTTCCAGGCCTGGCATTTTCTGATGTAGTGACAGGTACAAGCGTGAATAAATAAAACCCATTCTTAATTCTTTTACCTCCAACCTCACCTCTGACTAAATCTTTCTCTCTGAGTCACTGACAAGTTGGCAGAATGAATTCACTTGAATTTTTATATCCTTTCCTCCTTCTTCTTAACTGCATTGGGAAAAGGGCTAGTGAGGAAAGGAGTCAAAAGGCAGTAGCTGATGAAGAAGGAGAAGAATCTGGACAATCCACGTCCTGGATCCACAGCCCCAGGAATCAAAATGGCTTTGTTGAAATTGGTGAGGACTAAGTTCTGACTTGAGATGAATTCTTGGCTAGTGAACAAAGTACTGAACCTGGTGTCAGAGATGCCTGGGTTCACATCCCATCTCTGACATTGGCCAGTCAACCCTGGTCAAATTCCACCTTAAATTCAGGTTAAAATTTCTGTATACCTTTTGCAGTCCCTACTTAATTTCAGATGATGGAGGGAGTTCTCATTTGGGGAATTTCCCATACTGACAAATTCAATTAACCAATTATTGATAATTTACTACAATACTACCTTCTACTCTCCACTCTAAGCTACCAATACCTCTTCCCATCACCAAACATCTCTTTTGCATTTATTTTGTATATGTAAACTCCTTGGGGACAGGGATTATATGACTTCTGTCTTTACATCCCTTGCTCATAGTAAGCGTTCAATAAATACTTGTTGATTGATTGGTGTCAAGTGCCTACTATGAACCAGGCACTTTGCTAGATCCTGAGGATATAAGTATAAAAGTAAGATGACTCCTGCCCTCATTCAGAGCTTTCACACTGAGATTAGTCATGTTTCTTTGGGATAAGTTTCTGATGGATGGTTAAATATGGGCAGACACACTATAGGTAGGTAAGGTAGTGTCATTCTCTACCCCCACCAGTTAGGGGTGATTCACATGCTTGAAGACCTTACTGATACTTCTTTTCAATGTCTACATCAAGCAAGAACTTGAGAAGAGGGCACCCCTTAGGATCTCAACAACCCCTCATGAACGTTTCAGAGTGATCCCTTCTTCTCTAGGTCAGGTATGCCTTTGTTTTTTCTTCATGAGGCAGTAGGTAGGTGAGTTGTCTCCAGTCAATCAACCAACCAACTCCAACTCTTCATTCTTTAACTAGATCAGAATCTGAAAAACTCATTTATTCCTGACCCAAGAATCTCTTCCACCTTCTGCTATGGAAAATTTGCAAGGGAGGATCCGTTTCATCTTGGCAGCCAGAGCTGCTAATCCTAGCAGAGAAGAAATTCACGTGTTTTGAAAGGATGTTGAAGCTATCGGGCATCCGAACCCAGATGGATGAAGAAGCTGCATGGAAAAGGAAAATACAAATTTGAGCAGTCCCCTTCCAGTGAGAATTCAAATCTAGTGTTGGCGAGGAGACCTACAATGACCCTGTTTAATGATTTTTTAAAAATCTGATGAGTTGTAAACATTCTCCAGGATTCTGGGAGGAGACTGGGGGAATAACAGAGCCACATGACATTTGCTGGACAGCAAGAATCAAAACAATAGGTCAAATGATAAAGTAGTCATGTGAACACACCCAGCCCAGAAACACAGCACTGCCGAGAAGCCTGAACTCTGCCAAGGCTACTCTCTCTAATAGGAAAACCTCATTTTGAATATGTCCCACTTGGGAATTCTTCTTAATATGGATAATGTTGAAAGTGTGGCTTCCAGGGCAGACGTTAGCTTGCTGGAAAAGGACCTGAATTCATCTGGGGGGAAATATGAAACACAGAAGGTTAGTGGGTAAAAGAAAGAAGCCTCTGGAGGAGGAATGTGGAAAGAGGACAAGGGGCAGCACTGGCCAAGAAATGAGCTGTCAGCTTCTAATGCATTATAGCAGCAGAGTCTCAAGAGTGAGCCAGGAATGGAGAGCCTTCATTGCAGGGGTGGGGGTGAGGATGGGAGCTTCCCGTGAAAATCCACTTCTGAAAGCTTCCAACTCCATCAACTTTGCCATAATTTAATCTTTCAGGAATGGAATTTTAGAGCTGGAAAGGACCTCAATGCCCCAACTCCTCCCAAATGACCTTGTATTTATTGTACATATACTTTACAAAGAGAGGCAGCTGTGGAGTAGTGGACAGAGTGCTGACCTTGTGGCCAGAAGATATAGTCAAGTCTTGCCTCTGAAACATACTGACTTTGTGACCCTGGGCATGTTACTTGGCCTGTTAAGTATCCTGGGCAAGTCTCCAAGATTCTAAGTTTCAGAACAGGGTTAATTGGTACTGATGCAGGGAATTTCCTCATTGGCAGATTCCTATGCCAATGAAACCAAAAGTTCAGTTAAAAATGACTTACATAAATTAATAAACATTTGTTAGGTGCCTACTATGTGCTGAGTACTGTGCTAAGTATTGGGGGTATAAATATGTGAATGAAACTGATCTTATCTTGAGTGATCTTATAGTTTAGGAAGATGATCCAGCAGCAGCTATAAGAAGCAGGGATGGCTTTGTATATGTTGTATATGCCCACCGATGTGTGACATGAAGTAGGTGCTTAATAAATGCTTATTAATTGATTGATTAAAGATGATCTAGTTCAGGGGTTCTTCATCTGTGTGAACTAGGTTTTTTTGCCTTTTTGGGGGGGGAGGGCAGTTGGGGTTAAGTGACTTGCCCAATGTCACACGGCTAGTTTTTGGGTTAAGTGTCTGAGGCCGGATTTGAACTCAGGTCTTTCTGACTCCAAGGCCAGTACTCTATTGACTGTGCCACCTAGCTGCCCCTTTTAATTTTATTTTTTTATTTTTATGTTTTTATGTTTTGAGCTAGTTTTTAAAATATTGTGATGACAATGACTGAACCTGACTGGTTTCCTTTTTAATCTTCTTTATTTTATGCATTTAAAAATGTTATTCTGAGAAGGGCCATATAGATCCTTCTGGAGTACCAAAGGTCTCCTTGATACCCCTCACTTTCCCCAAATGACCTTCAATTATAACCTCTACCCAAGACTAAGAACTCTGATTTAGCCCCACTCCTTTGTACTAATGAGAAAACTCAGACTCAGACAGTTGAAATGCTGCTCAGGGGCTGGACAACTTGTTAGTGGAAGAGCCAGGATGAGATCCCTGGTCTTCCGCTATCTGACTCAGTGCTTTGTCCAGCATAGGTGACATTCATGTAGCTTCAGGTGACTATAAAGTACTTCACATGAATTATCACGAGACCAGCTTGCATCACCCTGAGGTGCTGTGGGACTGAGAGGCTCAGGGACCTTGAGTGGCTTACCCAGAGTCACAGAGCCAGTGAGAGTCTGACGCTGGATTATAACCTAGATCTTTCTGGCTGTAAAACCGATGCTCTTTTCAGCACACCAGCCTGCATCCCTCTCTGTACCACAGATACCTCCGCTGCATGATTAGGGGCAGATAATTGACTGGTAATCCAGTGGAGTCTTTAGGACTGGGCTGCTGAAAACATGGGACCTCATCCATACCATTGAGCTATTCTCGACGCCACTGGCTCAGCTGTGTCGGCTGAAAGTGACAGATGAATTATATTTCCAGGGAAGTGAGCCCGTGGTCCTCCACCCAGATGTTGGACTGAAAGCAAAAGGAAACTCGTTTCTATATTTCCAGCTGTGTGGAAAGAGGATAGGAAAAACTAGCTAGCTGGGAAAAAGCTGTGGAATAGCCAGAACTCACAGGCATTATCTCATTTATTTCTGACAACCCCCCCCCGTGGGCAAGGTGGGTATTGCAGGTTTTATTGTTCCCATTTCACAGATGAGGAGATTGAGTCTCAGAGATGCTCCAAAGTCACAGAACTAGCAGATATCTGGGTTGGTATTAGACTCAATGACCTTTAACATCCTTTCCAGCTTTAAACCTATCATCCTAGGGTTGTTTGGTACAAGGTGCTATCATTTCTCTCTGGTTGGGGAGACTAAATATGGACGTAGAGAGTTACCTTATTTAAGGGCCAAAGAAGTGGACTTGGAGCAGATAAAAGGTGAAGAGGCAGTGTAGTGTAATAGAAAGAGTCCTGAATTTGGAATCAGAGGACATAGTTTCAAATCCTGGCTTTGTAATGTTACTACCTGGGTGACCTTGGATAAGTCACTACCCTGCTGGGCTTCTGTTTCCTAATCCGAAAAAGGAGTGGGCTGAACTCAGTAAACTCTAGGTCTCTTCTAGCTTTAAATCTATTAACTTATGCAGAACACCCAGCCCTGGGTTGAGAAATGTGAAGAATCTGTTATCTTTTTATGGAAGCACTGCTGAAAAGTAGGTACTCTGAGCCTCCCGGAATCACCTTTTTTTCCCCCCAAAAGGAGAGGAAGAACTCAGTGTTTACATGTTTTCTTACTGAATTCGAGGGTCCAGAGGATAGACAGCTGGCTGGAAAGGTGGGACCTGTGACATTACTGGCAGAAATGCTGCCCAATTGGAAGCCTGGTCCCAGCTTGAGGAATTCTATTCCTCACAGCTCCAGAGTATTGACCCTTGAGTAGAGAATGGAGGAAATGAAGTTACTAAGGACCAAAATTTCAGACCCATAAGCAAAACAATCTGAAGAATTAAGGAACCTGGATTCTGCACTGGTCAGCAGGTTTGTTGGCTTTGGCTGTCAGGGCTGGCTGGAGACATTGGGTTCTCTCAGGAAATCTTGCTTTCTGTTGCCCCTCTCCAAGGTCTATCTCACCCTTTCCCCTCTGCCTTGTCACCTTTTGCAACACTGTTAGATTCCTACCTATCCTTTTAGGTCCAGTGCAGGTGACATCTTCTCTAGGAAGCCTTCCTTGGACTGTTACAAGGAAGATCTTTTAGCTTTGTTCATCTTTGACCCTAGTTCTGCCCAAGTGGAAACTGCAGACAAGACCATTTGGATCAATGGAATAGAGACCTTCCTAACCAATTGAACTATTTAAGAGAGGCATGAACTGCTCAGGAATCCTTCAGGTGAAGGCTAAGTGGCTAGTCTGTTATAGGTGGAATTCCTGTTCACTCTGATACTTAGCTGTATAACCATGGGCAAGTTATTGAATTTCTCTGGGCCATAGCTTTCTCATCTATAAAATGGGTATAATAATGTTAACCTCAGAGAGAGACCATGAAGATCAAATTATATTACAAATATAAAGTGCTTTACAATGTTAGAGCACAATATAGAATTGATAAAGATGGGACAGACCTTTGAGGTAACTGTCCAACTCCCTCATTGTACAATTGAAGCAACTGAGACCCAGAGAACTTCCTTTGCCCAAAGCTACACAGGTGGCAGAGATTTGAACCCAGAACCTCTGTCTCCATATTCAGTGCTCTTTCTACTGCCCCACATTGCTTTAGAAATTAAAAAAAATCACTAGTTGGAATGTATTTCAGGCTAGTGCACATAGCCATCATTTTCCTGGAAACCATGTCTTAAAATGATAGATGCAGGTAGATGGCTAGTTAGGTTGACTCTGCTGTCCCAAAATAGGATATTCTCTCTAGCACTTGGTCCATTAGTTTCATCTTTTCCCCCTCCTTCCTTCCTATAGGAACAGTGGTAATAAAGCCTTTTCATACCTGTATAATCACATCACCCAAGAAGATTCAGAAAGAATGGAAGGTATAAGCTTTTCAAAGGGTCATTCAATTAAAGGCACCATTGGACAAAGGATGAAAGCCTTGTGACTAGAGAACAATTCTGGTAGAAAAGGTTTGAAGGTTTTAGTGGATGGCATACTTGACATGAGTCATCAGCATGACATGGCCCCAGAGGATAGTACTAGGGACAATGGGTACAAGTTATAAAGAGACAGATTTTGGGCTCAAATTAAAGAAAAACGTCTTACTGATTGGAGTTTGACCCAAATGGAGTAAGCCACCTTGGGAGGAAGTGAATTCCTTCTGGGCATGGTCTTCCCATAGCATCTAGATGACCATTTGTTTGGCATGTTGTAGAAAGGATTCTTGTTCAGATGTGGGTTGGACAAGATGGCCTGTGAGGTGCCTTTCATCTCTGAAATCCTGAATCTTGTTAAGCAGGGATTTCTAGTCTATGGCCTGAGGGTGATAGGAGACCCATAGGAGAAAATAGATGGGCTTGATGCCACAGGAGATCAATTTAGCTTATTATGTGGATATTAGGGCTTTTGTAGGGCAGCCTGTCCTTGTGGGACTGGAATTTATTCTCATTAGAAAGCCAGATGACAGGCTTCACTGAGGCTTATAAGCAGGAAAATGAGTCACAGAGAAAATACAGTCATGTGCACTTAAATTTGCTCTTCCAATATCGCTATGCAAAGGTGAACATGCCCAGTCACTTGGGAGAGGTTGCCATTGACCACACAGTCCTTATTTATCACTCTGCTGAGTTCTTAACCATTCATTTGGTATTTCGGTAGTAAAAAGTTGTTTAAAAAGTGGGAGTGAAACATAGACAATTCACAGAATATGCAGTACACCAACAAATGGTCACCTGACTGCTCCTTGAAAGAGGTGGGAGGGAAGAGGGAGTCCATTCCATTTGGGGATAGTTCTATTATCTAATCACAGAATCTCAGAGCTGTGTGAGACCTCAAGGTCATATAGCCCAAAGAATACAGAAGCAAAAACCTTCTTGATAATTTGTGGAATCAGTGCTTATCTGACCTATGATTGAAAGCCTCCACATAGGTCTTCATTACCTCTCATGGCACTCTATTGCATTTTGAAATGGCTTTGATTTTTAGGAAATTCTTCCTAGTAGGTAGAATAGTGGTATCCAATAGGCATTGGGGAACTACCAAAGATTTTTCAGTACAGTGGTGCTGGTTCAATTCTACCTATGAGTAAAAATATTTTTTCAACTCTGAGAGCTGTACTCAAGGCAGGGATGTTCCTTAGGAAGACACTATGATAATCCAGGTCAGATAACGAGCTGTTGAACTGGGATGGTGTCAGTGAGAGTCCTAGATGACCTTTGACAGAAACTGTCAAAACCTCTCTAATGGCTCCTGGAAAATGGAGGTGGAAAACCTGACTCATTCCTTAAGTGCTTTGAGATCTACAGAATCAGAACATTCGGTAAGGCAGCATTTACAGATGTTTCTTTCATTTCCTTCTTTTTTTAAACTTGAGTCTGTGTTTGCCTCCAGGAGATTATTGTTCCTGGTTCAAAGCCGACCCTATGACGTGAAACTTTCTCTCTCCCCTTCCCTGTGGCCACTGGACACTTGATATATTATTTTAGTTTCAGCGTATTTTTTCCCTAAATTCCATCCTTCCTCATCCCCTTTCTCCATTTGCTCCTGAGGAGACCATTACAAGATTTCTCCATGTTGGAGGTAAAAACTGGAATTGGATGGACTTGGACAGGGGAATGATGTGAGAGAAAAGTTCTCTTCATCCTTTTTTGGAGGGGAAGAAATGCAAGAGAAACCTTTAAACTGGAGAGCTAGGGAGTAAAGTGATTTCTATCCTCATTAATTTTTCTTCCACCAACTTAGCTTCCCCATTTCAACCAATTTTTGTATGTTAAAAGATTTTAAATTACTGGTGAAAAATCCTGAAATTCCAAGGTGGAAGAGAAGATTCCATGAGAACCATGTTCCTCTTCTCTCCTGTTCTGAGGCAGTGGGGTTCAGATGTGGACTCTACCACCTCCCACCTCAGCCCCTGGGTCTCCATCTGCCAACAGGTCATTAACACTTGAATGTTCTGCTGGCGTGTCATCTGTTGGCATAGAAAAAAGCATCATACATCAAAACCAAATGCCATAGTTCTCAATTCCCTTCCCTTTGCCTGTCTCCAGTGCACCCTCCTTAGTTCTTTCCAAGACACTATCATCATTTGCCCAGTGTTCGGAAAGTGACAAATCCTCTTGTTCAGTCCCCACATCCAATAATTAACCAATAATTGTCTACTTTTCTCACGTCTTCCTCTTCCTTTATATTCTGAAAGCTTGAGTTCTGGGGCTCATCACTTCATGCCTAGATTATAGGAAAGCCTCCTAAGTTGTTTGCCTGATCTCAGCTTTTTTCTAATTCTGAATCAACCCATTGACAGATCAAATTCCTTAAAATAACATGATAATAATCGTAATACTGTTAATAACAGCTAATATTTATAAAGCACCTTAAGTTCTGTTTTTGTCTCTGTCTCCATCTCTTTCTATATATAAACGTATAGACGTATGTGTATATATATATATGTATATATATATACACACACACACACAGTATGTGTATACCTATATGTGTATACACACAAATATATGTGTACATATTTGTGCATATGTGGACATATTTGTTGAGGGTAACCAATGGGCCTCAAAACCACCACTGAATTAGGGGGATGTCTATCCCAAGCATGAGAAGACTTTCCCCTGAAGAATGAGCAGATGAAAATAATTTGTTCCAATGGCCAAGAAGGGACTGAAGCAGGTGCTGTGGAATGCTGAGAGCTTGGTCAGACATGGAAGACACCAAGGTTGTGCACTACGTTGCAGGCCTTCACCAATCATTCTGATTTTCGTCTTGCTGTTGGACATCAAAGACTGGGGAAGAGAGAGTGAGGCTAATGACTTTGTGCAGCCCTGCCTCACTTATATCCAATTCACACATGAATCAAGACATCAACAATGATGTCATTGATTCTCTTGGGAGTGGGGAGAATGAAAGATGAACCCTAATGAGTACTATTGTAATGTCCATTTTATAGATGAGGAAATTGAGTCTGAGAGAGGAGGATTTGAATTCAGGTCTTCTTGAGTTCAAATCCACTGTTCCATCTACTATACCACCCAGCTGCCCCAATGTACCATTGACGTCAAGTTATGCCCTTGCTTAAAACCTACCATCATTCTGAATAACGTCAGTTTCAAACTGCTATCAATTATTTATAGTTACACACACATATTTCTCTATCTCTCTTACTCTTCCCCTCTCTCTATCCCACTCCTCTTTATAGACAGATAGATGGATGGATGGATGGATGGATAGATAGATAGATAGATAGATAGATAGATAGATAGATAGATAGATGGATGGCTAGAAGGTCTGTCCTCAAGGAGATTGCAGTAGACAATCTTTTGCTATGTTTTGCATCCCCCCAACTCAGTGCTTAACACAGTACCTGATACACAATAGGTGTTTAATAAATATTTATTGACTCACTGACTGACTGACTTCTGAGCCTGTTCAAGGTCCTCAATCAAATGGCTCCATTTACTTTTTCAATCTTACATTTCATTGCTTCCTAATACAAGCCCTTCCTCCAAACAGCCTGGCCCTGACCCTTCCCTATCCCATCTCTCCTTCCCTTGTACCTTAAATCTACATTTTAGAACATAAGCTCCAATGAGGAAGGATTCTTTGTGTCCCCAGGATCCAGCACAACTTCTGGCAATTACATAGGTACTTCATAAATGTTTGATGATTGATTAACTGGTTGATTAGATCTGGGACTTTCACCAGACTCTGACTACAAATTTAGTATGACTTGACAATGTAACATGGCAGCCAAACCTCTAATACATTTTAGGCTGCATTAAAGAAGCCTGCTGTCTAGGATTTACAAGGTGATGGCCCCACTATATTTTGTCCTGGGCAGATCCCATCCTCAGAACAATATTCAGTCCTAGTCACCATATTTTAGAAAGGCATCCATAAACCTGAGATCTTCCCCAGGAGGACAGTGAGGGTAGTGAAAGGTCCCAAGATCATGTCATATCAATTTAGGTTAAAAGAACTGGATATATATCACCTGGAGATGATTTAGGAAGCGTTTGAAAGATGTCTTCATATATCTGGAGAACTCTTTCACGAGGGAAGGATTTAATTGGGTCTCTTTGCTTTACCTCAGTAGTTAGAGGTAAGAACAATGGATAATAGTTGGGAAGGGGCAATTTTAGTCTAGAGGTCATCAAAAATTTTCCCAATAGGAACTATGGCGGGGTTCTCTCTGACTGGAGGTCTTTAGGCAAACAATGGATGACCACTTGTCTGTCAGTTATCAATTCATCAAAAAGCATTTTTAAGCACTTACTGTGTATCAGGCACTGTTCTAAGTATCAGGAAACAAAAAAAGGCAAAAGCATTCCCTGCCCTCGAGGAGCTTAAATTCTAATAAATATGTATAGTATAAAGATGTTTCTTATTCGGGTATAGCTTGGAGAACATCAGGAGTTTATAACCTTTTAATATCATGGATCCCTTTGGCAGTTTGATGAAGCCTGTGGATTTCTCAGAATAAGACTTTTAAATGCACGACATAAAACCAGATGATTCCAAATAAAACTAACTATATTGTAAATATAACTATCTAACACATTAAAATAACAAACTTTGGGGACTCTGGGTTAAGAACCCCTAGACTGGAGGGTTCCAATGCTGAAATTTTGTAGTAAAACAGTCTCTTGACTGTCTACCTACCTGCCTGAGATGTAGAGGAGATTCTAGCTCTGGAAGGAAAGTTAGACTAGTACACTTCTTCCATGAATATTGAGAGGGAGAGGGGACTCACCCAAAGGGGGCAACAAGAGCTATGGACTTGGCTTGACTGTAGCTGGCTTTCCCTGAAGATTCTGTTTCTGCCAACTCTTCTGAGTTCGGACTTCCCCTGAACTAATAAAGGCATTGCTCTGGGGGTTTTTTATCACTCCACTCCCTGAGGTCCCCGCTGGCAGAAAGCAGGCTGGGTTAGTGGTTTGGCAAGCACAAACCTGAGTAAGTGGAGTGTCGGCTCAGACTGCTTGGGTGATGGAAAAAACAGAGAGTCTACTGTCAGGGAAAAGTGATGAATACATTGTAGGCAAGTCCAGTTCATTGAAAGTACCTGGCTTTTGCCATCCCATGATGAGTCTCTGATGGATAGAAAAGTGAACTTCAGGCCTATAGAGAATGTAGAGAAAGTTACTAGAGTAGGGAAGAGTGGAAGATAGCACAGCCTAGGGTAGAGTCCAGAAATCCTGGGTTCAAATCCTTCCTGAAGACATTGACTAGTTGTGTCACTGGGAGAATAATTTAAAATCTGTGCCTCAGTTCCTTCATCAGTAATATCAGCTGGTTGAACTCAGTGGCCTCTAAGGTCTCTTCCAACTTTAAATCAATGAACCTCTTACCCCTTAAAACAAGAATTCTTAACCTTTTCTCATGTCATGGACTCCTTAGGCAGTCTAGTGAAGCTCATGGGCCCCTTCTCACAGCAGTATTTTGAAGAGAAAGGATACCAGTTATATTGGAATACAATTATCAAAATGTACTTTGTTCAAGTTCACAGAACCCGGCTAGCAACCCTTTCTTTAAAGACTTCTCAGCAACGAGAAATGAAGTCTATCTCTTGTTTATCCACTTTCTACTCTCATTAAAGATAGGGTCCGTCCCATAGTGAGGTTTGAGACACTTCTTAATGGTGTGTCCCAAGGGCAGGGAGAGGGTCCAGTTCAATTATATGGAATTGAATAGCATTTATTAAGCACAGACTGTATGATAGAAATCAATTAACAACCATTTATTAAGCACCTACTTTGTACAACTGTGCTGGGTGCTGGGGATATGAAAGCAAAAAAAAAAAAAATCAATCCCTACCCCGAAGGAGCTTACACTCTATTACAGGGGAAACAACATGTGACCACTTGTGATGGGACTTGGTAGGAAACATCTGAGATCTGCAACTTGTTATGTATAAGCTACTTATGAGTTTCAACTAATTAATCAACTATGTGACATTTCCAATGTGATCTTGGTTCCTTGGGCTGTAAGGAACAGCAGGGGAAAGAGGTTAGTTGCTTAATAAAGGACTTTTGTTGTTGATTGTTCACCACATCCTAGTTCTTACTTTCAGCAAGAATCTGATGTCTACCAAAATCAGGTCTGTACCCCAAAGACATCAGGTGAAAAGGAAAATCACCCATATATACAAAAATATTTATAGCAGCTCTTTTTGTGGTAGCAAAGAATTGGAAACTGAGGGGATCCCCATCAATTGGGGAATGACTGAACAAGTTGTGGTATATGATTGTAAGGGAGTGCTGTTGTGCTGCCAGAAATAATGAAAAAGATGGTTCTGGAAAAGCCTGGGAAGACTTATATGAACTAATGCAAAATGATGGGAGCAGAATCAGGACAATAATTTGCATATTGACAGCAACATTGTAAAGATAGTTAAATGTGAAAGACTTAGTTACTTGGAACAACACGATGCCCACTCAACAATTCCAAAGGTCTTGTGATGAAAAAGGCTATCCACCTCCAGAGAGACAACTAATGGACTCGGAGTGCAGATTGAAGCCTCTTTTTTTCTTTATTGTTGCTTTTAAAAATATGACTTTGTAAGTCCTTCGGAGCTGATTTGAGGATCTTCTGCTTCAGATTTAGCAACCATTCACAAAACCATTGAAATAAGCAGAATGTAAATGCTCAGTTCATTCATTTCTTCAGTCACATCTGACTTTTCATGACCCCATTAGGGGTTTTCTTGGCAAAGATGGTGGTTTGCCATTTCCTTCTCCAGCTCATTTGACAGATGAGGAACTAACACAAACAGGGTTAAAACAGGGTCAGACTGCTAGTAAGTGTCTGAGGCTGGATTTGAATTCAGGAAGGTGAATCTACTTGTTCATAAAATCAGAAATCCTAAATTTGTTTACAATTTGTTTTAAAAGATGTATATGAAACAGTAGCATTCACATCCTGTTTGTTTCCAAGTCCCCTTCCTTCGTGGTGTCTCCAGCCCTGGGCATTCAGTGGGCTGACCAGGGGTGTCTGCCTAGCAATGAAAGGGCTACTGTGGGCACAGCTGGAGGTACCTGGAGCAGAGGCTGCCTTCTGGGAGTCAAAACCAAAGTGTGACCAACAGCGCTAGCAACAAAGCTCTTTTATCAACCAACCAAGCTCTCGGCTCCAGTATTCATTCCTTTTAAAGAGCTGAGGGTGTGACCAACATAGTCAACTTTCCTCTCTAAAACTCTTTGGGAGCTCAAAATCCAGTGTGACCTCACAAGGGCTCCCTGGATCTCTCAGGAGGACCCTTCTTTTGCTTTGCACTTTTAAAAATCAGTTTTTCTTTCTGTTACTACCATTCTTTTCAACACTCAAAACCAGTACATTTATTGTTCTGGGTTTTTGTTTTTGATAGAGATTTGTGATTTCATTCATATAGAGAAATCCCAGTGTGAAAACTCTGATCACACTACTGGCAGCTTGTCTGAAATTTAGTCTTAGAGGTGGAGATCTTGAACTCGAATCTGTGAACTTTTCTCATAAATATTTTGATTAGTCTATTTCAATATTTGTTGTTCAGTTGCTTTTTCAGTTTTGTCTGGCTCTTTGTGACTCCATTTGGGGTTTTCTGGGCAGAGATACTGGAGTGGTCTGCCATTTCCTTCTCCAGCTCATTTTACAGATGAGGAAACTGAGGCAAACTGGGTGAAGTGACTTGCCCTTGGTCACACTGAGAGTGAGTGTCTGAGGAGAGGTTTGGATTTAGGGAGATTAATCTTCCTCACTCTGGATACAGTGCTAGCTACCCCTCCTGCCTCATAATAGGCATTTAATAATTTCATGTTGATTTATTGGCTTGATTTGACTAAGCCTAGGTCTCTATCTACTATGCCCATCTACCTCATTTCTTATGTTGTGGTAATCAGGTCCTGGGATGACAATTTGCTAGGCCTTTTCCTGCTTGTTGGGCATGTGAATTGATGCTAATACAGGGTGTCCCAAAAGCCTTAGTGAAGTTTAAGCTTTAATAGCTTATTTGATGTTATGAACATTTTGGTAGAGCACAATAAATACCCTTTTCTGGAGTTCGCCTTCATTTCCCTTGCTCTTCCCTTTTTATTTTGTATTCTAAGAACCTTACATGATCTCTCCATGTCTCAGGTTCCTTCCCTCTCCAGTCCATCTGCCTAGCTGTCAGACTGATATTAATGAAGCCTGACTATGTCGCTCCTCTACTCAAGGAAGCTTCCATAGCTCCCTATATCCCATAGGGGAAAATACAGATTCCTCTGAGGGACCTTTAAAGCAGACTCTGCGCTGCCGTTCCTAGCTTTTTCTGCATCAGTCCCCTCCTCTGTGTACTTCCTGGCTCAGCCAAACTGGTCTTAGTTCTTATCTCATAGAGGTCATTCCTTCTCTGTACCCTTGTACAGGCTGTTCCCTGTGCCTGGAATGGACTCCGTCCTCACCAATGCCTTTTAGCATCTTTTAGCAGCTAGCTGTCTTTAAAGCTCAGATCAAAGGCCACCTCCTAGGAAAGTCCATTCTTGGGATCATGGACTATGCTATCAGGAGATGATTGACCTAGAGCCAGGAGAAAAACCGTGGCTAACTGGTGCAGGGAGGTTGGGTGACTTGTTTGTGGGCAAATACCCTCTCCCATATGACTACACCTCTTTCTATCTCCCCATCTCTGTTGTCTCTGTCTCTCTCATCTGTTTACCTGTCTCTCTGCCTAAACCTATCATCTGTCTGTCTATACCTATTTCTCTGTCTTTATCTCTGTATCATCTCTGTCATCTATCTATCTATCTATCTATCTATCTGTGTCTGTCTATCATCTATCATCTATCCATCTAGTCTGTCTACACCTATCTATGTCTGTGTCTATCTCTCTCTCTCTCTCTCTCCCTGCCTCTCTCTCAAATAAGCAGGACCAGGAGAACAAGTTATATAACAACTTTGAAAGCTGTAAGAATGTCTTGTCAAAGGGCGGCTAGGTGGTGCAGTGAATAGAGCACTGGCCCTGGAGGCAGGAGGACCTGAGTTCAGATCTGACTCAGACACTTAACACTTACTAGTCGTGTGACCATGGGCAAGTCCCTTAACTCCAATTGCCCCGCCCCCCCCCACCATCAAAAAGAAAAAAAAAAAGAATTGGGGTCAATACAATGACCATCCATGATTCCAGAGGACCAATGATAAAACACACCACCCATTACAGAGAGGTGATAGGTTCAGGGGGCAGAATGAGGCATATTTTTGTATATAGCCCTTGAGGGAA
>CM053601.1:169788109-169823365 GCA_028646575.1 Pseudocheirus occidentalis | reverse complement strand
TTTCTTTCTTTCTTTCTTTCTTTCTTTCTTTCTTTCTTTCTTTCTTTCTTTCTTTCTTTCTTTCTTTCTTTCTTTCTTTCTTCTTTCCTTCTTCTTTTCAATGATTTCATCATAGCTTACCCAGGCTGGAAATACAATGCTCATTTTAATTTCACTACTGAGGAGCACAAACAATTTAACTTGCTCCATTTCTAACCTGTTTCAATTCACAACTCCTTAGGCAGCCTGATGGCCCAGCTTCTGGGGGTTCCCCATATTGGTGTTGGACTTAGTGCAGACACTCAATACAATGAACCTGTTATAACTCAGAACTCCCAAACCCTAGCAATCCACCAGCCTCAGTCCCACCCTGATAGCATATAAACATGTGCTACCATACCCAATCAGAAAATATTTCAATTGGTTATCTTCCTCTTAATTATGAGATCTCTTATATTGTTACCAAAAGAAAATATTATACATTAGTAGAGCAAGTAGTGACCAACTTGTTCCCCCCACTTCCCCTTCCCTCCCTCCTTCCTTCATCTCCTTCAGTGACATCTTGATACCATAGCATAAAGAGAACTAGATTCTGAACCATAGACCCAAGTTATAATCTGGTTCTTCTCCTTACTCTCCTTGTCACCTTCATCAAATTTCAACCTTTCTGGACATTGGTTTAAACATCTCTAAATGAGGGGAATGGATTGAATTTTTTCTGAAGTCCCTTGTAACTCATGAAACTAAAACTCAAAAAACATTTGCTAATTCCTGAGATTCCACTATTATTAGAACTGCATTCTTTGGGCTATAAAATCGGTCCCTATTAAAAGGCAAATGTTGCCAGGAGTTGCAGATGTATTTATCAAACCCTTTATAGCTTGTTAGCTAAGGAGGTTTGGATGAGGATGGTAGAGAAGCATTGTGATGGAGTCAGGGGGGAAATAGACACTGGGAAGAAACAAAGCAGCTCACCAGGAGAAAGAAAAGGGAGGTCAGAAGGCACAAAACACCAATAACCACTTAGCCCAAATCTGGCGCTATTGCTACGAACGGTGGCCATGTTTCTGAGATTATAATAACTGGATCACTCTCCATTTGCTCATTTTGGCCTCTCTACCATCAATGCAGTTTTCCTCATGGTGCATTTAGTTGTACAAAGTTTGTTGATGCTACTGAATCATAGCTGCTCTGGTGGGTATCATATATTCTTAGGGAAAGATGAGAACTTCCCTTTTGAACTTCAGGCCACCCTATATAGCCCAAGAAAACAACATTCAAGTGATGAAATATTTCCGTGCCATGTGAAATCCCAGAAAATGCAAGAGAGGGACAGGAGCTGCATTCTGAAGTCAAGTCCATGACATCCTCTTAAAAATACTTGACCTAGAAAAATAGAGAGATATTTCTGACTTAATGGGTCCACATTTATTTAACTTGGACCTGATAATGAATTTTTTCTCCTCCCTAAGGAGAAGAAAACTAAGTGAGAGACCACACCTCTAGCTTCATATTGAGCTATCTCTGGTTCTCAAGGTCCTTCAGGGACCCTCAAGGCTCAGGAATCAGCCCACAAATGATTCGGGGTTTATGAAGAGAGATTTGCCCATTGGTCCAAAAGATGACTAAGGATCTGGAAGAGGGGGCCATGAGCAAAGTCTAAAAATATTTGTGGAGTCTGAACATGAAACAGAGAGAGGGGTTGATATAGCCAACTCTAGGAGTTAGAGCCAAGAATGATAGGAATGAGCTGAACAAAAGCAAATGAGAGAGAGGAGGGGGGAGAGAGAGGGAGAGAGAGAGAGAGGCATTGGCTAATGGAACTAAAGGATGTTGACCTGTGGAAACCCCACTGATTGGGTCATTGAAAAGGGGTTCATGTTGGAGACATGAGGGCCTCCAGTCTCATCTATCTGTGCTGGGGGCTTTCCTTGTGAGTCTGAGGGAAAATAAAAGGGATTTAAAATGTGTTCTTAGGCTTTGGTGTCCTTCATAGATGACAAAGAAAACAAGACAGGATTATGTGCATATCTATGTATGTGTATGCATATACCTGCATAACGCATGTGTGAGTGTGTGTATGCACATGCATTAAGTGTGTATGTGTCTGTGTCTGTATATGTGAGTGTTTGTTCTCAGGTGAATCGTTCCTATGTGTGTGCAATGCCTCTCCGTGCACTTGTGGGTGCCCAGGTGTGAGTGCATGTCAATGCATATGCATGAGTATATGCTTTACATGTATAAATGTGTGCTCTGCATACATGCAGATGCAGTGTGAGCATGTTGAGCAGATGTATGCCTGTGTGAGTATGTGTATGCATCTGTTTGTGTGTGTGGACATTTTTTCCCTTACTATTTTTAAGTTCACACTCGAGCCCTCACATTTAGATAAAGATATAGATATGTACATAGACAGTTAGATTATAGATAGGCATAAAATTAGCATCTATCGAGGCCTACTATGTGTCAAGCACCATGCTAAGTGCTTTTCAGATACTTGATTTGATTTTCACAACAACCCTAGGAGGCAAGTGCTTTTCCCATTTTTATAGATAAAGAAACATCTTTTATAAAAAAGAGACAAACAAGTTGAATGACTTGTCCAGGGTCATTCAAGTAGGAAGAGTCTGAGACTGGATTTGAACTTACGTTCAGAGCTCCCTCAATAGATACCTGAATAAATAGATAGCTATTCCTAGAGAGAAGGCGATTGTGAATTTAAAACTCATATATGTGATTGTATATCTATCCATCCATGTGTATATATGTGTATATATACACACACGTATACTAATACATGTATATATGTATGAGTATTGTGTGTGTTATGTATGCATATATGTATTTATATATACATAGTCACATTTTTCTATTTGTATCTCTAGTTCTTGATCCATAATAAGAGCCTAATAAATGTTCTTTCATGCATTCATATATATATATATATATATATACTTACATTCATAGTATGTATATGTAGGAAGAAATAGCTCCAGAATAGCAATTAACATCATGTGTATGTGTGCTGAAGTCCTTTGATATTTGGGAACTATTATTAAAGAATTCTTACAGCCTACCAGATTTAGAAAGTGCCCATGAATTGGGGGGAGATTCCATAGCATATTGCACTGGGACAGAGGCAGTCTTTACTGGCTGTTTCTTCCTGAGTCCAACCCTCCTCCCCACTTGCCTCCTTCCACTGAGGTGATGTTCTCCTTCTAGTGCCCCAGGCTCACCACCTCCTTGCCTCTTCCCTTGCCCATCATAGCCTGCTAGTTGCCCATTCTTACTGATTGTGCTGCTATATTGTTCACATCTGTCCTCTTCCTGCTGCTCCTATGATCTCTGCTGTGAATGAATGAAAAAGAATTTATTAGGTTCTTATCATATGTCAAGCATTGTGCTGAGCATGGACATTCTGGAGGAACATTCTTTGCTCTTGAGGAGCTCACCTACTAATTGAGGGAGGAAGCACCTAAAAAAAAGTTAAGCAGCCGAGCAAAATCCTGCAAGTCCTAAGGTTGTAGCAGTGGGATGGATGGTCCCTAGGTTATTAGCTAAACTGACAGTACTGGGCGACAAGGCAAACAGTAAGGTATGATGGTATTCCATCTCATCAGAGGGAGCAGAGCTGTTAACCCCCATGTCATTCGAATCCTATGAGCTGTAAAACATCCTACTCAAGGGAGAAGGTAAAGGAGTGGGACATTGTTCTTACCCCACCATCCCAAAGGCTTTCTAAGCAGCCTGAACAGAGGAGGACAGGAAGACCAGGGCACATGGTGACCAGTTCCTCCTGGACTTATTTTAAAAGCCTCTTAATTGTTGTCTCTGCTTCTAGTCTCTCTCTTTGGTCCATCATAATTTCCAAATCAGTATCCCTAAAACACACATTTCATCCTGTCACTTCCCTGGTCCCCAATTTTCAGTGACTATTCCAGAATAAAATACGAAATCCTCAGTTGGCATGGAAAATCCTTAGCACAGTACCTAGGCATTGATTGATGATTGATACCTTTTCAATTCTCTTTCATATTATTCCTCCCCTTTCATTTTCATTTCTAGTCAGATGAGTCAGGTAGTTGTTTGGGATATGGGACAGTTCATCTCCTGCCTCCAAACCTTTGTCTAGATGATCATCTATCCCTTGAATGTATTCCTTCCTCGCCTTCGTCTTGTGGAATTCCTGGCTTCCACTTTTTCTGCTTATTCCTGTTTTCTCCCTCTTGACATTACTATGTGTTACCTGGTATAGTCTTTGTACTTACTCATCTGAACATGTTTCCCTGCAGCGTCTCGCAGAACTAGATTGGTTTAAGACCTGTCTTTACTGCATACTTACAGCCTGTGTGACCTTGGGCTGGGTGATCTCTCTGGATCTGCCTCCTTCTTTATAAAACGAGAGGGGTGGGATAGAGTGATACCTGAGGGTACCTCGAACTCTAAATCTAGGCTTCTTTCTTGTATGCTTTGTGTACTGGGTTGAGTCATGGATTTAGATGGAAGATTTGACTTCAAATCCTGCCCCAGGTATTTATTAGCTGTATGACCCAGGGCAAGTCAGCTAATCTCTCTCAAACTCAGTTTCTTCATCTATAAAATGGAAACAATTATAATAGCATCTATCCCATAGACTGGCTATAAAGACTAAATGAGATAATATATGTAAACTACTTTGCAAACTTTAGAATGATATTTAAATATTAGTTATTTTAAAATTATTGTTGTTATTATGATTAATAGTCAAAGGCAGCTAAGCGATACAGACCACAGAGCACTGGTTCTGAAGTCAGGAAGCCCTGAATTTAAATCAAGCCTCAGATACTTACTGTGTGATCCTTAATCTCGGTATCCCCATCCGTAATTTGGGAATAATCATAGTACCTACTTCCCAGAGATGTTTTGGAGAGAAATGTTTTATTCATAAAATCATCTATTAAGATAATATTTCTACGTTATTTTATTTGCAAAATAAGAGTATTTGTAAGACGTTTGGCAAACCTTCAAGCAATATATAATGCTAGGTGTTGTAATTGTAGATATTATTATTATTTTCTTAGGAGAATATGAGATCCTTGAAAGCAGGGATTATTTTATTTGTTTCTTTGTATCACCAACATCTAGCACAGTACCTGTTGTACCACAGGTACTTAATAAATGTTTGTTGAATGTAATTAAATTGAAGGAATGACTTGCTTTAGGCCACAAAGTCAGGTAGCTTTCAAGCTGCTGAAATGATCCTAGTTTGAGCTCCAGATGGTGTCTCAATGCCCATGCTAATGCTGGGCTGAGCTGAGTGCTTATGATAATCTATGAGTCCAATGATAAATGTTAATTAAGAATATGCAAGAGGAAAGAGACCTTGGTCAGCCTGTTGGGTCGATTCAGTCAAAATGGTTAAATTTAGCAAAGGAGAAAAAAAATAATCATTTAGGTTTAAAAATGGCTAAACTGGTTGTGGGTCTAGACACCCTTGCAGGGAAAATGGTAGAGTGGTATTTCTGCAAGTATCTTATATTTAGTCTGCATCTCCCAGCAGTCAGCATTAAGTCAAGTACCTGGCCTCTATGGTAAGACATTTTAGCTTGTCTCTACAAGGCGAGGACCCCGTCACTACTTAGCAGTCTGTGCCGGACTGGACCCGGCCACTTGTAGGATGGATGAAGCCTGTAGTCAGTCCCCAAACTTCCTTCTGCTTCCTCAGGCTTGATGGCTGGTTAGGGATCCTGGGCACCTCCCTTGTCATTGTCACTTTTCCTGTGGTAGCATTGCTCCAGATGAAATCTAGTTTTCTCAGACACAGATGTCATGTTCCACTCTCCACTGTCCTCTTGGTAGAATGTAAACCTGAGGGCAGACTGCTTAGCTTTTGTCTTTGTGGGGTGTGTGTGGGGGAGCCAAGTACAGAGCCTTGAACACAACAGGTGCTCAATTAATGCTTAATGAATAAATCCTTGGATTAGTATCTCCTTAACATAGAGTGGCCACAAGACTATGTGGGTTGTAAAGACTTTGTTCCTCTAAGTCAGTGGTTCTCAACCTTCCTAATGCTGCAACCCTTTAATACTCATATGTGGGTATATCTGCATGTGGGCAGACCTGCCTCGAGACAGATAGAGGAGAAGAATCTCAGTTCCTAAGACCATCGGAAATATATGTTTTCTGACAGTCTTAAGGCAACCCCTGTGACCCCTGTGAAAGAGTCGTTCGACCCTCAAAGGGGTTGCAACCCACAGGTTGAGAACCACTGCTCTATGTCTTACTAGAAGGAACTCCTGCATCAGGGAAAAACCCTAAGAATTGAGGCTGACTTTTTCTATCTTTAAATTCCACTTAGTCTAACTGATTTTCTTTATTAAAAATCCCGGGAGGGGGGGTTCCCCCTTTCTTTTTGAGAAGAAAGATGTAAAAATACTCTTCAGAAGTGTGTTGTGTCTCTCTGTCTCCCTTTTTTCCCACCCAAAGGAAGAAAGAGTCAAAATCTTGCTGATTGCTGTGGGTGTAAACTTGTTTTGGCAACATTTCCAGCACTACAGTTGTCTGGGAAATGGGATAGGATGAGCATTTTTTGATTTGTACAGGGGAGGGAAGATATTGGGCTACCCCTCTTCCTTGGGAATGGATGATGTGTGCAGGATGTAAGGGCAAGAAGAGTTTTTCCTTCTCACTCCAGAAAGCCTCCTCCCTTTATAAATCAAGAGATCATTAGTAAATCTGAGCATGTCCTCCAAGGCATTTATCCAAGAGTTCTCTTCAGACTCAGGACCACCTGCTTGGTTGGCCACTGGTACTTCCTTGGCAAGGACACACAGGCTGTTTCACTGTTCGGCTCTCAACAGAAAGGTGGTTAGTATGCCCTCCGCCTCCATGTTCAGGGCTCCCCAAACTCCTGACCTTTCCCGTCCCTTGAAGAGGAGAGGAAGGTACAAACAGAACTAAAGGAGCCCCGTTGTCCAAAATAAAAATAAAAGGGAAACTCTCTGAGTGAATCCACCCCCCTACACACACACACACACACACACACACATACACACACACCTCGTGGTCTCCACCATCCAACACCCAGCCCATTTCCAAGAAGTAACTTCTTTGTCTTGGATTGCTTGGAAGCTGCCACCAATCCTGGGGCCAGGTTTTGCCCTCTCTTTCAGTGTGGGAAGGAGGATTGTGGTAGACTCAGGAATCAGGGCTGCATCTTAATGGCAGAGGCAGTGGTATTATAGGAGAAAGAATCCCAGATCTGGATTCAGGGAGCTTGGGTTTGACTGTCCCCCACCTCACCCCATGCTTCCACTCATCCCTATTCCCAAGATTGGAGTCATTTTCAGCTTCACACTCTCCTTCACCCCCCATGTCCAATCAGCTGGCACATTTTGGAGTTTCTACTCCCACAGTGTCTCTCATCTGTTCCCTTTTTCTCTATTCCCGTGGCCCCTGCCCTAACATAGGATTTAGTTGGAAGGGACCTCAGTGACCAACAAGTTCAGTACATACTTAAAAGGAATGCCCATGGTGACATATTTAACAAGTAACTGTCCAGACTCAGCTTAAACATAGTCAGCAAAAGGGAACTCATCAACCCATTCCATTCTTGGACCTGATGTCAAACCTTTATTTACCTCTTTGCCCCACCCACTCTTGCCTGGATTTCTGCAATAGCCCATTCTTGGATTTTATGGAGCAGAAAGGTTTATGGATGATGTGACTTAGTATCTTGAAGGACCAAAGTAGAAAACAGCCACAATTCTTAGAAAAAAAAATCAACTTCAGTAAGAGAAGGCACATCAAAGGTCATCTAGCCCAATCCTCCTCTTTTACAAGTGAGGAAACTGAGGCCCAGAGAGGCTAAGTGAGATTCCCAAGGTTATATCAGGAGGTAAGTAGAAGTATCGGAAGCCCTGGTCCTCTGACTCCAAGTCTGGCTCTCTTTCCCCATACCCCCATTTCTAGTAAGTTTGCAGAGAGAGCTGGGGTTTGTGGACCTGGGTTCTGGTAGAGTTGCCAGCTTCTAAGGGGGCCAAATGTGTCGGAGGAGCATTTTTCTTGTTTTGTCCCTCATGTGGCATCTCATTTCATAAGCCCCACAAGAGACAGGGGAGGAATGATGAATGTGACTTGTCCAGGGAGAGGAATGAAAATGTGTTTTGTTTTTAATGAGGAAGTTCACTCAAGCCTGTCTCTTGGGGGTGGCAGATCATACTTCTTTGTGTGTATTGCATTGGGAGAAAGGTGGTACTAACTGGTTCATAAAATCCTAAATGAAACTCATTACCAGATTTCATTCTTCTCTGTGCATATTTCCTCTTCTGCAAAACAAGGGATCATGGGAGCAGAGGTAGCAATTATACCTTCCTTACAGCATTACTGGGAGGATCAAATGAGGTGACATACAAAGTGTTTTGCCACATTAAAGCAATCCACAAATGTTAGCTATTTTGCACTTAAAGGGACCTTAGGGATCGTGAAGTCCAAGACCATCATTTTATAGATGAGGCACAATGAGTTTGCCAGTCAATGAATAAGCATTTATTTCATGCCTATTTCATGCCATGCATAGTGTTAAGCTTTGGGGATCCAAAAAGATGCAAAGGACAATCTCTGCACTCAAGGAGCTTACAGTCTAATGGAGGAGACAATGTGTAAACAAGTATATACAAAGGAAGCTGTATATACAGGATGAGTGAGGAATAATAGAGAGAAAGCTCCAGAATTAAAAGTTGAGGAAGGTTTCTTGTAGAAAGTAGGATTTTAGGTGGTGCTTAAAGGAAGCCGGGAGAGACAGTGGGCAGAGATGAAGAGGGAGAGCATTCTAGGCATGCAGGACAGCCTGAGAGAATGCCCAGAGATGAGAGATGGAGTGTCTTGGTCATGAAACAGCCAGGAGATCAGTGTCACTGGATTGAAGAGTACTTGGTAGAGTGCGAAGTCTAAGAAGATAGGAAAGGTTGGGGGGGGGGTGTGGGTTATGAAAGACTTTGAATGCTAAGCAAAGGACTTTACATTGGCTCCTGAAGGCAATAGGGAGCCCCTGGAGTTTATTGAGTAGGGGGTCACATGGTCAGATCTGTGCTTTAGGACAATCACTTGGAATAGATAATGCATTGGCGTGTGGAGAGACTTGAGGCAAGCAGACCACTCCACCACATCCCAGATGTGAGATGATGAGAGTCTGCACTATAATGGAGGCAGCATCAGAAGAGAGGAGGAGAACCATATCTCCATGATCTTTCCCTGCTTCAAGTCCCTTGAGTCCTCCACTATCCTGTATGACTTTCATCTATGATAGTGCTGCAGTTCTACTACAATTTATTTGTTGAATTGTGCAGGACATTTTGAGGTTTGTATCTCTGATATGGGGATTTGTTTTTCTGTTAATTTTTTTAAAGATGTTGAAGCTTCTGCTCTTTGTAACTCTAGCTTCCAGGTTGTGCCTGGCTGGGCATATTGTCGGTTTTTTGACCTATAGGTCAACTTGGTAACACTGTGAACCATTTATTTATTTTTAGTTTTCAATATTCACTTTTATAAAATGTTGAGTTGTAAATTTCCTCCGTCCCCCTTCCTTCCCTCCTCTCTCCCCAAGATGGCATGCAATCTGATATAGGCTACACCAGCATGGTCATATTAAACATATTTCCATATTAGTCACGTTGTGGAAGAAGAATCAGAACGAAAGGGAAAAACCATAAGAAAGAAAAAACAAACAAAAAAAACCAACAATAGAGAGAAAACAGTGTGCTTTGATCTGCATTCCGACTCCATAGCTTTTTCTCTGGATATGGATTGCATTTTCTGTCAAAAGTCTTTTGTAATTGTCTTAGATCATTACATTCCTCAGAAGAGCCAAGTCTAACAAAGTCAGTCATAGAACAATGTTGCTGTTACTATGTACAGTGTTCTTCTGGTTCTGCTCACTTCACTCTGCATCAGTTCATGCAAGTCTTTCTAGATTTTTCTGAAGTCTGCCTGCTCACCATTTCTTATGGAACAATAGAATTTCATTTCATTCATATACCACAACCTATTTAGCCATTGACCAACTGATGAGCATCCCCTCAGTTTCCAATTCTTTGCCACCACAAAATGCGCATCATTTATGATGCCAGTCCCCAGATGTATGACCTTGGACAAGTCATCTACCCCTATTTTTCAGAAGAAAAAACTGAGGCTCTGAGAAGCTCAGAATACTTGCATCACCTACCAAATATCCACAACCTAAAGTGAGTATCATGACCATGCTGCTGCTGTACAGTGGTGTCTATGAGCAGAGGCTTTTGGGCTTAGTACATGGCAGCTCCTGAGTGTCTGCAGAATGCCCCTGTGTTCATGCTACCCTCTCCCCTGGTGAAAGCAAACGTTTGGAGAATTCTATCACACAGTGTGTGGCAAATTCTAAGAAAGTTATTGGCAAACAAGTGCGCATTAAGAAGTGGAGTAGGGTCAAGATGGTGAGTCCATAGGGGCCATCCTTGAACTGAAGGATCTGGGGTGGCTAGCCTGCAGAAGGCTTGGGTATAGTGAAGGAGAAGGAGATGATGGCTATCTTGAAATAGCTGAAGGGTTGTCCAGTGGGGCAAAAGTGGAGTTTTCCTTGGTCTCAGAGAGAAGAGCTGAGGCCAATAGATGAAAAGTTACAGGGATAGTTTTAGCTCACTGTAATGGGGAAAAAGACCTAATAATTATATCTATTCCAAAGTGGAATAGTGAGTTGTATCTGTAATTTTTGGCTCGTCTGTGTTTAGAGACCAACAAGTGAAGCTGGATTACTGCTCATCAAGGATGATACGGACAGGATTGTTGTTCTGGTATGGATGGACCCACATGCCCTCTGAGGCCCCTTCCAAACATAAGAAAGGAGGAAGGAAATTAAACATCGACAACATATCAAACACTTTAAAAAATATTATCTCATTCAAGACTCACAACATCCCCGGGAAACAGGTTATTATTACCCCCAATTTACAGTTGAGGCAACTGAGGCAAACATAGGTTAAGTGACTTGCCCAAGGTCACATAGCTAGTCATTTTCTGGGTTAGGATTTGAACTCAGGTCTTCCTGATTCTAAGCCTAGCACTCTACTGCATCACTCAGCTGCCTGTAGGCAAAGCATGGCAGTAGTGGGAAAGATTTTGGACTTGAGGTCCAGATCTGCCACTTTACAGCTGGGTGGCCTTGGTCACAAATGACTTAACCTTCCTAAGCTTTAATTAGTTTCCTTGTCTGTGGAAAGACAACTTTTACAGAGGGTTAAATTAAATAGTCTTTAAGATTCTAGCTTCAAATCCTAGGATTCCATTTACCAGCTCTATCTATGACTTTGTATATGTCATTCATCTCCATTTTGCAAATGGGCAAACAGGCTCAGAGGCATTCATAGTATTTGTACTACTTCTCAGTGATATTGCAAGGAAAGAGCTTTTTAATATGAATTGTGATGACTCTATTTCTCTTCCTCATTCTATGTTGCTTTTCTGTAAATAGCTTGCCTCTGGTTCATCACCTTATATAATTTCTGCTTTCTCTTTCCAGGGTGTGGCCAAGTCCTGCGAGTCCCCAAAGGGCAAATTCTACTGGAAAGTTATCCCCTGAATGCTCACTGTGAGTGGACCATTCATGCCAAACCTGGATTCATCATTCAGCTAAGGTATGAAGTCAAGGGCAAATTTCTGAAGTCCAAAGATCCAGAGGAGCAATTGATGGTCAAGGAGAAGGAAACAGTGGACCTTGAGCCTCCAGGCAGTGAACTGTTCCCACAAGGATTTTAATAACTACAGAAGATAATATGTGCTTAACCCTCCTCTCATTCCCTATGATTTTATGGTTTAAACCCTGGCTTCAACTCGCCTTGGTGTTGATCCTCTGACTTCAACTGTCACAGCTTCTCATGATAAAACTGACATTTTGGAGGATTTTCTAACTGCCCCCCTTCCCTCAGGAAACCCGTCACCCCCAATAGTTGGAGACCAACTTCCCACCTGCTAACATGCAACTCATACTAATATAGAGGAGAGTTTTATTAAAAAGGAAACAAAGTAGAAATTAAAGAAGGAGCCACTATTACTGATGGTTGCAATACTCACAAGAACAGGAGTTGACATTTAAAGTTTGCAAATCAGTTCACCTATATTATCTAGCTTGATTTCCATGATAGATAGAGGTAAGTGCTGTTATACCATTTTTACAGAGGAAGATATTGAGGATTGGAAAGGGGACATTGCTTGCTTAGGGTCATGTAGGTAGTAGGTACTTGAGGCAGTGTTTCAACTCAAGTCTTCCTGACTCCAGGTCTGATACAGTATCAACTAATAATGACAGCAATAATAGTAACACCTAGCATTTATATCACACTTTGAGGTTTGCAAAATGCTTTGCCAAAATTATTTAATTTTTGTCTTTGGGCTTACTGAGTCTGTCTGCCTCTCTCTCTCTCTCTCCCTCTCCCTCTCCCTCCCTCCCTCCCTCCCTTCCTCCCTCCCTCTCTCTCTTCCTCCATCCGTTTCTCTCTCCCCCTCCCTCCCTTCCTTCCTCCCTCTCTCTCTCTCCCTCCCCCCTCTCTCTCTCCCTCCCCCCTCTCTCTCTCCTTCCCTCCCCTCTCTCTCTGTCTCTCTCTCTGTCTCTGTCTCTCTCTCTCTCCCTCCTCCTCTTTCCCTCTCTCTGTTTGTCTTTCCCTCTCTCTGTTTTTCTCTGTCTCCTTCCACTCGTGGTTTGGTAGCATAGCCACCAAGTCTCTAGTTTCTTAGACCAGGATGGTGAGTTTCTATAGAGTCATGCACATTCCCTGTGCTTCTTCTCCATTTCAAGACATGAGTAAAACTCTGTCTCCTGAGTTCTCTTCAGGAAGGGTGATGGACGGAGCCTTGGAACAAGCAGTCAGCTAATAGGCAAAGCAGATATTGTTAGCCCAGTGCAGTTAAAAGGGGGAAACTGCATTTGGAGTCAGAAGATTTGGGTTCAAGTCCTACCTCAGCCACTTATTAGCAGTGTGATCTTAGGCAAATCACTTACTTCTCTGGTCCTCTGTTCCTTCATTTGTAAAATAAGGGGGAGTCAGACCAGCTTCCTCCTACTGAATAGCCTTCTGAAATCTCTTCCACCTTTAAGGCTTCGGTCCCATGATTCTGCCTCATTCACTCAATCATCACTCTGGAACTCCTTGGGTTTTCACCCCACTGTACTAAACTGCTCTGGGAGTGGCTGTCTAAGTCAGGGAATGGGGATGGGTGTGGCATAAGTGGGGGAGTTGAGTCAGACTGCAGGAGGTTGGGCTGCCCCACTGTGCCTAACATGCCAAAGGTCAAACCTGATGTACCACCAATCATCAATGTACCACCAATTTGAGAGGCCAAGGCAAATGGATGCAGCCCAGTCCTGTGCCATAGCTGCTCTAGCATTTGAGAAGCCCAGATTTTCTAATTCTGAATTCTATACTCCTTCCATTGTAACACACTGTGCAGTCTAATCCTGTGGAAGTAAGGTACCAACATACAGAACATGATCAAGTGAATCTAAGTCAATGTGTATTAAGTGCTGACTATATGCATCATGTTAAGGCCTGGTGCAGATGGGTAATTATTATTTTCATTGTCTCGGGCTCAAAGACTGAAGGTATGGAGACCTTGGCTCCTGTTGGCTAAAGAACAGGTGCAAAAATGGCATAATTCTATGTCTCCTTTCAGAGAGCTAGAATATCCATGCTTGCAAAACATAGGTAGCAATGTGTGTGTGAGAGTGTGTGTGTGTGAGTGTGTGTGTGTGTGTGTGTAGCTCAGAGAGCACCTCTCCATCTTCATTAATGACTGCAATATTGCCAGCCCTTGCCAAAAGCAAATCAATCTTTCCCTGGCTGTACCTCCTTTGGGAACCTAGCATGGCAGGCCCGGGTTGATACATGCGTACTGAGGTTTTTAGGTTATTTATCTTCTTCCTGGAGTCTTCACCTCCATTTTTTTGTTCTGCAATAGATGGTGTCACCTCTCCCAGGCTGCTGGCATGTCTCAGGGAGGGTAGGGGGATAACTGGAATTGCCCAAGCCTCCATTCTTTTCATTCCTGTTGACTTCTCCACATACCTCTTCGGTCTCATTTTGGTTTGGTAGATATGTGTCTCCAAATCCCATAAGAAGCAGATGGGGGCATTCTCACTGTGCCGGAAAGCAGCTGTCTCAGAAGGATTTCTGTTTCATTTCTAAATTAAACAAAAGGGATGGAGCTTTCCTCAGAGAGGACCTTTAGGTGCTGGTCGTTAGCCAAGGTTTAAGTTTTTTTTGGTGGCTTGTGTTTTCTCTTTTAAGTCATGGTTCCCCTCCCCATACTTGCCCAAATACTGAGTGACTTGCTTCCTGCCCCTCTTTTGTTATGTAGCCAGCAACATGACAACTATAGCTTTGAGTCCTCTAACATCCCTGGTATTCTAACTGGCTTTCTGTGAAAAACATAATTGTTCTCAACTGCAGCTTGCCTAGTCTGACACAGTCAAAGAAAGCAAGAAGGTGCTATACATGATAACTAGTCTGGGTTAGTGTTCTGGTTGAGATGATGACGCACGCAAATAGAGGCAGCATGGAATCATGGAAAGAAGATAAGGATTCTGGGTTCGAGTCCTCTGACATTTAGTAGCAGTGTGTGGGAATGGGTGTCACTTAGATTGGGAATGAAATCAGTGTACGTGAAATACTTCTTCCCTCTCTCACAGCATTGTGATGAAGAAAGCACTTTGCATATGAAAAGTGATGGGAGTTGCTATGTTGGGTGATGTAAGTGATGAGAGCTGACCTTTATTATGCAACATTTTATGCGCCTTCTCTCACTTTAACCTCACAAAAATCATGTGAAGCAAGTATCACAGGCATCATTATCCATTTTTTTTAAACAAAGAAGAATTTGAAGTTTGGGTTCTTATCCATGGTGACTTAGCCATAGTCACACAACTAGCAAGTATTAGTTCAGGATTCAAACCCAAATCTTTCTGATGTCAAGTCTAAGTGTAGCTCTCAACTCTCAATATCATTCTGTCTCTCTAGGATGACTGTACTATGAAGTCATTGTAGAAGGACTGAGAGAAAGGACTCTGGTTCTAGAGTTAGGAACTGAACCCAAATCTTCTGATTCTCATACTTACTTGCTATGGATAACTCTGAGCTAATTATTCAACTTTTGTGAGTCTCCGCTTCCTCATTTCTCACAAACTTTTAAGTACTAAAAGAAAGAATCATAGTAATGACAATCACCATTATTATTACTATTAGTTTAGCCCTGTGATTCACTGGCACAGGGTACTCCCAGTGAGGAATTCTCCCAACCAGAAATAATAGCTAATGTTTACATAGCTCTTTGAGATTTCCTGAGCAATTTACACATCAATATCTTGTTGTCCCCATGATGAATGTATGTGTCAAGCTGCTGCTGCTGGTGGTAGTGGTGGTGGTGGAGATGGTGCATGAAACATTGCACTATTTCTACATTTTCCAAGTGAGTTTGGTAAGGACCAAAAATTGTCTGATCTAGAAGAATGAGCAAAGGAAGGACTGTGACAAAGGAGTCTGATGGTAGTTGTTGGCCTTGGCCATGGAGTTTTCTGACCCATTGGAGGATGGTGGAAATTATATGGAATCTCTTTATACATGATCCCCAGTGCTATGTTGTACAGACCTTTCCCTCTACATATCTGAGAAGTAAAAGAACAGTGTATTTTGAGTGTCAAGAGGTCCAGGGTTATACACTGGACACTACCTAGACACTAGACGCTAGATAACTGCATACTAATCCTTTACCTTCTCTTCACCTGAGATTCCTCCTCTGTAAACATAAGGGGAATGAATGAGCTCTAGGATTACATTGAGCTCTAGACTCTTACATGCTTTTTTCCCCTGTGGCAGAAACATTTATAGACAGAACTAACCCTCTGCCTTCCAGGTGGTAACTCTGATCCACTCTGTTCCTCAAGAATGCTCAGAAACCTAGAGCAGTGAGCATTAAAAGCTTTCATCTTGAAGTCTGGCAACCTCCCAGATATAGGAACTTCTGTCTGCTGTCAGGACAGCCCCTTTCCTCTCTCAACCCCACCCCCCAGGGGATTTCCCCTTCTTTATGGAGCTCTGAGATAGATGTGTCCTCTTTCTAGATATCACCATTCCTATTAGGCAGGCTCCTGGTGGTGTGCATAGAAGCAGGGATTTCACTGATGGCTTCCAATGTTCCTTTCCACCCTATGATTCTTGGAGTCTTTGAAAAGACATAGAAAGAGGACCGGAGGGGCGACTAGGTGGCGCAGTGAATAGAGCACCGGCCCTGGAGTCAGGAGTACCTGAGTTCAAATCCGGCCTTAGACACTTAACACACACACAAAAAACTAGCCGTGTGACAAGTGCCCTCCAAAAAAAAAAAAAAGCAAAAAAAAAAAAAAAAAGAAAGAGGACCGGATTTGGAGTCAAAGAATGTGGGTCTGAGCTCAGGCTCTGATGGTCAGCACCCTTGTGCTCATGTCCCCTCCCTCTTCTTCAGTTCCCTCACTTAGGAGATGAAAGGATTGGGGTGGCAATATAGTACAGTAAGAATGCTAGATTTGGAGTAAGAGAACCCAGGTTCAAATCCTGGCTCTGACATTTAGTACTTAGTGTGACTTTGGGTTACTTTAACCTCTTGACTTTCAGCTTCTCCAACTTCATAATGAAGGGGTTGACCTAGATCAGAGGTTTCAAACACTTTGACCAGTACCTGAACTAGATTAAAATGTAATTGGGAAATATTTAATAAAATAAACAAAAATGCAATCATGTTCATTTCATTTGTCCTAGTCACGTCTGACTCGTCATGACTTCATTTGGGATTTTCTTGGTAAACATACTGGAATGCTTTGCCATTTCCTTCTTCAACTCATTTTACAGATGAGGAAACTGAGGCAAACAGGATTGATGTGCCCAGGGTCATACCGCTATTAAGTGTCTGAAGCTATATTTGAAATCAGGAAGAATCGTCCTGACTTCAGGCCTGGCATTTTATTCACTGCTCCACCTAGCTGCCCTGACAAATACAACAGAACATCATATTTTATGTATGCACACACACATATACATATATACACATACATACACACATGTATATATGTGAACATAGCACAATAATAACATATATCTACAAATAGTATATATATAGATTATGTGTATAATATTTAACTACATCTATGATAGATATATGAATGGATAGATGGGTGGATAGATAGATGGATACACAGATAATGTTAATATGTGGTTTTCCAAGTTGATTTGCTGCCTCTAAGGAACCTTATGTACAGTTTACTGGCTTTCTTTCTCTTTGAGGTCAACATCACTGGTCTAGATAACTCTTCAGCTCCCTTAATAGCCCGTCTTTTGCCTTTCAATTGAACAAACGCCCCCCTCACCTCCATCTCTTAGAATTTCCTTTAAGATTCAGCTCAAATAGGGGCGGATAGGTGGCGCAGTGAATAGAACACCAGTCCTGTAATCAGGAGTACCTGAGTTCAAATCCGGCCTCAGACACTTAACACAAAAAACTAGCCGTGTGACCTTGGGCAAGTCACGTAACCCCAACTGCCCTCCAAAAAGCAAAAAAAAAAAAAAAAGATTCATCTCAAATGCCACTATCATGGAAGCTCTCCTGCTCTCCCTGGTTGCTAGTATCCCACTACTCATTGAGGAAGAATTACCTTGCATTTATTTTGTCTTTATTATGTGTGTACTTTTACAAGAGAATGTAAGATTCTTGGAAGCAGGAACTGTTTGCTTTTGGTCTTGAATCCCAGGGACTAGGGCAAGGCCTGGCTCATTATAGGTACTAGATAAATACCTATCAGTGGGTAAGTCTATGTTCCTGTGACTATTTATTCTTGAAGATGCCTTCTAGCCTCTCAGTCTCATGAGCCTGTGAATCCCCTAGACCTGTTCAATGTTGCCTCCAACGTCATCTTCTCCCCTTCCTGTTTCTGTTTCCAGGTTTGTTATGTTAAGCCTGGAATTTGACTACATGTGCCAGTATGACTACGTTGAGGTCCGGGATGGAGACAACAGTGACAGCAGGATAATCAAACGCTTCTGTGGGAATGAACGGCCAGCCCCCATTCAAAGCACTGGGCCCTCCCTCCACATCCTCTTCCAGTCAGACGGCTCTAAGAACTTTGATGGGTTCCATGCCATCTTTGAAGAGATCACAGGTAAAGAGAATGAAAATGAATGTGGCATTTTATAGTTGTGCCCCAGACAAATCTCTCCCTGAATACCTTCCTTTCCTTCTCTCAGCCTCATTAAAACTTCTCAGGCTGTGTTGTCAACAGCAACCTAAGCAGGCACTGAAAATGATTGCTTAGCTCAGCAGTGGGAGAGAAAAGCTCCCCAAGAACCAATGTTGACTGATCCCACCATTAATGCTGGCTTCAGATAAGTCCCACCTAGGATCTCATACTCTTGGGTCACTTTATCAAAGTTTACAGGCAGAGTATTCAACAAGATGGAGAGGGGGTAGCAGAGAATCTTTCCTTCTTCTCCACTGTTTCCCTTTCACCATTCCCTGATATCTAAATCAGCCAAAGGAGCCAGGGATGTTTAACCTCAAGGAGAATCAGTCAATCAGTCGGCATCTCTTAGCCACTTACCATGTGCCAAGTACTGTGCTAAGTAGCAGAGATATAAAGAAAGGCAAACATAATCTCTGCTCTCAAGGAGCCCCACATTTTAATAGGAGTGACAATGTGTAAGGACTAGCACATGTAAGATATAAGCAACATGACTGGAAAGGAATCTCACATGGAAGGCTTTTGCTAACTAAGGGAGGGGGTAAGTATATGGACTTACAAAAGTTCCCTGCAGAAGGTGGGGTTGGAGCCAGGAGGTAGGGTTGAGTGGGGAGAACATTCTAGAAAGATTTAGGGGTTACATGAGAGTTGAAAGGGACCTAACTATCCATCCATTCCGTGAGTACCCAAACGAGGACCCCCTCTACAGCATACTTGGCCAGTGGTCACCCATGTTTTGGTGGAAAACTTCCCACGAGGAAGGATCAGCTGTCTCCAGAGGCAGCCCACTTCACTCTTTGCACAGCCCTAATCATTAGGAATTTCCTGTTTACATCAAGGCCAATGTTACTTCTCCAACTGCTTGCTATTGCTCTTGGTTCAGCCTACCTGGGCCAAGGTGATTTTGTCTAATTCTTCTACCATGTGACAGCCCTCTAGGTCTTCTCTTCTACAGGTTTGGTATTCAGAACCCTCCAGAACCTGGCCCCTTCCTGCTTTTCCACGATTTTTATACTTTTCTTGACCCTATATGTTGTGTGGTCCAGTGACACTGACGTCCTTATTATTATTATGCGTTGCACTTCATCTCCTGATTCTGGTCATTTTCACTGGTTGTCCTCCATGCCTAAAATTCTCTCTCTCTTCATCTCTGTCTCCTAGCTTTCCTGTCTTCCTTTAAGTACCAGTTAAAATTCTGCCTTCTGTGGGAAGTTTTTCTTAATCCCCTTAATTCTAACCTCCCCTCTATTGATTATCTCCATTTTTTCTTTCTTTTTCTTCCTTCCTTCCTGTCTCTGTCTGTCTGTCTGTCTGTCTCTATCTATCTATCTATCTATCTATCTATCTATCTATCTATCTATCTATCTATCTCTGTATCTGTCTGTCTCTGTCTAGCTATCTATCTGTCTCTATATGTCTATTTTTTTCTGTCTGTCTCTCTATCTATCTATCTATCTGTCTATCCATCCATCTATCCATCTATGTGCATCATTATTTACATGCGGTCTCTCCCATTAGACTGATTAAGAGCAGGAACAATCTCTTCCCTTTCCTTTTAATCCCAGCACTTTGAAGAATGTCTGGCACATAGATATTATGATAAATGTTTATTGCCTAATGGACTTAATATAGTTCTCTCCCAGCTGTGTTATTTAAAAAGTTTGAGAGATGTAATTTCTGGGTAATTATTTTTATTAATAATGCCAGTATATTTATTATTATTAAAAAGATGGTCATTTGAACATCTTTCTCTTAGATCAAAGATCCCTTATGGTAGTGGCCTCGTGGTTTATATACCCTTGGAAGAGTGGGTGTTCCTGATGGTGGCAATCGATTCTGATTGGTTAACAACTAATGTGAGAATGATTGTGAGAGGGGCGGGCTATATTCCAGTGAGGATCTTGGGGTATGTGACTTGGATCACTCAAATCTTGGTCAAAGAGATGTATCATTTTCTATATCATCTCTCTGACAAAAGGAAGAATCCACATTTTCTCAGACCTGTATGAGCAAAGACCATAGCGCAGGACTGCAGCCATTGGCCCAAACTTAGAAATTCTTCTACTGTCTGATTAGATCTTGGCATGGGTAAGTCTTTGCCAAGATTTCCAACATTGGTTGATTTCTGGGTGAGGGTGTAAAAAAATGGGAAAAATCTTGGTCTCGATACAATAATTAGTTATTAATTCTTTTTATTTCTTTAATAATTAGTTATTAATACAAGAGAAATAACCATTTCTCTCACAGCTCTCACATCCTGTGCTCTTAAGACATTTTTCAAGTCTGTGCTAGACAGTTACAAAACCTGAACCCACACTCCAGTCATAGCAGCTTTCCTGGGCATAAACACTGGCTCACCCTGTCTTTTATCTTACAGCCTGCTCTTCATCTCCATGTTTCCATGATGGCACATGCCTCCTTGACAAAGCTGGATCCTATCGATGTGCCTGCCTGGCAGGCTTCACTGGGAAACACTGTGAAAGTCGTGAGTATGACTCCAGAATATGATTCCCCAACACCCCATTTTTGAGCAAAGGTGTCACATGGGTAGCAAAGGATGGCAAAATGGCACTGGGCATTCCCAGATCCTGGTCCCAAGGAGTGCTTATAGTGAGGGGTACCAGGAAAAGCTAGGCGGTGCAGTGGATGGAGCATTGGACTTGGAATCAGGAAGACTCATCTTCATGAGTTCAAATCCGGTCTTGGACACTTACTAATTGTGTGACCCTGGGCAAGTCACTTAACCCTGTTTGCCTCAGTTCCTCATCTATAAAGTAAGCTGAAGAAGGCAATACCAAGAAAATCCCAAAACAGGATCACAAAGCGTCTGAAGCAACTCAACAACATAGGGGAAAAAGCACTGACTTTGTAGTCAAAGAACCTGGGTTCAAATCCCAACTCTCATGCTTTCTACCTGTGTGAACTTGGGCAAATCACTAACTTAGTCTTTGTCTCCATTTTCTCATATGTTAAATCATGGAGTTGGTCTAGATGACTTCTGAGATTCCTTCTACTTCTAATGACAGGCAACTAACTCAAAGATACTAGACTCTAAGCTTGTTATTATTCTAAATTAAAATTGTCGCTGGTGAATATGGGCCAGGACAGGACTAGAGTGAATTAAATTAAGATAATAACTGGCATTGACTATATATGGCTTACCATATTGTATCTGGTACAGGGGAGCAAAAAGAAATCTCTGTACTACCCTACTGAGTGAGCTCCCACTCTGCATGGGGGAAGGACTGCATTGAGGTATATCCCATGTAGTAACAGAACACTTAGAGACTAATATGGCAGAAAAGTAAACAGTGGGTAGAAACAGGAGATGGTAGTTTGAAATAGGGGCAGGTGACATTGGACTAAGCCCCAGACAGAGCTCACCAATATCCTTCCATTTCAACCTTACAGCCCTGTCTATGCACCTGCTGCCTGACTCATAGCCTGGCTTGTCTATTGAAGCAAGAGTTCTCTGGCTGACCCCGAGTTTCTGAGAACGGCTGCTGTTTCACGGTTAACTCCTGTCTGCAAAAGTCAAAGAGCTGAGACAAAAGGGTGGAATTCCACCCTAACAAATGCCCCCACTCCCAAGCTGCCTGCTGTTTCTCATTCTCCTTCCAGAAAACTGGGAAATCCTTCTTCCTTTCTGGCAAAACATTGTGCTGTAGGTCATGGCAGATTCTCACTATACTTTTCTACATCCAGAGATTAAATATTTTCCCAACTGCATTTTCTCTTTACTCCTTTGAAAGGAGAAGTTGTTTAATACTGTATAGAGCTGCATAGTTCACATCCCTGGCATTAGGATAGCGACTCCTTAGGAATGTTAGCCAGAGGCTTAGTAGATGGAGAGGTGACCTCACAGTCAAGAAGTTAAGCCTGCCTCTGATATATCCTGGTTATGTGACTTTGGGCAACTTTACCTCTTGATGGTCCCAGGTAACTTCTTTTTACTATAACTTGTAAAACAGGTTTAGGTCCGTATTAGTGAAAGAAAACCTGACTGGGATCTCCCTGCATCAATAAAATGACAGGCCCAGTCCAAAATAAATTGCTTCAGTCACATTTTAGGAAGGACATTAATAATGTGGAAATTATCTAAGGCAGAGTTTAAATATATATACATATATTTTTTTCTTTTCTAAATTCTTTTCCTTCCTCAATCTACTCCCTGATCCATTGAGAAAGCAAAAAAAAATGCAATACCCTTTATATGTATGAAGCTATGGCAAGGGTTCTTCACCTTTTTTTGTGTGTAATGGACATCATTGTCAACCTGCCACGGAGTGCTCAGAATGGAGCTTTTAAATGCATAAAATAAAATACATATGATCACAAAGGAACCCAATTATATTGAAATAATTATTTAAAATTTTCAGCAACACGTTCATAGACCCCAGGTTAAGTAAGAACCCTCTGATCTGGAGGAATGTGATGAAGATTGTGAAGAAGTTAAGATACTGCAATATGCGGATTAAGTTGAAGGAAGTGGGGATGTTTGTCACAGAGAAGACTTAGGGGAGACAAGATAGCTGTCTTTTGAAGGGCTAAATGTGAATGTTTCACATTTGAAGGGCTATCACATAGAAAAGGGTTTAGATTTGATTTTCTCAGCACTAGAGGGAGGAAACAAATAGGTGAATATTTCAGAGAGGCAACTTGAGCCTTGAAAAAAGGAGAAAAAAAGCCCTTCTGTACTATTACAACTGTCATACAAAAGCAGCATCTGTTGCTTTTGAAGGTAGTGAGCTCCTCTGCACTGGAGGTTTTTAAGCAAAGATTGAATGATCACCATATGGGCTGCTTCTTTGAGTCTTGGTTGGTCTCTTCCAGCTTAAAAGACCCAAAGGTTTTGGTTCAGTAAGTACCATGGATAGAACCTAGAACAGAATTACAAGTAGTTAGCCATGGACCATCCTCAGAGACCATTTATTAGGGTCCTTGGCAAACCCATCCTAGGTCCCCAGCCTGATAATGTTTCATGCTTTTCAGCAATGGTTATAGTCTTTTTAGACATCTGCTCAGTGTAAAATGAAGTGTTTCTAAAGGACTTCTTAGGTCCCTTCCCCATCTCATTCTTTAAACCCATGAAAAATGTCAAATATTATGTTCCTGTGGACCAGCAGGTGGTGTTACTGGTGACTGCTAAAATTTCAGTGCTCTTAGCTGACTTGGATGAAGGAGGGTAGAGAGGAATCCATTTGCCTTAGATGCTTAAATTACTATCTCATGTATTTATAAGAGTTTGGGGTGGAAGCAAATTTGTGGCACATATCTATGTAGTATAGAAAAGCAAAACACTTATTTTCATTTTGTTCTGAGATTTTATACATAAAATGTTTCTGGAAGTCTCATGGGGACAGATCCTGAACTCTATCTGTAAAATCTTCCTTTATTTTCTTTCACACCTGGATTTAAAAGAGAAATGGGGGGATTGTATGATCACCACAGGCATTTAATGCTTCACATCCATATCTTATGGCTTTGAAAAGTAGCATGATGCATGTGCTGCTCTACTCTATGGAGTATATAGTCTCTGTAGTCAGGAAGATCTGAGTTTGATTCCTTCCTCAGACACTTATAAGCAGGGTGATCCTGAGGATGAGAATAACATCTTCCTCTGAGGATTGTTATGAGGATCTAATGACGTAGTGTGTGTCAAGTGCTTTGCAAACTTCAAAGTTACATATAAATGCTAGAAGTGAAGGGATTTTCCCAAAGTCACTTAGCCACTAAGTGATGAAGCTGAGATTCCAATCATAATCTTATTCAGTGCTTTACCTATAATACCATTAGATCTTGAGGTTCTCGAGAGATAGATTATCCCCCACCCTCTCTTTGCATCTCCAGCGCTTACTGTGGCTTATAGTAGGTGCTTAATAAATGCTTGTTGACTTGATTTGCTATTGTTAGTCAAGTGAAGGCTTCAATTTGGAATAATATCACATATTTAGAGGTGGAATGGACCTCAGAGGTCCGGTATTCCAACCCTCACATTTAACAGATGAGAAAACAGAAGTGAACAGGTGAGGTTGAGTGATTTGTTCAAAGTCACATTGGCATAGTAAGCAGCAGCTGAACAAGAAATTCCAGAGCCAGTGTTCAGTCCATTGGGCCAATCTTCCAGTAGATTCCTCATTGATCTCCCTGCTTCCAGTCTTTCTATTCTCTAATCTAGTGTCCATGCAGTCACTAAATTAGCATTCCTAAAACACAGAGTTGACCATATTGCTGCTCCTCTGGTCTCTGCCACTCCTCTAAAATTCTCAACATCTCCCCATTGCCTCTAGGATTAACTGTAAGCTCTTTCGTCTGGCATTTACTTTTGCTTTTATCGCCCTAGTATCAAGCACAGTGCCTTGCATATAGTAAGTACCTAACAAAGGTTTATTGAATTAAAAATTGGCATGAAAGTACACTCTGTGGCTCATTTCATGAGCCAAAATGCCTTTGGAGGAGTTGATCCAAAAATTGTGAATACACCATTTACTCATAATTTGAAAGAACAAAATCCAGATGTCCTGGCTATGGGTTAACCTGTTTAACTAAGCATGTGATACAAGACCAGTTACATAGCTTGCTGCCCCCAAATCACTTGAAAAGTCCCATTGCTTAGGTGGTGGAGGAGAGCTAAATTCTTTCCATTGTAATAAGCGAAATATTATAAGAGCAAGTACATAATATTTCAAGAGGCATCTTTATAATCAATGAATGGAAATGAAGACCTGGGGAAGTCATTTAACCTCAGTCTACCTCAGTTACCTCAACTGAAAATGGGGGTAATAATAGCACTATCACCCAGGGTTGTCGTGAAGATCAAAGGAGATAATACTTTTAAAGTGCCTGGCACATAGTAGGCACTTAATAAATGCTTGTTTCCTTCCTGCCTTCAATAAACATTTATTAAGTTCCTATCATGTGCAAAGCAGATAGAGTGTGCCAAAACAAAAATGTATTGAATAGATAGCTATCTTCAAAGCCAACAACTCCTGCCTCTGACTCATATTGGTTGTATGACTGTGGACAAGAAACTTAACTCCTGGGGTCTAGAAAATTCTTTAAGACTCTATGTTGCACAGGAAGATGTTGGTCTGTATTGGTAGGGGGAATTTCCTCCCCTGGGAATTCCCAATACCAATGATGTGACTTATCCTGTTCATATACTTCTCTATGCTGGGAGTAACAAAGAAAAAGAAATAATTCTTACTCTCAGAGAACTTGCATTCTATTAGGAAGATACAATACATTGTGGTACATTTTAAAGAGTACACCTTATAACTATGGTGTTAAAGAACCTGGGTTAGAGTCTTCCATCTCTCTCTTACTGTTAATGGAACCTTTGATAAATCATTTTACTTATTTGACTCCCAATTTCTTCATCTGTAAAGTGAGAGGATTGGAATAGCTGATCTTCAATGTTTTCCAGCAATAATTTACGATTCCATGTATACAAGTAAATAAATGTTAAGTAGATACAATGGATGCCATCAAATTATCAGATAGAGCTTGACTTTAGGTCTAGAGTATTCAGGCTAGATTTCCTTTCTAGGAGATTCAGTGTTCTCCCAGATCACTTCCAGAAAAGTCAGGGAAGAAACATCAAAGGTAAAACCCTTAAACAATATCTGGATGATAGGGCTAAGAATAATACTTATTTCATGGGGTAGTTGTAGACATCAAATGGGAGGAAGAATGTAAAGTGTTTTTCAAACCAGAAGGAGTTATAAATATTAGCTATTGCTATTGGTTTGCAAAAACTCTTTTTTTCAAGAGGTGAAAAAAGCCAAATTGTTTCCAAAGAATCCCTCTCCATGGTCTTTTCTCATTTGGTTTGTATAATCTTTTAATGCTCGGGAAAATTTTAGTTGTCCAAAGTAAGGAAGGTGGGATCCCCATCCATTAAAGGTCTTAAAACACTCATCAGATTTGTAACAGTAAGGACTTTTTTTTTTAGTATGGGTTGCCCTAGCTGTTGGCTGTGATCCCTTTGAACTATATAAATGTCATGATTCTATAAATACCTGTGAATGAATTTTCACTTCACAAGTAAAGAAATGAACACACAGAAAGGTCAAGGAGACTCAATGTCTCAGTGGCAAAACTCAGAATTGAACTAAGGGTTCCATATTCCCTGTCAAATTCCCAGGCTACCAGACATAATGCTTTAAGTTATCATTCACATATTTGCTCACCCAACTAAGTAATATGGTAAACTAAAAGCTGCCTTGTTCCATTAACCACTTCTCTAAAATGGTGTCCTCTTTCCAGACTTAGGCATTGTTAGTTATGGTTGGTAAAACTTAAAACAACCTAGCTACCCTCTTTCCCTCCTGCAATCATTTATTTCTCTTCTGGTAAGTTGTTCTTATCATAAGTCAATGTAATAATGTTTGGAGAAAGTCCAGCATTTCAGAAACTAGCATTCATTCTTGGTTACCTACAAAATGTGTCTTTTTAAAAGTATCCTTCCTGGTCTAATAAGAGTTTTCTTTTTTTGAAGAATATAGTCTTTGAAGTCCATGGGAGAGAAAGTTGAGGATAGTCTAATAATTGTTTCAGTACTAGATGTTGGAAATGTTGTGGGTACATAATTTTGGAATTCCATGGTTGGATACTGTCCCCAACTTCTCTTGCTGATAGTAGTTTTCTTATAACAAAAAAGCCACCGCCTGTTTCTTCGCAGTGCTTTCAGTGCCAGCTAGAGTGGGGTCACCCTGGAGCACAGAGTTGGGTCTTCTCAGCTCTCTCTCCTGCCAGCCTCTCTCCACTCAAGCAAACCCTCCTTTCCCCCCTCTGCAATCATCAGCCACCCTGGCCCACCATGTAAAGGAATAGGGGGCCCTTTCTCCTCTGAAGTTTAGTTTCCTGTTTCCTTTGTGTGGGACAAGAAAACAAAAAAATGAGTTCTCAAGTAAATGGTCGGAATCTTGTTTTGAAAGTTTGGGGTGAAAAGGATACATTACTCTGCTCCAATTTCCATGTTTCCTTTGTTTGCCTGGCCCAGTTGATGGCCGAGTTTTGCTTTGCATCCTAATGAAGGTTAATTCAACAGGACTAAATCTGGGGGCACAATGTTTCCACTTCAGTCTCTGATGTGGCTTTTTATAAATCCAGGGGACTTCCACCAATTAAGACAAAATGGCGGTTCTGGACTCATTTAGTTCCCAGAGCATCTAAAAGTTTCCCAGTAGACTCACCCAAAGGCGAGAAAGAAAAGAGTGTTCAGAACTCAGTGCAATTTATGCTTTTGCTTTTAAGTGGGAGCCAATATTATGCATCAGCAGAGACTATTAAGAACTTTGGGTTTTCTCTGAAGCATTAGTATTGATGCAGTGGCAATGTACTAGGGCCCCTGGGAAGAGGGGTGCAATCTTTTCTAGAATCACAGGGAGATAAGTAATATGCTATGGAATATCTGGGATTAATGCAAACTGTCCTAAATTCTCTCAGGTGAGTCATCTTTTTCTTTAGCAGTATCATTTATTGATTTCACCACATAAGAGCTTCAAATGGACCATGGACAGATCCTTTTCCCTACTTCTGGTTATTTGGCAGCAAGGCAAAGAGTGAGTCTGTGGACAAGGGGTTAGAGCAACAACACAGGTTTCTACAAATTAGGCGTTGTACAATGACTTTCCCAGGGACTTGAGGGCTTAATGCAGGTCACCAGAGTTCAATTAGGAGACCTTCTATGTCCGTTCGGCCAGTTGGCATCTCTGACCCCTGCTGGGCATTGAATAAGCTACCATTGAGTATCCTTTGATTAATAGAATGCCCTGCATACAGATAGAGTGAGGGACCCAGGAGGTATGGCTTAAAGGAAAAGTGGATGCTGCCACTGTGATTGTAGTCACAGAACTGGTAGACCAGGGAAAACACGAATGCATCTGGCATGAAGATTAGGCAAACTTTTGTGGTCTGGGAAAGCCTGAAAAATGGGGCTATTAAAAGTGATAAATGAAAAGACCAGAGGAGAAATTGGATCTGGGGATCCACACAGGACCATCATGATGCCAGGTCTGAGGAATAATGTGCCCCTGTGTTAATGAGTTGCTTTGCTTCTTTCACTGAGAATTGAAGATCATTCATTTAATGTATGGGATGTCTGTCAGCCTGTTGTTGCTCATTTAACTACTCAGGGCATCAGTGCTTTACAGATAATCTTTGGGGGAGGAGGGGCAAGATGGTAGAAAGACTGAGGACAGAACTGATTCTGTGACCAGGATGAGAGGTGCACAGGAACCATTGTACAGGGAAGTAGCTAAGAGCAGAACCTAACTTAAGACCAGACTCTATGTAGACTTTTCTCAGAAGACAGATTTATAAATTTTGGAGCTGGAAGGGACCTTATATGTAATGTAGTCAAATACCACTATTTTACAGATGACAGAACAGAGACCAAAAGCTGAGAAATGTTTAGCCATGTTCAGACAAGCAGTAAAATAGCAGGGCCAGTATAGCCAAAGGAAATATAATCCCATTCAGATTTAGATTTGGATTTGGGAAGTGAACAGTTACCTTAAGAATATGGCATCTGAGAAATGGACTTGGGTTTCTGGACCATGTCTTAAAAGATAGGAATGACAAGATCTTGGCCAGGGATGGAGTGCTTATAATAAAAGATAAATTTTAAAAAAGATCATTTAGTCCAGTAGAACACTATCTTTGTGTGTTACACAGGGCTCACTCAGATGATTCCTGCCCTCCTGGAGCTTATGGTCTATTAGTGGATAAAATATATGGACACAAGTGACTATAAAACAAAATTGAAAATGAAAGCACAGCACAGGAAGCATATTATATAGAGCTTTTGCTAGTGATGATGAGGGGAAACAGGAGAAGCTTCAGTAGTGTAAATGGCATTTGAGCTGGGTCTTGAATGATGGGTAGAAACTACAGAACCATAGAACTCAAGAATTGGAAGGAAGTTTAGTCCAACCTATAAGCAAAAGAGTCCCTGCTATATTAGATCAATCAAATAGTTGTCTGGATTGTGCTCAAAGACCTCCAAAGAAGGGGAACTCACCACCTATTCCACTTTGGAGAGCTCTAATTATTAGGAGGGCAGCTAGATGTTGCCATAGTGCAAAGAGGATCTGGTCTGGAGTCAGGAGGACTCAACCCTGGGAAAATCAGTTACCCTGTTTGCCTCAGTTTTCCCATCTGTAAAATGAGCTAGAGAAGGGAATGGCAAACAACTCCAGTATCTTTGCCAAGAAAACTCAAAAATGAGATAACAAAGAGTCAGATAGAACTGAAGAGAGAATTATTAGGAAGTCCTTCCTGACACCAAGCCTGAATCTGCCTTTTTGTGACTTACATCCTTTGCTCCTGGTTCTGATCTCTGGGATTAAAGAGAACAAGTGTCTTCCTCTTCCTCTTCCTCTTCCTCCTTCCTCCTTTCCTCCTCCTCCTCATGACAGACCCTCAAATATATAGAGATAGCCACCATCTTCCCCCAACCCCCAAGTCTTCTCTTCTCTAGGCTCAACATGCCCAGTTTCTTCAACCAAATTGATAGAAAAGGAATTCAAGGAAGGCATAGATCTGGCTGCAGCCCATTCTTTCCAGATTTATTTCACACTCCTCTTCTTCACAGAAGCTCCATTCCCTCCAGACTTGCTATTTCCCTTAAATGACATCCTTCTTCCCACTTTTGTGACTTTGCCTAGGCTTTTCTTCCCAGTAGTGCTTTCCTTCCTCCCTCCCCACTCCCCTCAGAATCCCTAGCACCCTTCAAGCTCAGCTTAGATACTGCTACCTGTCTGAGGTTTTTTTTTTTAATCATCCTCATTTTTAGCACTCTGTCCATTGCCCCAACTCAAAATTACTTTGTATTAATAAGCTTATATATGTGTTTCATTTATCCCCTCTCACTGCCAATGTAATGGAGGTTTCTGAAGCTCAGGGATCATATAATTTTTGGTTTTGTTGCCTCAGCATCTTGAGCAGTGCCTCACATACCGTAGGTGATTAATAGATGTTAGCTGAATTGTTGAATTACACAAAGGCATGGAAGTAGGAAAGCAGGGAATGTGTTTGGGGGAATATAATAAATCCAGTTTGACCAAGCAGAGGACACATGGGTTCCAGAAAAAGCTGCTTTTGAATATCAAGGTAATGCATGTGATTATTATGTTCCTATGATCATAGAGAGAGAATTGAAAGAGACATCTGAGGCCGTCTTTCCTGACACTCTCATTTTAAAGTTGAGGGAATCGAAAGATTAGGTAGATTCACATAGTTAATAAATATTGGAGACATGATTCAAACTCAAGTCCAGCATTTGGGTTAGGTGGGTAAGTGAAGATATTTTATCAGTCTATTGTAGAACGAAGATAATTTCTGCCCAATAACAAGATGAAAAGAGATAGCCTTGTGAACCATTTGCCTCTGTACATAGTTGTAGCCTGTGTATTTTTTCAAGGTGAAAAAGCATTTGTGGTCCATCAGTAATTAAAAAAAGTCAAGTTGGTCTTTGGGTTCCTAAGGGCTTCTTTCTGTCTGGGGCTTATGTAAGCTTCCTACACTTGCCTCCAGCAGATGAGATCAACAAGACAGTACTTATTGGCAGGAGGCACATAGGAGGCTGTTGCCTGTGGTAGGAGGAGGCAGACAGCCCATCTCAATTCCTGATGGATGGCCTTGAGCCCCCTTTAGCTTAGGATGACCTCATCCCTACCTACTGGGAAAGAAGTGATAGAGAAAAGAGAGAATGAGAAAGGGAGCAGCTGAGAAGGACTAACATGCCTCCCAGTCACCCTCCCTACCAGGTTTCCTTTTATGACTTCTGACTGCATTAGTGGATGGAGACTTCCTTTCTTGGTTCTCTGTGTCCACATTAGAATATTAAGGGTCATTCAACATTATTTTTCCTTCCTGTTGGTGACTCCATGAAAGAAAACAAGTTCCCTCTTTTCTAGCTAAGGATATAAGCATACTCTACAGGAAACCCTCATGTGATTTATTCCCTCAAGCCTTTGCAACTTGCTTTATATCCTCACACTTACCTGCAGGTTTATGGTACTTATCACCATTGTCAACCCTGGCGATTGTGTGGTTCACATATACATATAGGCAACTGGCTGTCTGATATCAATGTGGCACGGTATTCTGGACTGGAGTCAGAAGACCTAGATTCAAATCATGACCCTGCTACTACATGCATAAATTGAGTAATTGAGAATGTTCTGTGACCTCTCTGAGTCTCAATATCTTTATTACTCAATCAATAAGCATTTATGACTTGCCTACTATACATCAGGCACTGTGCTGGGTGTGAAGGATTCAAATACATTTAATGAAATAGTCCCCCACAAGGAGTTTACATTCTAATGGGGGAAGCACCAAGGACATATATAAGTATATACAGAGTAAAATATAAAGAAAAGAAATACAAAGTCATTAAATGCACAGTATTAATTTTTAAGTATTAGTTTAAGTATTATCTACTATGTAATTCATGTTGCTGGGTGCTAAGAATAAAAAGATTGAAATTTTTTAAAAAATTTCCCCTCTTGCAAGGAACTTACATCATACTGGAGTGGGGGGAAGAAGGAGATGAGAGGGGTTCCCACAAACACATAAATAAATGCACTGAATACACAAATTAAATAAGAAGGAATCTTTGGTTGGGAATAATCATTATTCACTAATGTCTGAGGGTATATGGAAAGGCTTTCAGTGGGAGAGCCTACCTGAATGGAGCCCTGAATACCAAGGGATACTATAGAGGTAGAGGTGTGAAGGGAGAACATTCTAGGTATGAGGGCGATAGCCTGTGTGCAAAGGTGCAGAGTTGGGAGATGCTTTCTTCTTTCATGGGTCAATTTCTGTGAAAACTATAAGAATCAGAAGTCATGAAAGATTAGAAGACTAGACATAATTTGATGGGGGAATATTCTTCTTCGTAGTCAAGTTGCTATGGAGGTACCTGGGACCACTCAGCTATCTCCAGTCACTTAGGGATTGAGGGTAAATGGGGATATGCTGGGTCGATTTCAGATTTCAGACAGGAGGCAAAATGGCAATGAATTTTCAGATTTTACTCAGCTTCCCAGTAGCCTAAGCACAGACAGTCCCGATTGTCTAATTAAGTAGGCCATCCGAATACCGGAAAAGTGGTCTCCAAAAGACACAGTGTTCCAGGGGCCAAGGACAATAGTGATTAAGATCAAGCAGCTAATTGTAAGCAACAACCTCCAAATTGCCGCCGGATGAATAAATAACAGCGTGTGTGACTCGACCATCATTTCCCATGGATACTGTCTCATTCACAGAAGTAGAGGGCTGCAAAACACCCAGGGGAGGGGGGGGGCGGGGCGTGTGGTGAATTCCATTGGTTGGAAAGGCATGAAAAGAGTTTGGTCTTCAGTGGGGATTACATTACTGGTCAGTCTCATTATCCTTGGCTGGTGAGGACCTTTGTGGGAAAAAATTCATTTCATTATCCAAGAGACATGAAATACAAATGGAAGCTACACTAGAGAACTGTGGGTAAGGAGAAACAGACTGAGGGCGGTCCCCCTTTGCCTTTGGGATAGTAATTGATGAATCAGTGATGACTAGAGAGAAGACAAGAAGAATGTAGTGTGTCCTGACTTGCTTTCCCAACAGAAAAAGAAATAACGTCATGTTCCGGTATCCACCCACCATCACCAGTCATGAAAAACAAGAAAACAGAGATAAACTAGCCTCTTGGCCTCAAGAATAAACAGTTCTAGATTGGATAATGAGTGAAATGGATTTTATTGATGTCACCTCTGTGCCCATAACTAATCCAACACCATCTAACTACATACCTGTTTGAATTGGATCAAGTTCCTGCCTCCATGCCCCTCCACCCCCAGTCTACCTCTGCAAACCCAACTGACTGGAGGTAGAACCATTATATACAATTAGGATGTGGGGTAAGAGTTACTAACCCTGACTTGGTGAAGCAGTTTTCTTTTATAAGACAAAGGAATAAGACTAGTATAATCTAATAAAAATATGTGAGGAGCTGAGGGTACAGAGACAAAACAAAAAAAAAAGCAGTACCCTCAAGGAGCTTATAGTCTACTAAAAATCACATTTCTCAAGAATCCGGTGGGAGGCAACATGCCAAATGCCAAGTTCCTAGTAGGAAGAATCTACCTTCAACCATGGTTCTTGCCCAAGTTAATGGTTAGTAATCCTATATGCTTCACAAACAGGAAGCAATATGGTGTCGTGGAATGAACACTCCATCTAGAGTCAGAAAAAATTGGGTTCAAATCCTGTCATTGCCAGTTATTATCTGAGTAACTTTGGGTAAAACAAGTCTCACTGGGCAGTAATTTTCTCACTTGCTAAAGGAAACTCTAAAGTCTCTTCCAGCTCTAAATCTTTGACCCTAAGTATAACATTCCTTCTAGGATACTCCCCCAACTTGTGCTTGTTCTCGTAGATTGAGTATATAGAGGGTGGTACACTGCAAATGGTTTCTTTTAACATTAAAAAAAAATTATGTCTTTCCTTCCTCTCCCCAAAGTATTTCCCATTAACAGTTAGCCAATGGATACAGTTAGCTCAAAGTGAAGGCATCGACTAAAATCAAATCAAAGAGTAGCTACAAAACGAGTCCTATAAACAGGGAGGTGCACAAATACAAATACAAATAATGTCCATAGAAAGAGTGGATACAGAGAACAGTGGTAGTGAGGCATATCTTTACATAAAGATAAATACTAATATTACAGAGGCATAACTTTAGAGGTCACAAAACCTCAGAGTTGATAAGGCTGAGTTTAAGCCACACCTACAAAGAGTCCCCTTCTGCAACACACTTATCTGACAATGGTCATCCAGCTTTTGCTCAAAGATCTTCACCAAAGGGAAGTCTCCTACCACCTGAGGCAACCAGGTCCAGTTTTGGACAGCTCTAATTGATAGTAGGATTTTCCTTAGGCCAAGCCTAAAAGGATGTCTTGTTCCTAGATAGCATTGTATAAAATTAGAAGATGGATCAAGGGTGACTAACCCTGATTTGGTGATAAGGCTTTCTTTTATAAGACAAAGTGATAAGGCTAGTATAATCAATTGTATCAGATGAAGTCTCTACCATGACATTGGTTTTCATCATTCAATAATACCAAGAACTGAATTCAAAATCAGTGAGTCATGAAGCCCATCTGACCTGCCCACTTTCTTTTTCTTTTTTATCATATGTGGGAAATAGCATCAGGGATTTGTGGAAAATTTAGACTTTTGGAAAATGAGGGGAGAGAGACAAAGCCAGACAGAGACATAGTGAGAGAAAAAGAGGAAAAAAAGGAAGAGACAGAAAAAGAATAGCTCTCTCTCTCTCTCTCTCTCTCTCTCTCTCTCTCTCTCTCTCTCTTTCTCTTTCTCTCTCTCCTTATTACTTTTTCCTGAATAGCCAGGCAGAATATAGAAAGTGAGTAAATAATGATGCCAATTTTATTTCCTCATAGTAACACTGCAATCATTAGTGGATTTTATATTTTTTTAGATAATGTGCTTTATAAAAAAGGTTATAGTCAGACTATTAGAAAGAATATGAGGAAAAGGCCGCTCAGTTGGTGAGTATATGAATATTTATTAAGTCCTTACTATGTGGCAGGCACTGAGCTAAGGGTTGGAGATACAAAGAAATATAAAAGACCATCTCTGCTCTCACAGAAAAATGAGGGAGACAACGTGTGAACAACTATGTACATACAAAATTCAAACAGGACAAACTAAAGATAACTGAAAGAGGGAGGGCTCTGAAGTTAAGGGGGATCTAGAAGGGCTTCCTGAAGAAAGTGGGGTTTTAACTGATATTTGAAGGAAGCCAGGGAAACCAGGAGGTATAGATAAAGAGGGAGAGAATTCCAGACGTAAGAAACAGCCAGAGAAGTGTGCAGAGCTGGGAGATAGAACAGAGCATTCAAGAAATATCAAAGAGACCAGAGTCACTGGATTACAGAATACATAGGGGATGTGCAAGAAGACTAGAAAGGGTGCGTGTGTGTGTGTGTGTGTGTGTG
>CM053601.1:169745409-169782043 GCA_028646575.1 Pseudocheirus occidentalis | reverse complement strand
TGTATCTGCAGTGTTTAACACAATGCCTGACACATAGTAGGTGCTTTAAAAATGTTCGATGACCATAACTCTATTTACAAACATTCATAAAGTACCTACTTTGGAACTGGAGGTGGAGGAGTTGTCTCTGCCTCAATGCTTACAACTTTGGACAAGTCATTTAATCCAATCCCATGCCCAGACCTCATTTTCCTCTTCTGTATAATTAGAAGGTTGAATAAGATGCCTTCTTAAGTCCCTTCTAGCCTTATAGTAAGGGTTCTTAACTGGGGTCCATGGACTCCTCATGGAGTTTGTGGCTAGGTTTTTAGGAAGTCTGAGAACTTGAATGGGAAATACACACGTGTGTGCACACCACACACACGTATTCACTAACCTCTAAATGAAATTTAGTATTTCCTTTCATTATGAATGTAGGCAACAAATGTTATTTCTGAGAAAGGGCTCATATACTTCACCAGACTGCCAAAGGTATCTATGACTCCTCCCCCCAAAATGTTATTGAGGTATGATCCTATGAACCTATAAACCCATGGTAGCTGCAGTGCTAGATTCGGTGATACAAAGACAAGAATGAACTAGTCCTTTCCTGCCCTCAAGGAGCTTACAGTTTGTCAGGGAGACATTCTTTTTATTGCATAATTTGTGAACTAACATTTCCCCAACTTTCTCAAGCAAGCCTGCAAGGTATGGTGTTTGTATAAACCCTGTGATGTAGTATAAATAATGCTGAATTTTGAGTCATTTAACTTGGGTTTGAATATAGGTTCTGTTATTTACCACTTATGATCCTGTGCAAGTCACTTAACCTCTAGGAGTCTCATTTTTCTGTTAAATGGAGTTAATTGAGATGACCTTTCCAAAATCCTGCCCAGCTTTAGACTTATGATCCTATGATCATATTCTCTAGGTAGTTTTCTGTCTGGGGAGACAAGAACAAATTTTCTCATAGATCAAGTCCAGAATATACTTATCTATGTATCTGCCTTGTATAATCACAGATCTCTTTCTGTCTCTAGTCATTCAGTAATGGGAGAGGATGGATCTGAGTTCTACTAATTTGAGTGACTGTTCTGAGGATTATATAAACTTGTGTTTGTTTTTAGCCTGCAAAGAACCAAAGATTTCTGACCTAGTAAGACAACGAGTTCTTCCCATGCAAGTCCAGTCAAGGTGAGCATGAAATGCCTTAAATTTATTTTTGAGATCCCAGTCTCTGTCTCTGTCTTTGTCTCCGTCTCTGTCTCTGTCCCTGTCTCTCTGTCTCTCTCTCTGTCTCTCTCTCTGTCTCTCTCTGTCTCTCTCTTTGTCTCTCTCTCTCTGTCTCTCTCTGTCTCTCTGTCTCTCTGTCTCTGTCTCTCTCTCTCTCTCTCTCTATCTATCTATCTATCTATCTATCTATCTATCTATCTATCTATCTATCTATCTCCCTATCTCTCTCTTTCTCCCCTTCCCTCCCTCCCTCCTAGAGTTTCTCTCCCAGGCACCTTTTCTCTCTGGTCTGTTCTAAGTCAGCTAGGGGCTTCCTACATGATGCTAAATATTGGAGGCTCCTGAGAGGACAGGGCTTATTACATAGCTTCCCTGAATTGGAAGGAGGGAGAAGGAAGCTTACTGGAAGGACAAGTCTCCTGAAGCAACCCAAAGAGTCTGAATTTTGGTTCTGAGGCTGCCAGAAATGAGTAAATCCTAAAGCAAGGGTCTTCTGTTGGTTAAGTAGTAGCCAATTTCTGGCAGTAGTTAACCCTGGGAACCTGTTCCCCGGGGTAGCGAAACACAACTGACCAGCTTGGAAAGAGTTCAGATAACCTAGGGGTTGGTGAAAGTAGAGGACAAAACAATGTAACACATGTTGGGCGGGCTCAAGGACCCCACATTTTGTTCATTGACTGTCCCCTACGTCTAGAACACTCTCCTTCTTCATCTCTGCCTTCCCAAGCTTCCTTCAAATTCCAATTCAAATCCAACTTTCTAGATTTTCCCAGTCCCCCTCAATGCTAATGTCTTCTTTCTGAGATTATCTACAATTTTCCCTTCTATACAATAAAGAGATTGGACTCTATATCCTTTAAAGTTCCTTCTAGCTCCAAGACTTCACCCCCATGACCTTTGTGATTAGCCTAGAGTATGCCTTTTCCTGTAAGTAAAGAAAAGTCTTTCCCAGTAGGGGAAAATCCAACATGGTATAATGGAAAAAAACAGAATAGGGAATTCTGAGTTCAAACCCCAGCTCTTCCATTTAAGAGCTCAGTGATCTTGGGTAAGTCACTTCATTTATGCTCCTATTTGTTTTTACCTATGAAAGGCAGTTGAACTAGGTGACCTCTAATGTCCCTTCCAGTTCTAAATCTGCAGTCTGGTGAGAATTCTGCTTTGGTAGTTACTTAGTCACCCAGAAATACCAGGGAAGTGATATGATAAAAAACACAAAAACCAGACATTAGATATTGAGGTTGCAGGTGTTTATGTGTTTCAAGAACTAAACAAACCTGTGTCTGCTGTGTGCTGCCAGGCACTGTCCTAGACTCTGGGGATACAAAGACACAAATAAAACAATCTCTGCCCTCAGACAGAGATGGCAACCAAAGGACCTGGTTCTAAGTTTATTTAGGGTATTCTGGTTATGCTGACAAAAAATGTGCTCCTTTGTACCACCAAGTTGCATTCATAGTCCCAGGGTAACCACTTAGTCACCTGACCTTCAGTTTCCTTGTCTGTAAAATGAGGGGAGCAGACTAAAAAACTTGTGAGATCTCTTCCAATTCCAGATCTATAATTCCATGATCTAGATTGTAAATTCAGAGAGGAGATCGAATTAAACAATCTCTAAAGACCCTTCCAGCTCTCAGATCCCTTAGCTCCACAGCCACTAAATGGATCAGCTCAATCACAACGCCCCAAACTGCCCATGTTTTATCCCTTTGCTTCTGGCGATGCCTCTGAGCAATGCTCTCTCATTGAACAATAGACCTGGGGAGGTTTATGCGCCATATTGTTAGAGAAGGTGTGGCAAAGCTCTTCCTTAGGCAAACTGAAAGTGAGCATGGGCAGAGACAACTGGGTGTCACTGTTATCATGGGGGGACAGAGTGCTGATTCTTATGATGGCTTTGAGGTCATGCTCTGTGACCTTGAAGAGGTCTCAAGCTCTAAGCATTTACTTCTTTTCTCCTTAAACTGGGAGTGATAAGGATGGTTCCTTAACATAGAGGACCTTAGAAGTCATGTGGTCCAATTCCCCCATTTTACAGATGAGAAAAATGAGAATCAGGATTGTTAAGTTATTTGTCCATCCTGACAGAGCTAGTAAACATCACAGACAGGATTAAAATCCATGTCTTTTTTTACCTCAAGTTCAGCATTTTAACTACAATACCACAAGGTTTCTTCATATGACGAGCATTAACAAAACTACCAAATGAATGTGTATGTTGTAATGGCGACCTTATTCCAGGCACAGTCTGTAAGTGTTCCTCTGACATGCTTAAAATTCAAGGTTCACTGAATATATCTCTTCAATCTGCTTACAATACTCCTGCATTTTGCTCTGTCTTTATCCTTTAAGAAATGTTCTATTCTCCAAGGTGTACTAATTACATTGACTAATTGTCTAATCAAGCTCCTGTACCAACACAAGTTAGTTTGAGTCTGTTCCTAATATCGCCCAATTATGACATTTAGAGAAAGGATGTTTCTGAGTTTCCACTGGAGGAAATTAATCACCCTGACGCCCACTTCCAGTGTAATTTCATAATTAACTTTTATTTTTGGTTTATCCTATCTCTGGTTAACAGTGATAATAACTGTCTCTTATCTTGTTTCCCTATAGTTCCAGGCAACTGGAGGCCATCCAGAAAGGGCATTTCAGAAATGAAATTAAGAGAGGTTCTATTCTATAATCCAGGGGACTGGATTACATATACATACTGGATTTCTGTATGCATACATATGCACATATATACATGCATACAATCATAAGTACACACATACGCATGTAAATATTATATTGTGTGTAGATATGCACACACTTGTACATACTTTCATTACCCTTGAAGGAGTGTGGTATAGTGGATAGAGCACTAGACTTGGAGTCACAAAGACCTGAATTCAAATTCCACTTCAGATACTTACTGCCTGTATGACCCTGGACTAGTCACTTAACCTCTTTAATCCTCAGTTTCCTCATCTGTAAAAAGAGGCCATTGGATCACATGACCTCCAAGGTCCTGTCTGGTTCTAAACTGAGCCTCAGTTTCTTTATCTCTAAAGTGAAAATGCCAGATTCAGTAACCTTTACTATCTCTTCCAGCTTTGGCTTTATGATCCTTTAAGCTTATGACCCCTCTTCCAGTAAGTAATAAAACCCCTGGCAATAAATGCTGCTTTGTGAGCCAAGGCTGAAGAAGCAGTGTTGACTGTTCCTTGCTGTGTTGTTTCTCTGGTCACTCCCAGGGAGACACCTTTACACCAGCTCTACTCATCAACGTTCAGCAAGCAGAAGCTGGACAGCTACCCAACCAAGAAGCCAGCCCTTCCATTTGGGGAACTGCCCCTGGGGTATGTGCACTTACACACTCAGATCCAGTATGAGTGCATCTCGCCTTTCTATCGCCGCCTGGGAAGCAGCAGGAGGACCTGTTTAAAGACTGGAAAGTGGAGCGGGCGGGCGCCCTCCTGTATCCCAAGTGAGTTGCTACAGAGGAGGGCTAATACCTTTCTTTCTCATGTAGAGACTGGGGGGAGATTTTCACCTTGTCTCTTGGTTCCACCTGAGCCAGCTATATAGTTAGTTGATTACCTTTAAAGTTAAATAAGAAAGTACCTGCCCCATACCCTTACTAAAATAATGCCTCTCATACTGGACTTCCTGCCCAAATATTTCATGCTACTCATCTTCACATAAATAGAATTCATTTCCCTCCAACTGGGCCGTTTTGCTTAATCTGCTTCCCTTTATTTCTGCGACTTTGTATACAGTCATTTATGTCTTAAATAGACTCTTCTCCCTTTCCACTCCATCTCATCTTTCTTTGCCACTTCAGTTCAACCAATATTTATCAAGCATTTATTAAGTGCTTGTGTCCAGCACTGCATTAGGTAGACCAACAACAACAACCAAAAACCCCCAACAAAAACAGTCCTTGTTTTCAAGGAGCTTATATTCTATTGGGATGGGGAGGGATACAAGTACACAAGAGAAGTATATACAAATTCAATTTCAGGGAGAGCTCTAATAATGGGCTTCACGATCCACACTGCCACTGCATTCTTCAGACCCTCAAGTATTGTCATCTGACCTGCACCCTAATAACCCCTAGACTTTGATGTCTACCCTTTATCTGGTAACCTCTTGTATGTGTTGTCCATCCCATTAGAAAGTGGGTTCCTTGAGAATAGGAGCTGTCTCACTTTTCTATCCTACGTCACCTACACTTAGTACAGTGCTTGGTATATAGTATTTATTAAAGAATTTTTCACTCACTAATATTCATTCATTAGGAAAAGTCTCCTATAGACAGTGTTGCTTGAATTGAGCCTTGGAGGGAGTCAGAGATTCCAAGAGGCAGAAGTGCTAATATTTGACAAGTTTTCTGAAATATTCAGAAATCAAACTTTCCAGGGATCTGCCCAGATAGCCAGTAATGGGCCAATTTGACAGAGAGGTAGGATAGTAGCAAACAAAGGCAGAGTGAGCAGTGTCATGTTTTCTTACCAGAGAATCTAAAGAGAGAAACTTCTAGGTTGTCTCTCATATTGGTTTGCACCATGTTCAGAGACAGCAGATCTTAAACCAGTGCTTCTCCCCTAGTGTGTGGGAAGATTGAGAATGTGACAGCTCCAAAGTCACCAGGGACCCGTTGGCCATGGCAAGCGGCCATCTACAGGAGGACCAGTGGGTTGCAGGATAGCAGCCTCCACAAGGGCACGTGGTTTCTGATCTGCAGTGGAGCCCTGGTGAATGAGAGGACCATCGTGGTGGCTGCACATTGTGTCACAGACTTGGGAAAGAGCATTGTGATCAAGACAGCCGAGCTCAAGGTGGTCCTGGGAAAGTTCTACCGAGATGATGACAGAGATGAGAAGACCATTCAGAGTTTACGGGTGAGGGATGTCTGTGAAGTTTGGTTTGTGAAGGATGTCTGCATAGCCCAGCAGGGAGGGATAGGAAAAAAAAAAGGGTGGTTGGCAAAGACCAGAAAGACACATAAAACATTCTCCTTCCCTTTCATTTGTAGAAATACTGTAGAGACATACATTTTTCTCATCGAACATTTATTAAGCCTCTATTACTAGGTCATGGGATGTTGTTTTGGATAGTCAGATATAGAGATGGGAAGACATAGGATTGAGTCTTTCCTCTGAGACATAATGACTATATCTCCTCTCAGTGATCTAAGAAACCAATACAAGGCTTTGATGAGAAGAAACAGATTTAGATTAGCCAAAGGAAACTGGGAATTCCCTAAACCAGTCTTCCTAATCATCATTGGAAATTCCCTAAACTAGTAAAAGCACAAGTACAGCTTCCCCTCCCCCCCAACGAATATCTTAACTAATTAACTAATATAGCTAATATTTATGTAGCAGTTTAAGATTTACAATGTATTTTATCTTATTTGATCCTCAAGATAACTCTGTGAAGTAGGTATTATTATTATCCCCATTTTCCTAAAGGTCTGGGTCTGAGATAGTTTTAGTTACTTGCCCAGGGCAACACAGCTAATGAATGTCTGAGGCAGAATTTGAACTCAGTTCTTCCTGACTCCAAGTCCAGTGGTCTGTTCATTACACCATATAACAGTCTCAGCTATCTACTTTCTTATTGAGAAAAAAGAACTTGAAATATGGCAGGTGCCAGTTATATAGGATTCAGTTTCAAATTCAATTGATGAGATAAATTCATTAGGTAGGGAGAAACTTTAGGATGTGAGGTGCTGTGGAGGAGAGAATGGAAGCCTATCTCTGTGGATAGACCACTCTTGCTGGGGAGGGAGCGGAAAGGGTCAGGTCCAGTTTGGAGCTCCTCTGGGATGTGGCTGTATGGTGGAGTTGGGGGGGGAGGGTTGGTGGTGCTAGTAGCTTCTTATTTTAACTAACAACCAGGTTCAAAACTCAGTTGTTTCTATGGTGCTGGATTTTGTTTTCAGAACCTTTTAAATTTCATTGACCTGGAGAGAAGATTCATTTGTTTCTTCTTCGTTATAACTCGCCAGCTAGTATGGACAGTTCACAGTCTTTGGCACTAGTGAACTAAAGAAATATTTTCCCTGAAAGAGTTTCTTATCTATCTAGGGAGACAGGATATATACATTAAAAACAACCATGGCATAAGATATATCATACCCTGAGTGCCTAATAAGTGGGGCAGATCTGTAAGCTATGTGAGTATAGAAGAGGGAATGATTATTGCAAGGTTAGGTTACATGGAGGAACCTTCTGGGATGATTGCTTATGGGTAGCCCCCTATTTATTTTGAGCATGTTTCTTTTATCTGGAACTGTGATTTCATTGTGGCAGGTGGGGGTTGGTATTAGAAATAAGGCATGGACCTGTGATTTCATTGGCATAGGGAACTCTTGGGTGGGGAAATACCCTCCACCAATCTACAATATATCGGTTGGTGCTTTCTCTACAACTTATTGTCTTAGAAAAACTCTTAGAGCATGGAAAATTTAAATAATTTGATGTGGTAAGGGTGGCAGATAGAGGAGGTCATGAGGCTAATAGGTGTTAGAGGTAGGATTTGAACCTCTGTTCCTGGCTTTGAGGACAGTTCTCTATCCACTATCCATTATATTAGTATGAAATTAACAATATTGATTCATAAAAGAAACTTTTATTATTAACGATAAGAGGAATCGATAGAACATTTAGAGGTTTACAATGCATTTTAGATTCCTTATCACATATCATCCTTACAACATCCTCACCTCATTTTACAGATGAGGAAATCAAGGCTCAGAAAAGACAAGGGACTTGTTCAGGGTCATACAACCTGAGTCTGAGGTAGAATTCTGTGATAGGATCTGAGAATTCTGTGGATTATTTTTCCCTTTCTTAGATCTCTGCCATCATTGTTCATCCCAACTACGACCCTATCCTGCTGGACTCTGACATCGCTGTTGTAAAACTCCTTGATAAAGCTCGAATTAGCAGCAGGGTGCAGCCCATTTGCCTGGCGGCACTCCGAGACTTCAACCCTTCCAGTGAGGATGCCCAAATAACAATCACAGGCTGGAAAATTCTTGCTGATGTGAGGGCCCCTGGCTTCAAGAATGACTCCCTCCGCTCAGGGGTCGTGAAGGTAGTAGACTCTCTACTGTGCGAGCAACAGTATGAGGACCATGGAATCCAGGTCAGCATCACAGACAACATGTTCTGTGCCCAGCAGGACCCAGCGGCTCCCTCCAATATCTGCCCTGCTGAGACAGGTGGCATTGCAGCAGTGTCTCTGCCTGGGAAAGCTTTTCCAGAACCAAACTGGCACCTGATGGGGCTGGTGAGCTGGGGCTATGACAAGACCTGCAGTCTCAAGCTCTACACTGCCTATACCAAGGTGTTGCCCTTCAAAGACTGGATTGAGAAAAATATGAAATAAGGCCTATGCCTGTAAAATAGTTTATATTATATATATAAAAAAGTGTGTGCATGCATGTGTTTGTGTGTATGAGAGTAAGAGAGAGAAAGAAGGAAAGAGAAAGTATAAGTGTATGGTATTGTTTTAAAGATTTTCTCTCATTTGCTCATAAACCCAGCTGTGCCTAGGATCTTAGCACTAGTGACAAGCCCCAACTGGGGTTTAATAAAGGCAGGGTTTAGCAGAGGCAGTGGCACCTAAAAGACGCCCTTGATTATGAATGGATTGGACTGAATATTTGATATGTATACCTTTTGGTATGTCTACCCCAGGCTACAACCTATAGTTAGATGGGCAGCCCATTGAATTAGTCTTTCAGTATCTATGTTTTAGATGAACCCTGTGTTTAGACCATGGGCTGGACTCAAAGTTGAAAAGGAAGAAAATAATGAGCTGCATTGCATTTGGGAAACTACACAGCACTTTGAATGATACCAGCCTTTTCTCTGACACACAAATACACCTTTTGAACACTAGGACTGTGGATCATGGAAGACTGTAGTCTCTGAAGTATTGAACTTATGGGTGAATTAAGGCAGTGAATGGTAAGAATTCTCAGAAAAGGTATCCAAGAAATATAGAATCAATAAAAGAGATGGAGCAAGTGTGAGAGTGAGGGATAAAAGTTGGACTGTTTGAGGACTGTATTGGTGCTCATGGAATTTTGAAAGATACAAGGGAAGATCTTCAATGCACTAGGCAGATCCTTCAAAGAGGGTTGATGGATGACACAAGACAAGAGTTTGGGGCATAGGCAAGACAAAAGTAATATGGACTGAGTGGGTAAAGGTGGGCTGTTATCTGGACGCTTGGAGGCAGTGCTCATGTCAATAAGATTACAGCTCCATTCAGGAATTTCATATTGAAGGAATTTCATTGACAACCTGTGTTTATATGAGCTTCGTTACTTCAAAGGATATACCATCTCTTTGCCAACCAATCAACAAGCATTTATAAAGCACCTATTATGTGTGGGACACTTTGTTAGGTTTGGGGAATATGGAGAAAGGCAAAAACAGCACCAACTCTCAAAGAGCTCACATGCTAACTTACTGTCATATCTTCTTGTCATATTTAACATCGTAATGACTTCTTGTAAATCCTTCAAAAGAGGTCTTCCCAGTTCCTGTAAAGGAGCAAAGAAAAGAATAACAAATCCCCAGGAAATCATCATGGTGACCTTTCCCATCTTAGGGGCTAAATGCTGGGCTTTGGTTCTGGAGTGCTCAGACCAGAAGTCCTGGAAGAGCTCACAATGGGCATCAAGGGCATCAGTGGGCTTCCCTGAGGCTCCTGCTAGGGCACCTACCAAACCACCAATTTCCCAAGAGCAATTTGGGAGAGAGAACCTCTTGCCCAAGTGCTGGTCCCCATGCATGCTTTCATGCTTTTCATACACCATATGCTGTATTCCTTCTCCTTCCTAAGCTGCTGTAAACACTAATAAAATGAGGGTTGGCATTTGAACCAACCAAACCAATATATCTCAAGCGTTTATTCAATATGTTGCTTCCCCTCTGTTTGAGACACACGAGTACCAATTATTGCAACATACTTTATGGCACCCTCTAAGAACTATTCTTTATTTCAGGTTAAGTGAGGACTATTTAGGACCATAGGTTTAAGGTTGGAATGGATCTTCAAAGTCATTGAGTTGAGCCCACTTATTTTACCGATGAAGAAACTGAGGGTCAAAGATGATTGCAGGATAATAGATTTTGAGCTGGAAGGCACCTTAGAGGTCATCTTCCAAATGAAGAATTGGGATTCCAAAGAGGTGCAATGATCATATATATAGGAAGTAGCAAAAAGCAGAATTAGAAAGCTTTTCTGACTCTAGAACTAAACCTGTCTCATTGTCTCATTTTACATCCCGTGAATGTAAGCTAATAGCCCCAACATAAACATGCAAGTCCATTGTGGCTTGAATGTATGTTGATTTTCACTACCTTTGTGGAAGAATGGTTCAATGGGAAAAACTCTGGCTCTGGGCTCAGAGGACCTGGGTTCAAATTAGTGTGATATTCATTCACTACCCAAGTTAAGTCATTTGACTTCCTGGGGCCTCAGTTTCCTCAACTGAAAAACGAGGGGGTTGGACTAAATAGCCTGGGAGCTCCCTTCCAGATCTAAACTAATGATCCCTTGATTATCCTGAGACGAGACTCCTCAATTTCCCAAAGATCCCACCTTGAACGTCAATTACTCAGACTTCACCATAGTTCACCAGACAATTCAACATTCCCAACACACTTAAAGGTTTGCAAAGTGTTTTTTCTCACAGTAGTTCACAAGATAGGATCTTCCCTCATCTACCTGCCTCAACCTTTCTTCACACAAAGCCCACCAGGAACTCCCCTTCCCAACATTGCTCACTATGGAGCCCTAGGACTTGCCATTTGTGCTGTGGGCATACTTTTCTTTGTGTCCTATCTCCTCCAATTAGTGTGAGTTTTTTTTTTTTGAAAGTAGGGACTGTCTCACTTTTCTATTTATATCTCTAATGTCTGGTATAGTGCTAAAAGTTTAATAAATGATTTTCCATCCCACCCCATCCATCCCATCCATCCCATCCCATGCCACCCCATCCCACCCCACCCCATCCCATCCCATGCCATCCCATATAAATGGAGAAGACCAAGTTTTGGGTTAGGAACAAACTTGATGGCCCAGGATAGATCTGACTCCTCAGGTGAAATCACTGGCTCAAGGTCACAGAGTAGTAAGTAGTACTATCTTAAACCCAAGCCCTTGGGCCCTCATCCCAGTCCAATTTTCACTGCACCAACTTTTTAGCAAGGAATTATCCAGATGGAAATGATACTTTTAAAGGTTAATCAGAAATGATATGGGTTCAGAAAGCGGTATGACTGGTGGAAGAGAGTCAGTGAGAAGACTGTCGTCTCAGAAAGATTCCAGTGGAGCAGCTCAAGTGGAGCTGGCTCAGATCCCACTTCCAAATTATTACTCGTGTCAACTAACCTTCCTGAGCCTTAGCTTTCTCTTCTTTAAAATGGGGATAACAATAGTACCACCTTCTCTCAGTGCTGTAGAAAGAGGTTTGTAACCTTAAAGCACTTTATGAAAGGGAAATATTGTTATACAAATATATTAGTATTTTTACTATTATTATTTTAAGAATTTCAAACTTTTTCTTAGCCATCATGGCACCAGGCATCTTCTAAACTCTGAGTCTAATACTAGTCTTCAATCAAAGATTCATAGAAACAAAGAAATTCAGAACTAGAAGGGATCTCAGAGCCCAAGTAGTTGAACTCATTCTGGAACCGGAATTACACACTACACTGTCCTCCCCTCCCCAACCTAAGTGGTTATCTAGACTCTTCTTGGAGGAAGAATGGTCTAGCAGAAAGAGTATTTATTTGGCTTCAGAGAACCTGGGTAAAAATCCTCATTCTGCCACTAGCTTGGGCTAACTTGCCTAGCATCATATAGTCAGCGTGTGTCATAGGCAGATGGGGAATCTAGGTCTTTCTGACCTTCCAAGGTCAGCTCTCTATCTACTATACCATATTTGGTTTTTTTTTTTAAATTATTACTTATTTTGTTTCCTTTTAAAACAACAACATAATAATAATTATTCTCATATGTCTTCCTTGTGCCTTTTTGCTGGGAGTCCTCCTTTGTACCAAAATTAGTTAAGTAAAAACAGATGATACAATGACTGTGTATGTAATATTTTGAATCCATAGTTTCCCACCTCTTCATTGAAAGAAGGAAGGTGCATTTTATGATCTGTTCTTCAGGACTAATATTGATGATCCTGGTAATTCAGTATTCAGTGTATTTTGAGCATGCTTTTTATGTACCTTATTATACACAATTCTGTTCACTTTATGTTGCACAATAAAATCCTTATCAGGGAACAAGGAAGAATTCTAATCTGTTTTATAGATATGGAGACTGAAGGTTGGAGAGGATTTTACTCAGTCACGCAATCAGAATGTTTAGAGGCAGGATTTGAATCCAGATCTTTTATCTCCAGAGGCAGGATCTGAATCCAGATCTTTTAACTCCAGAGACAATGTGCTTCCCAGGGTATGTAAGTATTTTTATGGTTCTCTAATTTCACTCCATGCTCAGGAAGTAGACTTTTGTACTACCAAGGAACCCAGGTTGTAAAATTAAAGAAAAAGGAAAATAAAACATTCTTTTTTAATGTTTGGCCATTCACCTTGTTGCAAAGGCTAACCTCATAAAGCTTATTTTCTTTTCCTTCCTTCCTTCTTTCCTTCCTTCCTTTTTTCTTTTTCTTTTTCTTTTCTTTTCTTTCCTCCTCCTCCTTCTCCTCCTCCTCCTCCTCCTCCTCCTCCTCCTCCTCTTCTTCTTCTTCTTCTTCTTCTTCTTCTTCTTCTTCTTCTTCTTCTTCTTCTTCTTCTTCTTCTTCTCCTTCTCCTCCTCCTTCTCCTCTTCCTTCTTCTCCTCTGGTTGCTCCTCCTCCTTCTCTTCACATTGCCTTCCTAACCCTTTCTCTTCCCTTTCCTCATTCTTTTCAATATTTGACCAGATAAGAACATGGGCTGGTCATATAATGAGTTTTCAATTGATATCAAAAGAGATAAAGGTGGTGCCCCACCCCCAACAGGTTCCAGAGCTGGATAAGTGTCACTCAGCATTTGCTGGCAGGGATCAGTTGTGATTTGCACCAGTGGAGGAAGTGGCCATACTGATGGGAGCATAGATCCATTGGAAACTACAATACACATCCAGGAATATGCCCCACATGACTGGTTGCTACAGGGCTATCAGTCACAGACATTCTCCTCTTCATTAGTGTACTGAGGATGTATTTTCAAAATTTACCACTTTAACCTGGGCAAAAATGAAGACATAACGTCATTGTTAGTGAGATGATAAGAAGGGTAAGTCTGATGATGATGAAGCCCCATCTTGGCATTCATTATCTCATCTTATCTTTCACAGACAATCCAAGGGACAAGAGAACTCCCTCCTGTGTCTTCCCTGTCATTTAAACTTTCTTTTTCCTTTACAGGATCCTGTAAAAATCTCCAGTGAAATAGTTTGGCTCCCCAGGGCTTGTGGAAGTTTCTCTCTGCCTGTCTTTTAGGAAGATGAGGACGTTTCAGAACTGTTTGGTAGCAATTTGTGGTTTCTTTGTGCTTTTCCTGGAAGGAGGTCTTGCTTTCTTTGGCAGGACTACTGGCCAGATGTGCTGCCAGAGCTTAGCGTTGTAGGAGGGTCACAAGGACTGATTTTGGGGGCTCACTTCACATTTATATTCTTGTTCACAATAATATTCATCCAAGGCCTGGTGGATTAGATTTGCTGGGAGAAATGTTTTGATAAACGTCCCCTTGTGGGGAAAATCACAGTCTGTAATTTAGGTTTTTTATTTTGGGGTGGAAGGTATTAAGAGATTCAGTTCCTGGGAAAACTCAACATTATGTTCTTAAATCTACTCACGGTTTCTAGGAAAAAGTCTATTAAAGGCAAAGAGGTCTATTAACTAAACAAAACATGCATTACTTAGGCAAAGGAGTATGGAAAACCATAAATAGGAAGTTTGTTGCCCGATTTAAGTACATGATTTGTGCCTGAAAAGAGCAATGGGAAAAAGACAGTGTGTGGTGGGGAGAGATTGAAATACTATGATTTCTGAGTGAGATTCTGCTAGGCAGGCAGCTAGGTAGGTGGAGAAGGGAGGGCCCTACTAAATCAGAGAAGATCTTACCCCAATTGTCATCTGTTGTTAACAAAATTTTCTTGCTAACTTGTGGTTTCTAGCCTCCAAAGGATGACACGTGGTCTTCACATCCTCTAATTTCAGTGCCCTGATACAAACCCTCTGTTGCTACACTTTAGCGCTAGGTGTCTAATTGAAAGAAAGTACCACAAACGAAAAGGTGTTAGGGTGCTTGTAAATTGATTCTGAAAGGCAATGAACATCTTCCAATTCATTGCTCATGACTCATAACAGTCTATCATTTTCCCCCTGATTTGTTTGTTCTTTCCAATTTGATAAGCACAACTAAGGTGGAGTCTTGTAAGTTTGCCCCAGGGCTCAAAAAGCACCAGTTCTGTGACTAGAAACAACAAAGCTGAGCGAAGAAGCCCCAGGAGGGGAACGTTTACCAATGCAAGTTCTTCCGCTTAGTCTTTAAGAGGGGTCTTGTTTTTGTTTTGGCCAGAAACCCTGAGGGTCTTTCCCTCCCAGATTGATTTTCTTTTTTTTCCGAATAGGTAAAAGAGGCCGTTCTCTGCTTTATTTCTTACTGAGCCTTAATCACTGATTGCGTATTGCCTCAGTCAAAGGGAGACCTGACAAAGACCTTAACTTTAAAAGGCCAGGGTCTCCCACTGCGTCCAGGGCCATAGCCAATCATCCTGATCCATATCTGACTACTGAACTCAAATGACTCTGGAGGAGATAGTGAGGCTAGTGACTGCACAGCCCTGCCTCACTTAAATTCAGTTCCCTTGTGCGTCATTGCATCACCTTGCCGATGCCATCCTCTTTGAGAATGAAGGGCAAGCAACAAGAACGTGTAAGTAACTCACCCAAGGACAGTCACATAGCCAATATATGTCAGAAGCAAGACTTGAACCCAGATTTTCATGTCTCTTGGGCCAGTTTTGATTTGTTCCCCACTTCCTATTTTACGCTTTAAAAGGGGACGAGGGTTCTATTGTTGAAATGTACTCTAAAGCTGTCCTCCCTCTCCAAGTCTCTTCTTAGAGCTTTCATAGCAAATAATTTGGAGTTAACCTAAGAAAAACACCAACAATCATGCAATACGCAGCAGACTATGAGAAATAAGTGAACAGTGCACATTGTACTTGATGGGCTCTCTGCACTGGTGGACTTTCTGGTTATTTTGCCTCTTGCATCATCATCACTGGGTGGAGCAAGGAATCCCTGGCAAAGCGTGTCCCAAGGAAGGAAAATGTTTTCTCTTTCTCCTCCCTGCGCCCACGTTCCCTGGCAGTCACTGATATGCCGATCATTTGGAATATGTGCTAGATTCTGAGGTCTGGGAGGTGGATTTGGGACATGCCTCTTTAGTACCTATGGGAGGGAAAGTTTTCTTATTGAACTATGTAAGGACAGGACTGCTCAGAGAACCCTTCAGGAAAGGATACTGTTGTGAGTGAAAATACAGGCATCTTAAAAAAAAATTACTTTCCATTTGGGGAAAAATTAGCACAGAGGAGTGAACTTCAAATGACTGATAATATAAATTACCTTAATTTTGTTTCTACAAAATTAAGCCCAAGAAATAGGCTTCTGAGCTAGAGGACTTGAATTTAAATCTTGACTCTGCTCCTTACCTACTTGTGTGACTTTAGGATTCAGTTCCCATATCTATAAAATAAGAAAGTTGTCCTCAGTGGTCCCCAGGGACATTTCTATTTCTAGATCCACTTCCTGGTTCATCTCTACACCTTCCACTCCCCTTCATCTTCATCTGCTTCCAATGAGAATCCTAGGCTATGTGCCTGGGACCTAGAGTTCTGACAGGTGAGCTTTTGTCCTCCTTATCTGACCTGGAGCCAGGCTTCCAGCAAGCCACTCCCCAGATATTCGCTCCAGCCATCAACCCTTTGTCTTCTTGACAGTGAATTTATATATTGTCTTCTCTAACAAGAATGTAAGTTCCTTAAAGGCAAAAACTCTCTTCTTGCTTGTATTTGTGTCCCTAGCACTGAGCACAGTGCCTGGCACATAGTATGTGCTTAAAAAGTGTTTGCTCTTATCCATCTATCCATCCATCCATCCATCCATCCATCCATCCATCCATCCATCCATCCATCCATCTATCCATCCATCCATCCATCCATCCATCTATCTATCTATCCGTCTATCCATTTAGATCTCTATCATCAATCAATCCTCTATCTTTATAATCTATTTCTCTATCATCTACATTTATCTCTATCTATAGAGTCTATCTATAATATCTAAAAGTCTGTCTATAATCTATCTATCCATTATCTATATCATATCCTATTTATCATATCTATCTTTCTCTATATGTCTATCTTTTACCTGTCTCTATCATCTATGTATTTATCTATCATCTATTTGTATCTGTCTCCATCGATCATCCATCCATCTCTATATCTATTTATTATTTGTTGTCTATCACTTATCTCTGTCATCTCTATTTATCTATCATCTATCTACTTCACCATCTCTCTCTCGGCCCTCTTTCTCAATCATCTAGCATGTATTTCTCTAGCTGTTGTGTATTACTTTCATCCAGCTATCATTCATCTATTAGATCTATCATCTCTGTCTCTCTTTTTCTATTACCTATCCCTATCATCTGTCTGGATCTATGATCCTAAGTCAGTTAACCTATCTGGGCCTCAGTTTCCTCATATGCAAAATTCAGGTGTTAGAATTGAACTCTGAGGTTCTTCTATCTCTAAATCACTGATCCTATAAGCTTTGGAAGACAGGATCCATTTCCTTCAGAGAATGACTTTCTTTTCTCTTTGGCAGTGGAGTGAAAAGATAATTTTATGCTTTTTGCTGCTGCGATAATCAAGTTGTCAGTGGTGAGTGTTCTTACATCTTTTGGATCAAGACAAGAAGAAGATAGGTATGGAGAGGCCAATCCCACTGATGATTGGAGCAAGTGACTTAGAGTGTTTCTATAGGCTAGCAAAGAAAAGACATCCATTTCAGGTAGCAAACAGTAGCCCCAGATTATGACCACTGACTTCTGTGGCTTGGATGAATGGGACAAGAGCTGAGGTCTTGTCATTCTGGTGAGATGGCCCAGAAACACACACACAGAGAGAGAGAGAGAGAGAGAGAGAGAGAGAGAGAGAGAGAGAGAGAGAGAGAGAGAGAGAGAGAGTTAGTTTGGAGAGTGAAAAGTATTGATATCCATGCAACAAGACTGCAAGACTGGATAGATCATTAATAACTCATTCCAGTTCATGCATAATCTTCCCACCCCTGACTACATCTTGGTAAGAGGAGTCTTCACTCCCTCAATTATAATTCAACAGTAAATATATTTAGAACCAAAACTCTAAACATTTTCGGTTTTCTACTTGTTATAACAGACTTGTGACACAACACAACCTGTCCTTTACACAGAAATTCTCAATTCAGGCTTGAGCCTAAGAATAACTTTCCAGTCATACTTAGAGAAAATCATGTATGCCACATATGAATATATATATGTATATATATATATATATATATAGATGTGTACATCTATATTGAACAATTGGTATGTATCAGAGGCAAGAGAAGTCAGGTGACTTGTTCAAAGTCACACAGGTAGTTAGAAAAGGAACTGAGGTCCTCTGGCTCCTGATTCTGCATTCTTTCTACTACGTGATCAGTAATGTTCAATCAATCAAGCCTCTCACTATGTACCAGACACCGAGAATGCTAAGAGAACAATTAAGTAGACATGTATTCCTTTCCATTTCCTCAACATCATCCTTTTCTGTCTCCCACAATTTCTTTTCTTCGTTGATTCTGTTTGACCATGTCCTGTCTTCCCCAAATTAAAGCTCTGGCTTTCTTCACAATTCTCAAACCCTCCAAGTTTCCTTCTCCTTTCCTCCTTCTCCAACTCAAGTTCTTTTCCTATTCCTTCTCTACCCGGACTTTTCTAAAAGTGGGAGAGGATGTAATAATTTTATACTGAAGAATTTCCTTGTTTCTAAGTTTCAGGAACACAAAACAGAATAATAGAATTTCAGAGGGGAAGGGACCTCAGAGATCATTGCATTCACTTTTTTTTCACAGATAAGGAAACTGAGACGAGTTATTGAATTGCCTAAGGCGATGCTGATAATAAATAAGTTGGGGGTCAACAAAAGGATTTTAATTCTAGAAAACAGATAAGAAACTGTTTAAATGTGTTCATCCTAAAAAAGGGTTAAGTAAATGTTTCTCTAACATTCTATGATGATCTGAAAATGGTCCCTGTGGTGTGTGACCCTCTGCTGACTTGGCTGCTATTCTGTTCCCCAGGCTGCTTTTTCCTGATAAACTTTGACCACAGAAACATTTCTTCACTGTTGTCACTTCTGTGGGGAATGGGACTATGCATCAGCCTTTTATGGGGAAACAGGTTTGGTTTTATTCCTATATTAGGAATGTACAAATTACTTGGCTATATGACAACCAATGTCTAGTCATAGAAAGGACAACCAAGACAATGTATGAGTTCCTTAAAAATATATTACACAATAAGGGAATGATTTCACCAAACATATCATTCTCTTTTTTTATTCTTCATTTTAATTCATCTAACAGCCTGCGACAATATGTTATATACCATGTAGAAGGGTTTTGCCTTTTAAGTCTGGAAGACCTAGTTCCAGATCCCATACTGGATATGTAATTCTAAACACAATCCACTTAACGCCTCTGAGCCTTAGGAAACTCCCTGAGACTACCTATCTGCTCTGCCTCAGAAAGGGCAGTTCTCGGCCTCGATATCCTTAGGAAGATTTGTCTTCTAGCAGAAACCTTAACAGCCATCTAGTGTGGGGGCTCCTAATCTGAGAACCATAGATAGATTTCAGGAGGTCTCTGAATTTTTTTTAACGTGATAACTGTATTCGATATAACAGGTTTCCTTTGTAAGTTCATAGATGTTCTTTTGTGCATTTAAAAATATGATTCTTAAGATGGGATCTCTGGGCTTCCCTAGACAGCCATTGGGTCTATCTGACATACACAGAGAGAGAGAGAGAGAGAGAGAGAGAGAGAGAGAGAGAGAGAGAGAGAGAGAGAGATTAAGAAACTTTGGACTAGTCCAACCCCCTAATTTTATAAAAGAGAAGAATAATGCTGGAGAAATAATTAGCTTGCCCAAGATCACAGGATTAGGAAGTAGAAAAGACAGGATTTGAAGCCAGGACTTTGGATTTGAAATTAATTTTTCTCCCCCCAGTACCATATTATTTCTCTATGTTCCCTATACTAATGAAATCACCAGTTTTTCTCGACTATTTAATAGTCTGAGAAGGACATTTAGAATGATGGAACTAAGAAGTGGAAGGGGCCTCAGGCGTCATCAAGGCTTAACTCCTTCTAGGAGGCTAATAATCCTTTCCATAAGGATTATGGATATAGTCCATTGGACTTACAGTCTGGAAGATTTGGTTTTAAATCCTGCCTCAGAAGTAGATTAGATGTGTGACCCGGAGCAAGTCACTTAACCTCTGTTTTCTCATATGTAAAATGAGAGAGGTTGGACTCAGTGGTCTCTAAACTACCTTCCAACTTTAAATCTATGGTTTTCTTGATCACCCTGGACAGATAGCCATTAAGCCTCTGTTTGAATGTCTCCAATTTTCCAAAACACATTAATTACCTCCTGAGGCAGCCTGTACATCCTTGGAATGGTTCATATTCTTAGTTGTTCTGTGTGTTTTTGTTTGTTTTACATTATACCAAAGCCTTTCTCTCTATAGCTTCCACTTCTTGGTTCTAGTTTCGTCTCATGCAACAGCATTCAATAAGTCTGCTCCCTTTAAATATTGGAAGACAATCCTCCAAGGAGTTTTATTCAAGCTCACTTCCAACTTGGTTCCACCTACAACTCTCTGGACTATTTCTTCACCTCTACTCCAGCAGCCTTCTCTTCCTGGCAATGTCTTTATCCCTCCATTCCTCCCTGGAGCCTCCGTTTGATGAAACTCCTTCTAGAGCCATGCTCACTTCTAACCCAGTTCATCTCCTTCTGATGCTCTTGATTATTTTTCTACTTTTTTTCAGCACCATCCTCACCCCTTTCCTTTTTTGTATTGTTTTTCCCTCATTAGAATATAAGCTCATAAGAATATAAGGCAAGGACTGTGTTTCTCCATGCTTGTTTTGGTATTCTCAGGTTTTAGTACAGTGCCTGGACCATAGTCAGTCCTTATTAAATGCTCTCTATTTACCTTTTCCTCTCTCCTTGTCATCTATTTTTCTCTCCCTCTCTTTCCCTCTCTGACTCCTCTATCTCTGCTTCTGTTTCTCTGTGTGTCTGTCTCTCCTATCATGGTCTCTGCCTGTCTCTCTCTCTCTCTTTGTCTCTGTCTCTGTCCTTGTTTCTCCTTATCTATCTCTCTTCTCTCCCTCTCTCTCTCTCCCCTCTTTCTCTCTGCTTTTCCCTCTTTCTCTTTCCCTCTCTTCCTCTTTCCTTCTCCCCCTCTTTCCCCTCCTCCCAGTTCTTTCCCTTTCCTTAATACCCCTAGCATTCTACAAATAACATGGTTTTAAGATTCCTAATGGCCTTCCTCAGAAAGGACTCTACTTGTTCACTGATGACCCCTTTAAAAAAATTCCTAAAGATAAATTAAACCCTTGGGTATCAATTCTGATCCATATTTTCATGGAGCTTATTTGTCCATTGTTCCTAATAAACAACAGGCAAAATCTCTGACTATGATGACCTCCAACTATTGTCTAAGTACTGGAATGGAGAAGGGCAAGGGTCTCCAGAGATATTGATTTAGAGACATCAAAGGGATTCAAATTCACAAAGTGTTGGTGTTGTGCTATCTGGTTCTGATTTTTTTTAATACAGCTTGAAATTTCAAATTCTAGTTATTGATAAAGAAAGAATTCCAACATGTTAATATCTTCTGTTTTATTTTTTTATTTAAATACCCTCTCTCTGCTTTTTTCCCTCCTTCTTTCCTATGCCCTACGTTTACTTAACACGGATTTTTTCTCCTGATAAGGAGACTGTAATGAATTTCAGGGTTTATCTTCATGCAGCCTTGGTGAGCTATTAGGGGATTATAATTTAGTCATCATTCATATCACTGAAAAAAGTGGGTACCTTCCTATTAGAAACATTCATTCATAGACCAGGAACAAATGGAGAAAGTTTTTATTCAGAACATAAATCTTAGCAAATGATAGAATAAAGCAAGATAAGATAAATTCCCCAGACTTTTGATGCTGTGACTTTTATAGCACAAATCAAAGGCATATGGGCATTGGATGTTGCAAAGTTAAAATGTGGAAACGGCTTCGAGAGCACTTGGAAGGCAGTGGCTGAACATGGTAAATGGAAGGTAGTCTATTTTTTCATTTCCCTGAACCTCCCCCCAACCCAAATGTGTCTTTTAAAAATAAAATATAAGAAAAAGTACAACAGATTTAACAATAGCTTGACTTTCTGAAAGAAAAAAAAACTGAGGACAAGATTACAAAAATAGCCAACTGGTTTGCAAAGCACTTTGCATGTATTATCTTATATCATCCTCCCAACAACTCTCTGAAGTTCTAGACTACAAATGATGAAACTGATGCTAAGAGAGGTCAAAAGACTTCCTAAGAGTCATCCACTTAGTAAGTGCCGGAGGTAGGATTTGCACTCCAGTCTTCTGATGTCAAATCTAGCACTCTATCCACTGCCAACTAGCTGGCTCAAAATCCATTTTTTAATGGTTTAAGTCAACTCAACAAACACTTGTTAAAGGTTTATTGTGTGCACTTACTAGAAAACAAAGACCACAGTAAGATGTCATTAGCGACTCAACGACAAAAAGAAATAGTTCCTGCCTTCATTTTTTAAAACATTCATTAGGAAAAGGTTGAGTTTACAAAAGAGGAAACAGGTTCAGAAGGTGAACTAGGCATTTTGGGTGGTCAAACAGGAATTAGATACAAGAATTCTTGATTCTTGTCCAGCCCAGGGCTTTCTCTATAAAGCACACTGCATAATCAAAATAAAGATCTACAACACATAGATAGATAGATGGAAGCAATGAGCATGATCTTGGAAAGACTTCAGGAGATAGTGGAGGATAGCTTGGCATGCTATGGTCCAAGGGGTTATGAAGAGTCAGAGGTGACTAAACAAATGAACGGCAAACCTAGATGAATAAGTTCAGACTTCAGGGTTCCCTTTTCCTTCAAAAAAATGGACCCAGAGAGGAAATTGTTAATAATTCATGTTAAATTTGAAAGTGTTTTACATGTTTATGAGACCTGATTATAAAATTTATATCCCCTTCCATTCCAGAGAGAGAAAATATTTTATCCCCTCCCATCCCAGAGAGATAAAGAGACTCAACTCTCATCACACAGGGAGTAGAAACCAGATCTGGGATTCAAAACCCATATCCTCCAGTTCAAATTCAGGGCTCTTACTCCTAAGCATGCTGTCTCACAATTGGTGAGATTTAGTGTGTTGCCTCTGTCATCCCATTCTCCTTTCCCTCGATCTTTCCAAGAATCAGGGGCTTTTCCAATTAGTCCTGTCTTCTCATTAGGTGGCCAAAACATTTAAGCTTGAGCTTTAGTATTTTTCCTTCCAATGAATGGTCTGAATGAATTTATTTAAGTATTGACTGATTTGATCTTGCTGTCCAATGGACTCTCAAAAGTCTTCTCCAGCACCACAATTCAAAAGCATTGATTCTGCGGTGCCCAGCTTTTCTTATAATCCAACTCTCACAGTCATTCATTGGTACTGGAAAAACCATAGATAGTTCTTTGGAGATCTTTGTTGGCAAAGTTTTGTTTCTGCTATATAATATGCCATCCAGGTTTGTCATAGCTTTCCTTCCAAGGAGAAGGTGTCTTTTGATTTCATAGTTACAGTCACTGTATGCAGTGATCTTAAAGCCCAATAATATAAAATCTGTCGCTGCTTCCATTTCTTCTCCCTTGGTTTTCCAGGAACTTATTATAAGACCAGCTACCATGATCTTAAGGTTTTGGAGTTTTTTTATGTTAAACTTCAAACCGGCTTTTACATGTTCCTCTTTTGCCTTCATCAAGAGACTTCTTAATTCCTCTTCACTTTCTGCCATTAGAGTGGTATAACACAGATATTTGAGATTGTTGATATTTTCCCTGGCAATCTTAATTTCAGTTTTTGATTCATCTAGTCTGGCATTTCACATGATGTATTCTGCATATAAATAAAATAAATAATAAATAAGCCTCTTTCTCAGTCTAAAACCAATTGGTTGTTTCATATTCAGCTCTAACAGTTGTTTCTCAGCCTATACACAGGTTCCTTAGGAGATAAGAAATAGGATCTGGTACTCATATCTCTGAGTTCTTGTCCCATTTTGTTGTGATCTACACAGTCAAAGGCTTTAGTGTAGTCAATGAAACAGAAATAGATTTTGTTTTGAGGAACAACCTTGCTTTCTTCATAATCCAGCAAATGTTGACAATTTGGTCTTTAGTTCCTCTGCCTTTTGAAAACGAGCCTGCACTTCTGGTAGCTCCTGGTTCACATATTGCTGAAGCCTAGCTTCCAGAATCTTAAGCATCATATTGCTTGTGTATAAAATTAGTGCAATTGCTGGGTAATTTGAAAATTCCTTGACATTACCATTCTTTAGGATTGGGATGTAAACTGGTCTTTTCCAATCCAGGGACCACTGTTGAATTTTCTGAATTTGCTGGCTATTGAGTACAGTGCTCTAACAGCATCATCTTTTAGAGATTTAAATATCTCAGCAGGAATTCCATCAATTCCATTAGCCTTATTGCTAACAATGCTTCCTAAGGACCACTTGACTTCATTTGTCAGGTTGTCTGGCTGTAGATCAGTAGCCATCATGATATGATGATGTTTCATTTTTCAATATATCTGACTCTTTAAGATACCATATGGAGTTTTCTTGACAAAGATACTGGAATGGCTTGGCATTTTCTTCTCCAGCTCATTTTATAGGTGAGGAAACTGAGTCAAACAGGGTTAAGTGACTTTCCCAGGGTCACACAGCTAGTGTCTGAAGCCAAATTTGAACTGGAGGAAACAAGCCTTCCTGAGTCTCAGCCGTGCACTTTATCCAATGGACCGTCTAATTGCCCCTCAGTAGCCACACCACTGTGGTTATTGATGATAAGATCTTTCTTGTAGAATTTTTCTGTATATCCTTGCCACCTCTTCTTAATCTCTTCTGCTTCTGTGAAGTCCTTACCATTTTTTGCCCTTTATCATGACCAGTTGGCCTGAAATATTCCCTTGATGTCTCTAATTTTCTTGAGGAGACCTCTTGTCTTTCTAAGAAAACCTTATCACTCCTTATCTCTCTCTGGAACTCTGCATTCAGTTAGACATCTTTCACTTTCTCCTTTACTTTTTTTTTCTTTCCTTAGTTATTTGTAACGTTTCATCAGGCAGCCATTTTGCTTTCTTGTTCCCCCACCCCCACTCCGTTGGGATGTTTTTGTTGCTTCTGCTACCTCCCACACAGTATTTCAAACTTCTGTTCATAGTTCTTCAGGCACTATCTACCAGATCTAATCCATTAAATCCATTCATCACTTCCACTTCACAACATAAGGGACGTTATTTATTTAAGTCATCCCTATACAGTCTGATGCTTTCCCCTACTTTCTTCAATTTAAATCTGAATTTTGCAATAAAAAACTCATGATCCGAGCAACAGTCAGCCATATTCATTCAAGCAGGACCTCCTAGTGTAGAAGCTCCTTTCACTAATGTAAAAACCCAAGTTTCCTTCAAAGCTTTGCTCAAGTTTAGCTTTTTAGAGAGAAACTATTTAGATTTCCCCCTTCTCCCCAGCTGCTAAGATCTTTATGCAGAAATGTTTTTTTGCAAATAATAATAATAATAATAAATAGGACTTTAAGGAGAGGGGGGAGTAATAAAGAGGGAGGAAGAGAGGGAGGAAGGGGAAGAGAGAGAAAGAGAGAGAGAGAGAGAGAGAGAGAGAGAGAGAGAGAGAGAGAGAGAGAGAATGGGAAAGGAGAAAGGCACCTTCAAAGAGATAATTCCATGGTACAATGTACTTTTGATTTGTTTTTTAAACACTAAGAAGACTCTTTGGGAAAATAGCATCTAACCATCCACAAAAGAATATGAAAAACATTAATTGAGCAATGATTTCAAAAAGGATCTGAAGAGCATCAGAATTGGATGGTTTGGAAAGGCATTTGAATTCTACCTCAGACAGATATTAGCTGTGTGACCTTAAGTTAGGGATTTGGTCTCTCTCAGTCTCAGTTAACTCATCTGTAAAATGGAGACAAAAATATTTGAAGCATTTACTTCACAAGGCTCTTGTGCGGCTCAAATTTGACATTGTGTGAAGCAATCTACAAAGCATTGAGTGTTATATAAATGAAAGTTATCTTTTTCCCCTGAGGCAAGCGACCTCCTCTCCTTGGGAAGTCCACTGCCCTTTGGAATCTCGTTATGAACACATTCCCTTAGTTTGGGGCTCCTTCTCACCCTAAATGATCTCACTAAAGCTCAGTAAAATGCATGCGAAGGTGGATGACAGTCTCCCCTGAGCAAGGGGCCCTGGCCAAGCTCGTCTCCTACTTCTACCCTTCCTGGTACTGATTTATTTTATTTCCAATAGAGGTCAGCAAAGCTTCAGGATTAGCAGAAGGGATGACCACCCACCTCCAGCTTCTGTCCTCAGCACAGGAAGGTGGGGAAAAGGGAAGCTATGGCGAGTGTGTGTGTGTGTGGGGGGGGTGCTGTGGAAAACCCAAACCACTCTCCCCAAGCTACTTCCCCCAGGAGTGTGAAAGCAGCTACTCAAATAAAATAACAGCTGGTGGGATAGATTCCCCCTATCGCCTTTGGGGACCAGTTAAAAGGCACATAGATTCCCTTCCCCCTCCTCCCTCTCTCCTGATTCCACGTCCAGTTTCCAAGAAAAATGGTAAATCGAGAGGAGAAAAGACATTAGAGCTTGTAAATATTGTTTGAAGCACATCATAGAGATGTTGCTGGAGGAGTACTTCTATAATAATGGTGACAAAGAAGACATCCCCAAGTGTGGGTCTCCAGTTGTCTGGGATGCTATAAGGGCAATCTAGATGAGCTCTGAGGTCCGTTCTCATTCTGGCATTCTTTAGTTGCCAAAGATTATGAAAAGCCAACCCACAGAAGGAAGGAACCGTGTTTTCTAGTAAGCCCATCTGTCTCCCCTCTTCTGCCCTCAGGGCTTTGAAGATGGGACTAAAGAGAATCAGAGGGATTACTCCAGAGCGCGCGCGCGCAAATACACACACACACACACACACACACACACACACACACACACACACACACACACACACACTCTCCTGCCGCCGAGATTCAGATCTCTGCTGAAAGCCCGACCCCCGACCGTTTTGGAGTCCCCTTATTTTAAAAATTATGACCCTCTCCCCAGAGGTTCATGAATATTAATCCTGATGAATAATTGAAGACAGGGAATTTATTCGGGTTGGGAAGAAAGCCTTGTCAGTGGCAGTGGCGGCGGCGGAGGCAGTCCCATCCCTTAGCTCAGTGGGCTTCACCAGCTTGTAGGGTTTTCTGTCTGGGCTGTTTTCCAGCTCGCTCTCCCACTCCCTTCTGCCCTTGCTGCTGGTTTCTCTGGTTCCCAGCGCCCACCCATCCAGGCGCACGAATCGCAGCCCATCAGTTTCCCCTGAGGTTTCTCACAGCAGCTTAGCCTGACAGCTGTCATTCAACCTGCCTCCCCCCCACCCCGTCCCTCCTCTCCCCCCCTTCCGGCTCAGGATTAACCGGTTCACTCCTTTTGTGAAAGACTCTAGTCTCCTGCTGCTTTCCTGCTTCCATCCTTTTCCTCTTTGCTTCTTTCTTTCCCTCCTTCCGCCTTCTATTTCTTTTTCCTCCCTCCCTTCTTCCAGTCCTCTTCTTAAGCTTTGGTGAGCTAGGTCCCCGGGGTGGGTTGGAAAGGAACAAGGACGAGGCGGGTTGGTAGTCCAAGAACATTGAAAGGGAGAAGGCTCGCTGACTTTTCCTTTGCCTTCTTCGGCTTTCCTATCTCCGAGACAACACCTCTGTCTTAGGGGTCAGTGAGCAGGTGGGGGTGGGGTGGAGAAAGCCCCGGCTAAGAAAACCTGCCGAAATGAGACTCTAAAAACTGAGGTCCCCAAACAGGAGAATGAGAGGGATTTGATTTTTTTTTAAATGAAAACAAAATTACAAAGAACAGTAGCCGAGAAATGTTCGACCAAATACCCTGTGGGGGCTATTGGACTGGGGGTGGGGGAGATGCTCTCTTCCTGCAGGTCTTTCTCCCGACCTATTCGGCAGGAGCCCCCAAAGGACCGGGGGAGGGTGGCGAAAGGGCTGGAGCTGGGAACAATAGAGAGCCCATTCATTCACCTGGGAATTGGCCGGGGGTCACCGCTAAGGAGTCCTGTAGTAGATCTTTATTTCTTTCTTTATTAGAAGAGACTGGGGGTGGGGAACGAGAGGTAGAAAAGAGGAGGGGGCGTAGCTGGACTTGCGGGGGGGGGGTTTAAAGGAGTAACGACAGGCAGCGCTGCCGGTGATGTCAGCCCTTGACTAAAATAGAGAGGGATAGACTGCAAATCCACAGCTCCGAGGGCTAAAACCTTCCAATCCAGCCTCAGCCAACACCATGTCAGTGTGAAGTCAGCCCCCCTCCCCCACTTCCCCCAGCACACACAACAGACACCCACACACCCGCTTGCCACCCCACCCCCTTGCCACCACCACCACCAGCATCACCACCGCCGCCACCACCACCAGCAGCAGCATCACCACCACGAGCAGCAGCAGCAGCAGCAGCAGCCCTCCCTCCAGGGGAGAGAAAGCCCAGGTGGCAGAGACTCAGCTTGCTCGGCTCATTCTCTGGTCACTCGGCACTCTCAGCTTTGAAGGCGCTGAAACCCTAGACAGAATTTCCAGATCTCCAGGGCTCCTCTGTTGCTGGTGCTAAAGCGGGAGGCAGGGCTGGACCGGAGCGCCCAGGAGAGTCCAGAATCCAGGTTCGCGAGCGTGGCGGCGTATTACACCCACAAGGAGCCTTATGACACTCTTTAGACACTAAGGGGCTTATCCACAAGGAGGGAGGCGGGGAACAGAAAGAAAGAAAGGGGGGAGGGAAGAAGAATCCTTTCTAAGCACACACAGAGTACCCCTTGGATTCTTCCGAAGAGGAAGGGGGAATTCCCAAGACGATGGCTTCTACAGAAGGGTGAGGGGGGATTTTCTCTTTACTCTGGGGGTTTGGGGAGGTGGGGGTAGAGGGGGAGAAGAGGGAAGTGGGGAGAAGGTGGACTTTCGAGAGGGAGTACTCTATGTGTCTGGGATCTCTTTTCCGTGGTTTTCTTCGCTGGGCCTTGGGCACCTCAGAAAGTGGGTGCGGGTCTCAAAGAAGCTTGAGTTTATCTTTGGTTCAGACTCTATGGGGAAGGGAAAAAAAGATTTTAGAAAAGATTAATTTTCTTTAGGAGCGTTTTTCTACTTACTCGGATGCTGCCAAATGCTGGAGAAGTAGATCCTTTTTCTCCTCAGGGAAAAATAGTTGGGGCGGGGGGGAGGGAGGTGGTGCAGGAAGAAAGTCCCTGAAAGTTACTTTGGGAATAAAAGAAAAGTCTCCCGGCGGTTGGAAAGGCAGTTTGGGAGGCGCGCCCTAAGCAGGGAGAAGGCAGCAGGTGCAAGATAAGAATGAATGAGCCGAGTCTGAGGATGAGGATGGAGAGTTAGGGAAGAGGATGCCGAGGAAATAGAAGGAGAGCAATGTTCACTGACTGTCCAGCGGTGTAACACGTGAGGCAGGAGAGCTGGGAAGGGGGACTCTTTGCCCCACGGGAATCTTATATGAGTGAGGGGGGCTGGCGGAAAGGAGGGAGAAAGATCCTGGGGAGCTGGAGAAGGTCTCTCACTCCTATCATTAGGTATGTAGCATTAGGCTGCGGATAGGTAATTTGACTGGGCTCGAGTCATAGGATGATCATCTCCAAGAAGCTCCCATGGGGAGCTAGGTTTTTTTGTTCTTGAGGGCCTTTTTAGGAGACAGAGGAATTGGCTATTGAGCCAAGGTGATACTGGTCTCCCCATCCCAGTTCTCCTTGCCAAGGGCATTTTTGTTCCAGCAAGTTCTCAATCTTGTTTTTTTTTTTTAAGTGCTAAAGACTCAGTTTTGAACTCTCACCAAAGCCCAGCACCTGGTGTCCTTGATCAGAGCATCTCAGGAACACCACCTTTTCTGGGCACCTTTCCCTTGTGGCACCTCCTCTGGAAGGAGATCAGGGAAAGATGAAGAGTTTAGGAACCTCTTTTATGGCTGGGGTCTTTCCCCCCACACAAACTTTTGCAATGCCACTAACTGGCTATCAACATATAAATCAGCCTTCCTCACTGCTTGAAGAAAAAGCAGTTTTGACCCCCTTGACTAGGCGTGGATGACATTCATTAACCTTCGAAGTCCCAGAGTTTTCCAAGGTTCTGTCTTACAAGTTCCTTTTTGAGATGTGGGGGACCTCCAGGCAGATCTGAAGGAAAAATTATTATGTCAGGACTATTGGTAAACAAACAAACAAACAAAAAACAGTATGGGATCTCCTTCTGGGTATCCAACTGCTAAAAGTATATTTCTCAAGTTTTTGTCCTGATGTTTTTTAATCGACAGACATTTATTATGAAGGGTTTTTTGTGCCAGGCACTGGGCTAAAACTAGAAATAGCCATAAAAGTAAAAAAAGAACGGAACTTTGGTCAGAACTCTGAGTTTATCCCTTTCAGGAATTCCTGATGAGGGAACTTCCATTATCAAGGCTGATCCTTCCCCTTTCTGTAACTGAATGCCTGAGACCCTGAGAAGTTAAACTACCTTCCCAAGATCATACAGCTAGTGGGTGTCAGAGGTTAGGGCTTTCTAACGCTGAAGGCAGCTTTCTAAGGATAATGCCAAGCTTCCTGCCTCTTGTGTACTGGTGCTTCTCAGAAAAAGGTTTGGGATCTGAGATCTGTAGAGATTTCTCATCCTTTCTAGCAGCAGGATCAGCCCTTCTGACCTTTTGGGAAATAATTTATTGGTAAAGCTGGCCCTTCTTCCCCTAAGCAACCAGGAAGACACACCTGTCCAATGAGGGTGATATTTTCTAGGACAATGTTCTATTAGCAATAACCAGGAGGTTATTGGCATCTTCCCAGCCTCTTTCGGTTTTATGAGATGTTATCGACAGATTAATGAACCTTCCCCCACCAGTGATAGAAATAGCGCATTCCAGTTACTGCAAATAAGCCTCCCCTCCCCCAGTGATTTACTTAGCCCTACCTCAGTTACCTTTCTGAGGCCCGTTAATATAAAAAAAAATCTTTCCTGTTGACAAATACAAACATAAGAGATCTTGACTTCTAGATATTCCCAAATTTGCATCTTAGTTATAAGCTTTAAGAAGTTGGAAAAATTTGTGAAAATTGATGAATGATTGATGTTTCAAATAATGAGACCAAGTCCCACTCTGCACTCTGAAGATCAGGCACAGGGGCAAAAGTTCCTAAAACCAGGCTCATGTTAGTTGGCATTTGCATAGATCTGTAAGACTGCAGATTGCCTTACACCTGTAATCTCACTTGATCCCCACTAAGGATCCTGAGAGGTAGATGCTTTTATTATGCTCATTTTCCAGATGAAGAAACCAAGGTTCAGAAAGTTGAAAAGATTTGCCCAGGGTTGCACAACTAGGAAGTCTCTGAAGCAGGATTCGAACCCAGGTCTTTCTGAGCTCAAATGGATGTCTGTGTCTCCTATTGCCGTCAGTTGTTTTTTCCGGTCACCTCCAACTCTTCATGATCTGATTTGGGATTTTCTTGGCAAAGATTCTGGAGTGGTTTGCCATTTCCTTCTGCAGTCCATAGCATGTCTGTAATCCCTTTTGCTCTAAAGTGCTGTATAGTTGCCTGAAATATCAGAGATGATGCCATAAAATTATGGGCTGCACCTTTTTCCACATGTGCTGTACTGGGGGAGAGAAGCAGGGTGTCCAGAGCCCAGACCTAAGTCTTTGTTGGCATAGGTAATTCCTAGTATGGAAACCAATGCAAACAAGTTAGTCATTCATAACTGTTTTAGATAAATGTGTGTGTGTGTGTGTGTGTGATTGAGAGATTAAGTCACTTGTCTAAGGTCACATAACCAGTATGTGTCAGAGGTAAGACCTGAATCTACTTTCTGTTTCTGATTCTTTGATCCATTATTCAATAAATCAATAAACACTTATTAAACATGCCTACAATGTGCCAGGCACTGTGCTAAGTACTGGTGATACAAAAAATGGCAAAACAAAGTCCCTGCTCTAGATGACCCCACAGTCTAATGAAGGAAACATGCAAGTGACTATGCAAACAAGCTCTATGCAAGACAAATTGGAATTAACAGTAAACCAGTCTCACTTCCCCCTTGACCATAGAGAATAATTAAATGCTGATCTGTCCCCTTTGCAGAGTATGATTTTAAGAGATGAAAAGGAGTCAATATATTTATGATAAGATGATAAACCTCCAAAGAGGGACCAGACATGTTTATCGAGGACTGGGAAGCTGTGTGTTAGAGTTGAAAACATTAGTTGTGAAGTCAGAAGATTCTGGCTTTGAGAATTGCTATGGATGGGTAGTTGGATGGCCCTAGACAAGTTCCTGGATCTCTCTGCGACTTTTTTAAAATCAGCATTAGCAACATGACAGAGTGGATGTAAATAAAGTGCTGGACTTGGTAACAAGAAGCAGTGGGGTTTAAATGCTGCCTTTGACCAGTGGTGTGACCATGGACACAGATTCACCTGTTATATACACCTTCCAGGGTTGTTGTGAGGCTCGAATACAACTATATGTATGGGCTTTGTGACTAAAGAGCTGACCTTGAAATCAGGAAGTATTGTGTTCAAGTTTTGCCATTGATGCAGATCAATTGTGTTATTTGGGAGAATCATTTAGTCTTATATTACCCTGGGTAATTCTGTAAGACTGTGAGCTGCAAAGTTAGTACAGGGAGTTTCCTCATCAGAATTTCCCTATTCTAATAAAATCACATCTCATCCAAAATTTCCAAATAATATGTAAAAGGGAAAAGAATGTTATTATCTATAAAATAGATATTATAAACCTTGTCCTCCTACATCTTGGGGCTTTTGTGAGGAAAGTGCTTTCTAAATGTTAGATCATTGATAGATTTAGAGCAGAAGGGATATCAAGAGACCATCTAGTCAAAGCCCTCATATTACAACTAGGGAAATTGAGGACCACAGAGGTCAAACACCTCTCCACCCCCCCCCCCAACACAGATATCAGTATCAGAGCTGAGATTCAACCCCAAGTCTTATCATTCCAGGTCCTGGGTTCTTTCCAAGCCAAGTTAAGTCAACAATCAAATGTGTACCATGTGTTGAATACAGAGCAGCACTGAGGATACAAAGAAAGGTCAACCCCTGTCCCCCAAAACCCCAAACGAAAAGCACAGTCTGTACTCCCAAGGAGTTCCCAAGTCAAATCAAAATATTAGTGGAGTTGGTATTGATATTATTCACATAAACTTCAATAGAGAATGAGCCTTGGAATGAATGAAGGTCTCCTTCCCTTCCCTTCCCTTCCCTTCCCTTCCCTTCCCTTCCCTTCCCTTCCCTTCCCTTCCCTTCCCTTTCCTTTCCTTTCCTTTCCTTTCCTTTCCTTTCCTTTCCTTTCCTTTCCTTTCCTTTCCTTTCCTTTCCTTTCCTTTCCTTTCCTTTCCTTTCCTTCCACAAACATTATTTGATTTTTTTACATCGTATAAGATCCTGAAGTCAGGTTCTGTGGGAGAGAGGTCCATAGGACTATCCTTGCCTTTGAAGAAATCATATAGAAAATCCCTGTAGAATTGCTAGTGTTAAAGAACCAAGTTTTTTAAATCCACATCCTTGTTTCATAGTGCCTAGATAGTGCCTTGTACATAGCAGATATTTACTAAACGTTTGCTGGCTTCATGAGAGGGGATTGTGTCATCAAGAAGACTACAGATCCACTTACCAGAAACGTTAGAGGTCTGGTCCTGGGCTTAGCCTAGTGCCTGACACATAGTGGATGCTCAATAAATGTTTATCCGATTGGATTGGAGTTACTTAACCACCTTGAGACTATTTTTAAATCTGTAAAATGGGGTTAATAAAATCTATACTATGTACCTCACAAGGTTATTATGAAGATCAAATGAGGGAATGCCTATAACGTGATTTACAGGTTTTATATAGGGTTATAGGCTCATAATTTTAGAGCTGGAAGGGACATTCAAAGTCAATGAGTCCAACTCTCTCATTTTAAATATGAGGAAATTCAGATGTAGCAAGGTCCAGTGACTTGTCCAGGTTGGTATAGCTGGTATCTGTGATAGCGTTTGAACCTAGGCTTTCCTGATTCCAAGACTAGAGTTCTGTCCACTATTTGTCCAACTCTTCATGATCCCATTTGGGGTTTTCTTGGCAAAGATATTGGACATTTTGTCATTGCCTTCTTCAGTTCATTTGACAGACCAGGAGACTAAGGCAAACAGGATGAAGTAACTTGCCCAGGATCACACAACTAGTGTCTGAGGCCAGATTTGAACTCAGGAAGATGAGTCTTCCTGACTAGACCTGGCACTCTATACATCAGCAGCAGCAGCAGCAGCAGCAGCAGCAGCCAATTTAATATTAAACCCAAAGATTTGTCATCAGAAGCCTGGATTCAAGTCCTGGCTTTTACTACCTTTATAATCCTGAACAAATCTCTTTCCCCTTTGGTTTCAGTTTCATCATCTGTGAAATAAGAGCTAAGTTGCCTCCCTGGCTTCTAAGATACTTTCCAGACTTAACACTACATACCCTATAGTTCCTATTGTCTCCAATGTTTCTTTCAATTCCAAATCCTCTAATCCCAGGGTAAGATCTTATGTGCTAATGTCCACAAATTGGAAATATTTGTCCTACCTCAATCTAGTCTTTAAAATCCTAAGAACAGCCCCATTTTGACAGCACTTTATAATTACAAAAGAGTTTTCCTGCCACAAACCTGAAAGGTCAGAAGCTCCAGTATTATCCACATTGTATTTATTAAAAACACTTTTTCTTATCTCCTTTGAGCAAAAACTCTGAGAGGGAGACATATCTGGTCAAACTCCGTTAAAACCAAATTGAGAGCTGAATGCAATCTGTCCTCTTTACTCAGAAAGAGAAAGCATTTCAGGATCTTTCAACTTCTCAGGAGCATCTTTCCGAGCCAAGGTATCATTGGAGAGACCTGCAAAAGGACAATACATCTGGCTGGAATGACTGGAACGACTTTTGGGGAGTTGGGCTCCAAAATTGAATTGGAGCCTGTGGACACAGTCTTAGACACAGCTAGGTGGCGCCATGGCACGCAGAGCTCTGGGTCCAGAGTTAGTAAGACATCTGAAGGAAACCTTAGAGATTGTCCAACTCCATTTAACACATGAAGAGACTTAGGCACAGAGATGTCAAAGACGTCTCGTGGAGTCACACAACTGAGTGTCTGAAGCGAGATTCAAACCTAGCCTTCCTGACACTAAGTCCAGCACTCTACCCTTTCCGCTGAAAGGTAGCAACTTATTGACTAGACATTTCTCCTAAGAGTGAAGTGCAAAATGGACAAGGAATGGTATTTTCATTATCTGAGCTTCTGGGTAGTTTGGGTTCCAGATAAATAGGAGTTTTCTCTGAACAGAATCACACAATGTTGATGTGTATAGGAAGGATGGAGCACGTGGAAAACGCCCGGTCCTCCACCCCCACCCCCCAGGTCCTGCAAAACTCTGGCTACCCTGGTAGTATCAACTTTTTTTCCCTCAATTGAAAAAGCATTTTCTTTTATTATTAAAAACACATTAATATCTTTTGTTTTTTACATCAGTCATTTTTAGTCATTTTTTCCTACCTACCAAGAAAAATAGCCAAGCAAAATTAGTTGACACCCCAAATTAATTGACCCAGATTAACCACATCTAACAGTAAATGCAAATTGCTACACCCATAGTCCCTCACCTCTCTACTGAAAGTAGGGAATTGCATTCCATTGTCTCTGCTCTGAGACCATTGTCAATCATTGTAATTACTCAGTTTGACTTTCTTTTAGTCTTAAGTTACTTTTTTGAAGTTATTATGTATATTGTTTTTTCCAAATGTCTCTGAACTCCAGATATCCATTGTTTCTACCGATACAGTACTATTCTATAACATTCACATATCAAAATTTACTCAGCCATTTGTAAAGCCAATCACGAGCAGCCCAGCTCTTGCCTGGATTCACCTGGATCTTGTCTGGATTCACAGGTAGGCAGCTCTCTGCTCTAGTTCTCTCTCTTAGCCCACAGGTACTATTCCATCCCAAGCCCTTCACAGTTTCTGTTTCTAGGAAGATGAAGCTTAACAGAGCTACAATAATATTTACACACATTGCCAGCATATCATCTCAATTCACTTTCTGTCTGACAAAGTAACACAAACCAAAAGACAAAACTTCTGTCTGAGAAATCAAACACAAATCAACAGTTAAGTTCCAGGACTTCTAAGCCCTCTTTCAAGACTTTTGTAAACAGCAGTAAAGTCCTCTTTCAGGGCTTCTCTATCAGTAATAAAGTCTTCTTTCGGGGCTTCTGTATCAGCAGTCAAGTCCTCTTTCTTTTTTTTAAATAATTACTGGTGTATTTAATGTGTATTGACAATGACTTGAATAGGCAGTAGTATGAATGACTCTTCTAGTCTGCTGAGACATAGAAACATCAGAATATGAAACAGTTTTCAGGACTGCTGAATAAACATTGCTACATTCCATGATGCCGCTGCACTGTCCAAACAACTCCAAGTCCATGTATTTTGAGAAGCCAGTCAGGGTTTAGGTTCAACATCTTGTTAGTTGCTGTCTCCTCTGATGAAGAAATCCATCTTGTCTCCAGTTTTTTTTTTCTTTCTGACCAATGGACTCAGGATTTTTAAAAATTAACTTTTGTTTATTTTTAGTTTACATCATTCATTTCCATAAGATTTTGAGTTACAAATTTTCTCCCCATCTATCCCCTACCCACCACCCCAAAACAACAGTCCAACTGTATACTCCCTCCCCCAATCTGTTCTCTCCTTTGTCCTCCCCCATCACCCCTCTGACCTTCCAGTAGGGCAAGATGGATCTCCCTACCCCAGTGCCTATATATCTTATTTCCCAGTTGCATGTAATTAATTATAGATAGATAGATAGATAGATAGATAGATAGATAGACAGACAGATAGATAGACAGATAGACAGACAGAT
>CM053601.1:169727637-169744909 GCA_028646575.1 Pseudocheirus occidentalis | reverse complement strand
GCATAGGTGATTCTTGGTTTTAATCCTAGCTCCCTTGATCTCCAGAATATCATATTCCAGGCCCTTCGATCTCTTAATGTGGAAGCTGCTAGATCCTGGGTTATCCTAATTGTGTTTCCACAGTATTCAAATTGTTTCTTTTTGGCAGCTTGTAATATTTTCTCCTTGATCTGGGAAATCTGGAACCTGGCTATAACATTCCTAGGAGTTTTCTTTTGGGGATCTTTTTCAAGAGGTGATTGGTGCATTCTTTCAAGTTCTATTTTGCTCTCTGGTTCTAAAACATCAGCGCAATTTTCCTTGAGGATTTCTTGAAGGATGATTTCTAGGTTCTTCTTCTGATCATGGTTTTCAGGTAGTCCAATGATTTTAAATTGTCTCTCCTGGATCTATTTTACAGGTCAATTATTTTTTCAAGGACATATTTCACATTGCCTTCTATTTTTTTCATTTGTTTGGATCTGTTTAATAGTATTTTGATTTTTCATAAAGTCAGTTGCTTCCATTTGCTCCACTCTAACTCTGAAGGAATTATTCTTCTTAGTGAGATTTTGAGATTCTTTTTCCATCTGGCAAATTCTACTTTTTAAGGCATTCTTCTCCTCATTGGATTTTTGGGCCTCTTTTGCCATTTGAGTTAATCTATTTTAAGGTGCTGTTTTCTTCAGTCAGGTTGTTGACTCTCTTTTCATGATTTTCTTGCATCATTCTCATTTTTCTTCCCAATTTTTCCTCCACTTCTCTTATTTGGTTTTCAAAATTCTTCTTAAGGTCCTCTATGGCCTGTAACCAGTTTCCATTTTTCTTGGAAGTTTTTGGTGCAGGAGTTCTGACTGTTTTGTCTTCCTCCCATTCCATGCTTTAATCCTTTTTGTCCCCCCCCCCAAAGGAATCTAAAGTTGGATTGCTGAGCTTGGTTTGCTTCCTTTGCCTGCTCCTGATGCCAGTCAATTAACCTGATTTTTGAGCCACAGTAGATCTCTGCTTCCCCAGGAGAGCTTTGTCCCAAATTGCTGGGGCTTTCACAGCTGCCAGAGCTATTAGGGGGCCACCATCTCCACAGTCCCCACCAGCTTTGGCTCACTGGTCTCACACTTCAGGACCACCATTCAAGACCATGATCCCTATCCAGGCAGGTTAATGCAAGAACACTTAACCTCTGAATGATTGCTTGACCCTCCCTCCCCCCACAATCGGCATGGAGGCTCCTGCTTCTGCTGCTTTCTTGCGCTGGGGTCAGTTGGCTGGACCAGCTTTTCTCCCCCAAATTTAGCCAAGTTCCACTGACCTTTCACTTTGTCCTTGTTTCTTATGGGTTGATAATTCTGGAAATGTCCACAGCTGCTGGTGATCTACTCTCCCAAATGCTCCAACTGAAGCTTGTCCTGACCACCCTGGGCCTAACACTGTGGTTTCAGGCAGGGCTGGTCTTGACTCCCAGCATGCTGCAGTGAAGTCTTCCCATCCCACCTGCTGGGCTGCCTTCAGCAGGAGATTTGTTTCTCTGTACTTTTGTGGGTTCTGGACTCTATGTTTAGAGTCATATTTTATAGGTATTTGAAGTGCTTAATGGGGGGAGCTGTGGAGTTTTCCTGCTTCTATTCTACCATCTTGACGCCCCCACCCCAGAAAAGTCCTCTTTCTACAGACAGAATGCTCCATTCTGACAAAGTAACACCAACACTGATAGAACAGACAGACAGAGGGCCAGACGTCACAAACATTCTCTCTCTTAGTTCTGTGCTGGTAGTTTCATCTTCCCTGCCCTGGGTCCCCTGATAAAACTAGAATTACAGAGACAGCTTTTAGGTCCATGGCTGAAATTAGAAAGGAATTATGTGTAGTTGATGGAAGAAAGGTTAGAGTCAGCTATTGACTTTGGCTCAGTAGCATCTGGAAGTCTCATTGAAATAGACAATGGGAGAAAAATCATCTCCTGGAGGAGGTCAGCTCCAATGATCCATGATTCTTTCTTGGAATTCCCAGCCTGTCTGTTTGCTCTCAGCTTCTCAGGAGTGGAGAGATGGACCCCAGGGAGAGCCGCCAATGCATGGGGCTTTGGTGGGGTATCCACGGGATACCCCACAAAAAGCACACATAAATATAATGGATAAATGCCATAGGATGCTGCCACCAGAGCTGAACTTTCTTCTCATCCCTTGGAATAGTTTTTCTACAAACCCCTTGAGCGCAGGGGCTCTACTTTGCCTCCTTTTGTATTCCCAGTGGTTAGCACAGTCCTGGCACATAGTAGGGGCTTAGTAGATACTGATTGATTGATTGATTGATTGATTGGGGTCAGAGCTTTAGATGCCTTGGAATTTGGTTGAAGAGATGTTTATATTGCTTATAACTTGTCTCTCCATTTTTTTTTCATTTAGCACCTTTTCTGTTGATTTAAAAATTGAAGTCATTTAAAACAGGCAGAGAAACATATGCAAGTCATTTCATGTTTGCTCTTTAAAAGCCATTTATGTTATATTTGTAATGTAGGATCTCCTAAAAGTCTTAGTGCAGCTTTCTGCCGCTAAAGCTTAAACTGTTACATTATTAAACCTTGAGACTGAGCTAGGACTTTTGCAACATCCCTTACAATAACAAAAAAAAAGTTTAAAAGTGTCCACTGTGTCAGAACATCATTTTAATCATGGGGAAAGATGAAAGGTACATATATTTTTAAAAGATTTTATTAATGTCCTTTGCTTCTTATTCCATAATCAAATCCTCATATAGTTCTGTCCCATTATGCCTCCAAAACTTCCTCATAACAAAGAAAAAAAGTTAAGCAAAATTGACCTAATGCAACATTTCATACCCATAGTATTCCAGCTCCCAACCAAGGAGAGAAATATACTTCACGAGATGTTTTTTGTAAGCTATGTGTGCAGTGAATAGAACACCAGGTCTGGAGGTAGGAAAATTCATCTTCCTGAGTTCAAATCTGGCTTCAGACATTTCCTGGCTATGTGACCCTCGACAAGTCACTTCACCCTGTTTGCCTCAGTTTCCTCGTCTGTGAAATAAACTGGAGGAGGAAATGGCAAACCATTCTAGTATCTCTGCCAAGAAAACCCCAAATGGAGTCACCAAGAGTTGGACATGACTGAAATAACTGAACACCAACAATAAGAAGAAGCTGCTCATAGGGAGCAAAATTGTTGGCTTTGTGTTATTAGGCTGCAGCTGCCTTTTTGAGAGTCATTGTCATTTACCTTATTTTAGTAAATGTGAATTTTAGATTGACAATGACAAAATTTAGATGAGAATAAGCTCTCTACTTGCATGGACTTAGCAGTCTAATTGAGGGAATAAGACACCAACTCAGACAGCTATAAATGATATTTGAAAGCTTTTATTATTTGGAAAAAATAATAAATGCTTCTGATTCATACTGGCTTCCAGACTATAGGCAAACCATTTATCCTATCAGGCATCTTTTTCAAAATGCTGTTATAGATGTTGGTCAATCAAAATGAACAAAGGGAGTTTCCATACTGGCAGTTCTCCACATTGATGAAATTATAAGACAAGAAAGAAAGAAAGAAAGAAAGAAAGAGGAAAGGAGGGAGGAAGGAAGGAAGGAAAGGAGGAATACAAATTAAGTTTATGAAACTATATAAATATAACTAAAATATAAACAAATACACATGTAAATACATTACATTTCATGAAATACATCTCTAAAAATTATATATAAAGGAAACAATTTTTGAAAGATGTATATTACTAAATATGTATGCATGCAGGCACATGCACATGTGCGCATACACACACAAACACACACACACACACACACACACACACACTGTCCCAAAGGTCTTAGTGCAGTTTCAACCTTTTAAAATCTACAACTGCACTAAGACTTTTGGGATATCCGATCTATATTTTTCGATGGTGACCCCTGACACAGCTTAGCTATAGCTACCATTATCTTCAAAAGGAGGCTTGATAACTATACCAGACCAGAAAAGACATCCTGTGGATGTTTTAATTGTAAGATTAACACATAAACCTAGGATTTCTGTCCCTTTTGCCATAAACCTTACTCATTTTCAAGATCTTAAGACTTCTGTATTTCAGTTCAGCGCAAGTCAGGATCAATGTTCATCTCTGGGTATGTTACACAATTCTGAGTAAAAAAAAAAAAGGTGTGTGTGTGAGTGGTGGGGGGCAGGAGACTTGCTGAAAAGTGACAGCTTCAGTCAGTCTATTGTTTGTTTTATACATTTTTCTGACCTATTTTGACTTAATGGATTGAATCAACTATTTATTTTGCTTTCCTGAAGGCCACAACTATTCTTGCGTTTTTTTAAACCTAATCCTAGAAAAAGATCATTTGAAATTCCCTGTAATAATATCTAGCAGGGCTCTACCTTCAAAGAAAAGATCAAGTTTTGTCGTTCTTTTAGTCAGATGGCCATGCAGTCTTCCTTCCTCTTCCAACAATCGTGTATATATTGATTTGTATCCTTCAGGGTAGAATAGAAGCTCCTTACAGAAAGGGACTGCTTTTTTGCTTTGTCTTTGTCTCCTCAAATTTTAGCCCTGTACTTTGGACATAATTAGTATGTTTGTTGGGTTTGAATTTGTAATTTTGCACACACAGCATTCTCCTTAATGTCTGAAACAGTTTGATGAGAGGACAAGGCATGATGTTTCATCAATAGGTTTTTCAAGGCAAGGATGTGTCTGATGTATGTGTTATTCATTGGGTTGCTGTGTTTGGTTCCCCTCTTTCTTCCTCTTAACAACCCCAAGTCCTTGAAATAAATTAAAGAAGTGTCTAAAAATATTACGTGGCTTTTATCTTAGCTTACTCTGTCATTGATCGGGGGTAGACGGGAAGCTTGTCAATAGCCAAGGACCAACATTTCATTAATAATCTGCCCAGTTGGTCATAACAATACCTATAGTGCTAACCACAAGGTTATTAAGACAAGCAAATGGAAAAACACATTTAAAGACCTTTATAAACGTCAAAGCACTAGATGTGCCAGGTCATCATCACCATCATCATCGTCGGCATCAGCATGGGGGTTGGCATTGTCATTCATGCTGCCTTTCTACATGTCAAGGTAGCTTGTATATAACAATGACTATTGTTGTGTTGTGGAAGTTTTTTCTCCCATATCCTTTCTATTAGTGAAAACAATAATTATTATAATTTTAATTGAGGCAGTAAATCAGTAAGTGGACCCCTAAAAAAGAGTCCAAAAATGCAAACTTAAAATTCACAATAGGGGTAGTTGGGTGGCACAATGTAAGGAGTTGACCTGGAGCCAGGAAGATTAGAGTTTAAATTTGACCTCAGACATTTACTAACTGTGTGACTCTGAACAAGTCACTTCATTTTGCCTCAGTTTCCTCATATGTCAAATGAACTAGAGAAGGAAAGGGCAAACTCTCCAGTCTCTTTGCTAAGAAAACTCCAAATGGGGTCCTAAAAAGTCAGGCATGACTGAAATGAATAACAGCAATGATGCCTGATTTGGGTTTAAATAATGGTTGACTGAACCCCCTATATCATTTGAAACCAAATAAACTGAAAAGTGCTTGCTTTGACAATTGGGTAACCTCAGGGAACGGTCTCATACAAACAACTCAGTAACTCTCATTCAGCTTTCTTCAGTTGTTCAAGAGTAGAGAATGAAGATTTAATCATTGGATCATGGCACCACTACTGAATGCTCGCTTCCACCTCTGATAGATGAATCTTTTTTCTTATTCCACAGGTCTCCACATCATCACCACTTCCTTTAGTTACCTCATGACTCTCAACACAGGGACACCCCCAGCACTAAACCCTCCCTTTACTGCACTCACTTTTGTGTTGTCTTCCAACATCAGAACGTAGACTCATTGAGGGCAGGGACTGTCTCCTTTGATATCATGTGTATTGCCTGGCTCATACTTAGTACTGACTGAATAAATGTTTTATTTGTCTATTTAGGTCTCAGAAGTTAGAGTTGGAAGGGTCCATAAAGGTCATTGCTGTTTTCTACTTTTACATGTTGGATCTTGTCTATGACTTTGATGACCTTGTTTAAATCATTTATTTAACTCTCCCCAAAATTCCCATCTACACAATGAGGAAATCCATCTCAGTGACCTCTAAGATTCCAACCTCCCCTATTTGATCCAGGGTTGGGGTTTCATAAACTGGGGAAGGGAAGTCTGTCTTATGCTAATTAATGAAAGGATCCAGAGCACAGTAACTAGCATGTTCATTGATGGACTTCAGAAGAGGAAGACTTGGATTCCTATCTTGCTTCTGATGCCTCTTAGCTTTGTGAAGCTGGCCTCTCCTTCACTCAGTGTTCCTGTAACTCCCTAGGAGAGCTCTAGTAAGTCATCCGTCATCACCATCATTCTCACACTGGGAGTTTTTCACTCTTCCCATTGAAGCATATGCAAAGATAAATCTCTTTAATCTTCACCCTGACCCCCTCAACAGAACTTAATCCCCGACACATATTACTGCCTGTTAGTTTTGAAAAGGAATAATTTTAAAGTAAATAATGATAATTTTAAACATACCAAGTCCTAGGGATAATAACACAAAAAAATAAAAATAATCTCTGCCCTCAGTAAACTTATATTCTAAAAAAGGAAGCAACATACACAAAAGAGTGGTGTCTAGGGAGACACAATTTAATCCGTGCATGGAGCCATAGAGAATTAGAATGATACAGTCCTTCCAGAGTCAAAATGGCTAGGAACAATAATAGTAAAAGTGATGATAAAAGCTAAAATCGATACAGCTTTAAGATTTACAAAATAGTTTACATGATTATCTCACTTGATGTGAAGTAGGGGCAGGTAGTCTTCCCATTTTGCAGCGGAAGAACTAGAGGCTAGAAGAGATCAAACTATTTATCAGGATCACATAGCTAGTAATTGTCTACGGTGGACTTTGAACTCAGGTCTTACTGAATTAATGTTCAGTGCTTAGGTCATTATTTCATTGGTTATTCCCTGATTTTCTACCTTTGTATCTCATTATATTTAATTAATTAATTAATTAATTATAAATTTTATTATTTATTTATTATTTCATTACATTTTAAAATTTAACTTGGTATGTGTTGGATAAAAGAGAATTCTTTGATACTAGGCTACTTAATTAATTGGTAATTCTCTAGAATTAACTCAAGACCAAGAAGCTGGACCTAATGTTTCTAGATAAGCTTCAGGCTTTGGACATGAACTTTGGAATAGGTTCCTTATTTACTGGTGGGCCCAGAAGGTCCTATGCTCTCAATCTATATATTGGAGCAACCAGCTGCTCCATGAGCACTAGCCTTTATTCTTGAATCTCTAAATTGTGGAGGACAGTTTTGTACTTGAATGTGGTGTCTTTTCTTGAAATAAATACTCTTCCTTTCCTCCCAAGGAGGGGCAAAGCTGATAGTGTTTTGACAATTAATACAAACCAATGGTAACCTCAAGCAATAATCTTTGTATGGAATCTTGAAATAGGATTAATTTCCAGAGAGACATTTTGTCTCTTTCCCAACAGGTGGCAGTAAATGTCAGCCTTTTCCCCACTCTGATCAGTGCCCTGCTTTTGTGGGGAGAGCAGAGACCCTTGTAAATCCCCAAGGCACCCACCAGAGTGGTTGGGACGGATCGTCCCATTCTAGCTTTAAATATTTCGAGTGTCAGCAGACCGCCTCTTGGTCTTTGTGACTGGATCTCACGGTTAACAATTTAAGACCATACGTACGTAATAATATTGATAGAGAATAGCAATGTGAAGTAACAGAGCACCGGACTCACAGTACCTGCATTTGGTGTGGGGTCTACGTGTAAATCTTTTTTCTGATACTTTCTAGCTCTTGACTGGGGGCAAGCCACTTAACTTTTCTGGCTCCCAGCATCCCCGTCTAATATGGGAATAAGAATACCCATAGTCCTTCCCTTTCAAGGTTATTAAATGACTCAAGTGGGATAATTTGTATAAAATGAATTCCAGTAATTATATTGTTATTAGTGTTATTACTATTAATACAACTGTGTTTTGTTTCATTTTTTATGGATTCTGCAATTCTTTCAAATGTACTCGACATCTCCAAAGCTGTACTTAGGACTTCTATCCCTTTAAGATACTCTATTTCAGTTGAAGAAGCTATTTTCATAGGATCATGGGATCTAGAGAGTAAAAGGTCCATGGAGGCCGCTTGTCCCATCTCCTCCTCAGGCTCATAGAAGCTAACAGGCTTGCCTCAAGTAATACAGCTAATAAGCATCTGAGGTGAGATTTGAATTCAGGTCTTCCTGACTACATGTCCAACACTCTACTATGACACCAGCTGCCTATGAAAGAATAGAACATGTTCAAGGAGTAGAGAATTTTCCAGTCCAGCAGGAGTATGGCTTGTATGGAAGGTAATGTTGCTTTGAAAGGGTCAAAAGCCTAGAGAGAAAGCTAAAAAGGAAGAGTGGCAGCAGGTCATGGAAGGCTGAAGATACCAAGTTAAGGAGCCTGTATTTCAGTCAGAAGACAATGGGGAGGTGATATAAATTTTTGTTTAGAAGAGTGTTGTCGCCCTGCGTACATGCATGGAAGATTACCCTGGCAGCAATACGAAGGATGGATTGGAGATGTGATGAAATGTGAGGAGAATATAGCAAGTGTTCTGGATATTTGAAAGAGAAAACCTGAACAAATGTGGAGACTTCGACATCATGGATTTTAGAGGTTAAGTGGCCTGTCCAAGGTCTTGAAAGTGGTACAAATCAAAAGCGGGACTTGAATCTAGACCAGCTCTCCCTCTGCTGTACCAGGCTGTCTCTCATAATATTTAAGTGTTTTAAATCCTGGAGGGAAAAGTTATGCTGAGGGCTGGGGCTGCAAAGAAGGAGTAATCTAAGGAGAGATGAGTAGATTGGAGCCTTGTAAGTACTGATATGAAAGACCACCCAGGGCTTCCATTGCCTCTGGGGACAGCAGAAGGAAGCCCTCCTAGGCTCTTTTGTCTTTCTGTGAGTTCTTATTCTAGCTAGGGCCTGTTCCCTGAAAGAAGGTCAGAGCAATCACTCCTAGTCAGTTTAATACAGACAGCTAGGTGGTACAGTGGATAGAGCGCTGGGTTTGGAATCAGGAAGACTCATCTTCCTGAGTAAAACTCTGACCTCAGATAGTTACTGGCTGTGTGACCCTGGAAAAGAGTTCACCTGGTTTGCCTCAGTTTCCTCATCTGTCAAATGAACTGGAGAAGAAAATGACAAACCACTCCAGTATCTTTGCCAAGAAAACCCCCAAATGGAGTCGTGAAGAGTTGGGCATGACTGAAACAACTCAACAACAAAAGCTTTAAACTAAAGTCTTTCTATAATGGAGAGTTAAAAGGTAATATGATATAATTGATAAAAACAGAATATGGGGTTTGGAGTCAAGAGACAAGGATTTGGATCCTACTTATTAGCTGTGTGACCTTGGGACAATCACTTATCTTCTCTGAAGTCTAGAGACTTCACTGTCTTATCTACTAAGCCTTAGATCACATTGTAATCTCTGTTGGAGCTGGACTCAAGTAAATCCTTTTGGTAGTTAGAAGGGGCAAGAAAGGATCAAAGTTGAAACTGAACCATTGTTTGATCTCCTCCCGCCCTCCAGTATCACCTCCAGAAGTTTGAAACCGGTAAGTGCAGAAGTATTTGCTGTGGTTCCCTTAGTCCTAGCTTGAGACTGTACCAGGGAATGACCAAGGTGACCCTGCAAGGCATTACCTGATTTATTGCTTCTAATGATTCTACAAGTCAGGCATCTTATCAGTGGGGGCCACTTAAGACCTTGTTGTGTTGATATTTCTCACGTGTAGGCACTAAGCAAATATTAACATATATTTAAAGATGAAAGAGCACCTTTGTACACATTGAAGGGTCTGCTGATCATATCTGTACCTGGATTTTCCCTCCTTCTCTAAATCTGACAACTGTATTTGCCTGTATGTCAGATAGTCAGTACTGGAGATCCATGTAGGTACATGGCAGTTTAATTCCACGAGCCACATTTTAGACAAATGAAAGGCAAAGATAAGTTGGTCAACAAATCATTGAAACTGTTCTTTCTTCCCCATTCTCAGTATGTTTAAAGATCACCAAACTATTGTAAATAGGCACAATAGATGTCTGTGAGAGTAAATACCATCTAGAAAAGGTTTCAGGCACTGAATGCTGTCACTCACACTTGGAGGGCAAGATTTACATGGAGAGTAAAGTTGTTGCCCTGGATTTGGAAGCATTCAAACTCCCTTTGTTTGACAGTCAAGGTTAAGGGTCTCTATTGTTCATATAGGGGAATTAATGGAGAGTAGTCAATCAATAAACATTTATTAATTACCTACTACGTGCAAAGAACTGGAGAGTAGTCAATCAACAAGCATTTCTTAATCACCTACTCTGTACAAAAAACCATGCCACACTCTGGGCATTAGGACAAAAATAAAACAATCCCTGGCCTCAGTAGTCCTTTAATTCCAAGTCAGAGCTTATAAATTTTACACTTAGAAAAATGAACTAAAAAAAAGTAATTGCTCTTATTGAATAGTCATTATATAAACTGGCAGTTAAAACATTATGGCTCAAAATCAATAAACAATCAGCAAACCCATAGTTATGAATTTGAAGGGTAGTTGCTTGGGATAAAGTAATAACAGTAGCAACATTCAACCAGATTTTCAGGTTAGCAAAGTGCTTTACATACAATCTCATTTAATCTTCAAAGCTCTGTAAGGTAGATGTTCTTATGCTCATTTATCAGAGGAAAATGAGACTGAAAGCTAAGTGACTTGCCCAGGGTCATACAACTAGGAAGTGTCCACAACAAGATTTTTATTGATTCAAATTACAGTCCTCTATCTAGATACAAGGACAAAAATGAAAAGGTATCTGCCCTCAAGGGGCTTCAGTTGAATTGAAGGAAACAAACCATCTCTAAATATTCAAGGCAACCAAATGGATTGTAGCCTTCACAATAGAATGCCCTTATTTCAGCTTCCTACTATAGGTGGAAAAACATCTAAGTGTTTAGGAATCTGAAGAGCTGTTGCTCAGTCTTTGTTGATGAGTCTTCCTTAACATTAATCCATCAATCAAGTATCTCTTAAATGTCTACTATGTGTTAGGTGCTGGGCTAGACTTGAGAGTCAAGTACAAAGTATAGAACTTCCTACTCCCAAGGAGCTTACATTTTAATGGGGGAACAACAATATGGACTAAATAGAAAGAGAACCAACACAAAGAAATTAAATATAGGATAGTTTGGGAGAAGGGCACTAATAGTTGAGGTATCAGTAAAGGCTTCATGTGGAAAGGGATGGTCGAGATAGATCTCAAAGGAAGAGAATGATTCCCTGAGGCAGTGGTTAAGAAAAGTGAGTGTAGGGGCAGCTAGATGGCTCAGTGAATGGATCACTGGGCCTGGAGTCAGAAAGACCTGAGTTCAAATCTGATCTCAGACACTTAACACTTACTAGCCATGTGACCTTAGGCAAGTCACTTTACCCCAATTGCCCTACCTTCACCCATGCACCCCCCCCAAAAACTTTAAAAAAAAAAAAAAGAAAAAGAAAAGTGAATGCCTTCTCAATACTGGGAATAGTCAGTCAGGGAGGTGGGAGATGGAGTGCCTTACCTGAGGAACACAGAGAAGGCGAGTTTAATTAGACTGTGTATCAGCAAGCACCCTAGCATACCCAGGATGGCTGCTAGCACAGGTTATTAGATCTGCTTTTCTAAAGGAAAGCAACTCAAAATGGGTTAACAGTCTCACCTTAATCAAACATATATCATTGACCTAGTTCAGGAGAGAAAGTCAACACCCTGGACTTCAGAGAATACAAACAGAATATAAACAGAAGTTACAAGCAGACAGAGAAACAGATCAGCAAACAGGGCTTCCAGCCGTCTGACCATTACATGCATACCTAGTTAGTTACCAGAGAGGGAAGCACCAACATCTGGGTTTTCAAAGGTGGGAGAAGGGGGCTCAATGGTTGCCCAGAGTCTCATTTGGCCAAATCACACAACTCTTTCCAAAGTGAGCCCCAAAGTAAAACCTCACATCAGGGTATATATAGCCTTCTCTGGGTCAGAGAATGTCACAATCCTCTTGACCCACTGCCCAATCACAAAATAACAAGGTGTGGGCATTCCTGAAGAACAAGCCTTCCACAACAGGCTCCATGTAACCATATTCAGCCCATTAGGGGTCAAAGTATATTGTCAAATCAGAGAAGGTTCTCAGAGTCACTTAAGCCTAGCAAGGGGTCAAGGGGCAGGGAAGATCTTCAGATTCCTATTATCATAACAGACTGCAACATTTCAGGATGGGATACTATAAAGATAGGTTGGGACAAGATTGTGAGGGGCTTAAAATTCCAAACAGAGTTTAAATATTAACCTAGAATCTATAGAGGGGACTTTGAAGTTTACTGAGGGGGGAGTGACATGGTTAAATTAAGGAAAATCACAGAAGAGATCAAATACACAGAGAGTTTTTTAATTACTTTTTTTATTCAACCTCATCTCCACCAAAAAAAAAATAAAAAAATAAAGATCAAGAATCAGTGGAAAGAACATGGAATTTGTAATCAGAAGCTGTAGGATTAAATTATTTTATATTTACCACCTCGATGACCTTGCTCAAGTTACCAGTTCTCTCTTGGTCTATTTTCTCAATCATAATAAAACGGAAGGAGAAAGACATCATCATCATCATCATCACCATCATCATCATCAAACAATCAATCATTTTTAAGTCTACTGTACCCCAGGTATTGTGATACAAAAAGAGGCAAAACCCAGGTCCTGCCCTCAAAGAACTTACCATCATCATCATCGTCATCATCGTCATCATTACCATCATCAGTAATATATAGCCCTTTAAGGTTTCCAAAGTGCTTTACATATAATGTAGAATTCAGTCCTCACAAGAACCTTTTAAAGTTGTTCTTCTTATTATTTTTCCCATTTTACAGGTGAGGGCACTGGGGCTAAGGAATGTGAACAGCTTGACCAAGGTCTTAGAACTAGTTAGGTGCAAAGGCAGCATGAACCCAAGTCTCTGTAACTCTGTGGCAACTAGGTGGTATAGTGGAGAGAGTGCCATAGCCTGGAGTGTAGACGACCCACCTTCCTGAGTTTTCCTCATTTGACAAATGAGCTGGAGAAGGAAATGGCAAATCGTTCCAGTATCTTTGCCTAGAAAACCCAAAATGGGGTCAAAAAGAGTCAGTCTTAATTGAAAACAACTGAGTAACTTCATAACTCCAAGTCAATTCTACAATTCACTAAGCCAGGTTGCCCAGGCTGAATCCATGACCGGATGGGTCTGGTGTTTCATTTTGGTCCTCCGGAATCAAAGCTGGTTATTCCATTGGTCAGAGCTCAGACATCTATCAAAATCTATTCATACCTTTAGCCAGAATCCACTTAGCATAACCAAAGGAAATAAAAAAAAAAACAAACAAAAACCACAGGGGAGTAACTCATGTTGTCCCACAATGCCACCTTCTGGCCAAGCCTGTGGTGTTTCCCTCCCCCCTTCCTTCCCCCACACCATAGTTCTTGGAAGCTAGAGTCTCAGGGATTGAATTGAGCTCTCCTACTGGCAGCCTACTGGCGGTGCTGATTTCCAAGCTATTTCTCTATTTACATTCCAAGTTACCACGAGTTGTTAAATCAACACAGAGGTAAAAGAAGTCACTAGAGTTTCAGACGGACACCTGAGAGAACTGGGCAGCAGCAGGGAGTGCTTCTACAGACTTAACCAGTCCCTTCTTTGACTGTGAGCAGCTGGTACCAGTGCCTTCTTCCTTGACCTGCTAACACAGTTCACAGAGTCACCAGTGGGGTGCCAACAGGACTTGCTGATTACAGAGTGTGGGTATGTCCAATTGTGTTTTCTCTATTGGATTGTAAGCATTCTTACTAAGCTAAGGAGGCTTCTAGAAGTACAATGGGCTTAAACAATCATAAGAGGAAAATGAATTTGAAAATTTAAGGAACTTCAAAAGAATCCAAAAGGTCCCAAATCAAAAAAAAAAATCTACAAGGCAAACAATTACCCCTTCCCCAAATGGCTAAGCAGCCATCCCAATCCAACATATCTATTTCATTTGTGACAGTGCAATAGGAAGAGTTGACAGCCAGATCAAAATGTAGATGACGTCTAAGATTTCTTCTTGTTCTCATATCTGCCCCTGCTTTGAAAACGGAATCAGGTTATATCGAGGATAAGGGGCTGAGCTGCTTAGTTTTGTGAAGCATATGGAACAAGCCACAGTCCTTAATGCAAAGTATTGCTAGATCTGGACAAGGGGAGACATTGCTTTGAAGGTGTGGGCTTGAATTTACCTTTCTAGTTACTGAGCCACATTGGGCCAGGAGTCATACCTCTTCTGCCCCCTTAAGCCTAGAAAAGCTCTTGGATATGGCACACCCCAGCTTTTCAGCTGGGTAATGTTGTAGCTTATTCAGAAACTACTGTCACCTCCCCTTCATTTGGATGGAGATGGAAACTGAGCCCCGCAGAGGTTAAAAAACTCACCCAAAGCCACAGAGGTAATAAAAGGCAAGAGTAGGATTCAAATCCGGGTCCTTTGACTTGAAAATGCTGTGTTCTTTCTGTTGTGCCATAGAATAGGGTCATAAAGAGAGAACGTATGTGAGAAAGCATCTGGTCATGGGGTCACATGACCATGTGGAACCTCATCAAGTCCAACCCCCTCATTTTACAAATGAAGAAACTGAGGCTCAGAAGGGTTAAGGGCCTTTCCTGAGGTCATACAAGTAGCAAGCGTCAGAGGAGAGATTTGAACTTCAGTCTTCCCGAGACCCAGCATTTTATCCACTGAACCGCCTAGGTTCAAATTTGAATCCATTTTACACAGGTTCAAATCTCAGCTCCTTCACTTACTTGACAACAGTCTCTCCGTGTTAAATATATGATGCTCCCCCAACTTGGAGAAACCCCTTTGATGCTCTAGGGTTAAATCTCCTCATTTGTACAAGAATAATAAGAATTATGCTGACTGTTTCTCCATGTGACTGTGAGAATCAAGTGAAATATTCATTTACAAGCATTTTTGTCACAACCAGACTGCAAGGTAGCTGAGGGATTCATTTAAAATTAATTTTATTTTTATTCTGAATTTAATAAACACTTGTTAACAGAAACATATTGCACGTTCATAATAAAAGAGAGCATGAAACTGCTGCTTTTGACCAATTTGTAGCTTTCAAAGCTGTCTTGTCTGCTCTGCCTTGTCTTCTGAGAGTGTATTCTTATTGTCCACTTTATATCAGCTGCTTTTATTATTTTAATTAAGCACACATTAGTTCTAGTCTGTGCATCATGTGGCCTTGGCTTATTTGTCACTCATGTGTCTCCATTTTTATTTCTTTTTATTTTATTTTATTATTGATTTGTTGGTTTACTTTTAGTTTACAAGATTCAGTTCCAGAATCACTTGAGTTTCAGATTTTCTCCCCTTCCTCCCCCCTGGCCCCCCATGGTGGAGTACAATCATGTATAGGATATGCAAGCTCTTTCACATTGTACAACAGTCTGGTTGTATAGAAGTGTTGTAACCAACGGAGTGAACAATGGGAAAAAAGAAACAAAACCAAACATAGAAAAGAACAATAGCATGCATTGCTTCAGTCTCTACTTAAACTCTGTTCTTTCTAGATCTTTCTCTGAATGTAGATATCTTCTTCCATCCTGGGACTTGTAGAGTTGCCTTATAGCTGTGCGTTGCTGAGAAGAGTCCAATTTATCAATGTTGGTCATCACACATGTGATATGTCTGTGACTGTACAAATTTCTCCTGGTTCTGCTCTTCTCACTCAGCATCAATTCGTATAAGCCTCTCCAGGTAATTATGAAGTCCATCTCTTTCCCATTTCTTATAGCACAGTAGTATTCCATTACATTCATAGACCACAGCTTTCAGCCATTCCCCAATTGATCATTTTTTCTTTCTAAGATGCTGAATACGTTTGTGTCACAGTAAGCCCCAAGGAAGGGAGATAGGAGTTCAAATCCGGTCTCAGACATTTATCAGTTGTGTAACTTTGGATAAGTCACTTCTTCTGCTTGCCTTGGTTTCCTCAACTATGTGATGGAGATCTTAACATCTGCCTCCCAGAGTTGTTAAAATTAAATAAGATGTTTGTAAAGTGCTTAGCACAATATGCCAGCGTATACTCAATACTTGAATACTTCTGTTCCTTCTGCTTCTTCTCTTTCTCCTTCTTTCTTTCCTTCTCTCTCTCCTCCTCCTTTTCCGCCTCCTCTCTCTCTCTCTCTCTTTTCTTTTTCCTCCTCTTCCTCCTCCTCATCATTATCTTTATTTGGGGGAGGTAGTAAAGTCTTGGAGCTCTTCTTATTTATATTAATTACATTAATTATGCTAATAATTATGAAGTATTGGAACTCCTGGTATAGAAAGTCTTCCCACTTGTAGATTCAGTAACTCATCTGTAGAGAGTTTGCCAAACTACTGACCAGACTTCTTCCTATTTACTCAGAATGAAATTATTTTCATTAAAAGGTCTTCTGCTCTTTATTGCATTATATGTTAGCCAGTCAAACTGGTCTTTCCTTGTTCTTTGCATGAGTGGCATTCCAAAAAACACTGCCGGTGCCCCACAGATATCCAAAATTGCAATGACAAACTCCTTATGGTAGAGGCACAGGTAATAAGATTGAGAAATAGGGCTTGGGCCTCCTCCAAGGTCCAGGTGGAACATTGGAATGAGTGCAGGATTGTTCTGGGGTTAATCTCCTAAGGGCCTTAACCTCTCCCACCTTGGAGGCCTTGGGAGGTCAGGGACTCAGAAGTCTCCCAAAGCCTGTTGGCTCTCGACCCAGTCATCCAGTCCCCTGAACTGAGTTAACCCCATTGGCTTTGATAACATGGGGTTCATGATTCCAGCCAATTCCTAACAGCTGTAGGTTTGGGAAATGAGCTTTAGGTGGGTCTGGCAGAAATCTGCTGGAGTGTCTGAGATTGGATGCCAAGGGGACTGAACTATTTAGATAAGCAGACTGAGCAAGGTGAAAGAAGTGAGCTGCTTGTGGAAGGGGGTGGGTGGGAATGGGGGATGATTACATTAGGCTGTGGTTCTAAAAATAATCTACAATCCAATTATGTTTTTCTGGACATTTGATTTCATTGGTCAGTAATTCTCCGTATGGAAACAAACCTTCATATCGGCCACTTACCTAAATTTATGTAATTGTTTTGAAGTGCTTCATTTT
>CM053601.1:169710137-169722637 GCA_028646575.1 Pseudocheirus occidentalis | reverse complement strand
ACTATATTTACTGTAGGTGGCATAAGCTTAAAGAATGAATTTAAGTGAAAAAATTATAAAAATCATACAGAAAAACTCATGATCCTACCTAAGCCTTATTTTTAGATTCTAGTGCAAGGGATACTTCACCAGGAGATAATGATAATGATGGTGGTGGTGTTGATGATGATGATGGTGATGGTGGTGGTGATGACCCCAGGTTAAGAACCTCTGATGTAGGAGATCAGGAAAGGCTTCCCACTGGAAGTGGTTCATGAGCAGAGACATGAAGGAAAGTTGAGATTCTAAAAGGCAGTAGTAAGGAGGGAAGCCACTCTAGGAAGTGGGGTCAGTCTCTGCAGAAGCATGTAGGAGATCAGAGTTTGAAGTTTGGGAAGTATCGAACAGATGTGATTCACTAGAACAGAGAATGGGGGAAGGAGAATATTGAGAAATAAATCTGGAAAAATAGTTTTAGACAGATTGTGAGGGGCTTTAAATGTCAAGTGTAAGGATGTGCTGTCAAAGGCATCAGATTGTTTTTTAAGTCCTATTCAAAAAGGGACAAAACGAGAAAGGAAAAGAAAAGTCAGTAAAGGGATGTGAGGAAGACAAAATGCCATGGATTTTCCCTCAAAACTTTTAACGACAGAACAGCTTTAAAAAAAACAACCACAGCACACTCTACCTTTTGGGGCTGTGTCTTTTCCATTTTTGCATGTTACTTTTGGGGGGACAATTTCATTTTCATTTATAGTTTTCATTTGCTTTTTTTAGTGTTCAATTACACATCACAGGATTAAATAGTCAATAGTCATTAAATAGTCAATTATTTTAAAATTTTAAAACAAAACCTCAAACATCCCACTTTTTATTTTGTCAAACTCTTTTTTGGCTACTAATTTAAAATATTTATTTATTTTTAGTTTACAACATTCAGTTCCACAATCCCTTGAGTTCCAAATTTTCTTCCCCCTCTTCTCCTCCCCCTCTCCCATGGTGGCATGCAATCCAACATAAGTTCTACAGATACCTTCACATTAAACATTAGTCAAGTTGTAAAGAAGAATTATAGCCAATGGAATGAACAATGAGAAAGAAGGAACAAAGCAAAGTAAAAATGAGAGAGCGCGAGTAGTTTGCTTCAATCTGCATTTAGACTCTGCAGCTCTTTGTCTGGATGTGGACAGGCCCTTCCATTATGAGTCTTTTGTAGTTGTCTTATATCATTGCATTGCTGAGAGGAGCCCAGTCTATCAAAGTTAGTCATCACAGATTCGATGTGTCTGTAATTGTGTACAATGTTCTCCTGGTTCTGCTCCCCTCACTCCAAATCAGTTTATAAAGTCTCTCCAAGTTGTTATGAAGTCCATCTGCTCCTCATTTCTTATGGCACAGTAATATTCCATTATATCCATACACCACAACTTGTTTAGTCATTCCCCAATTGATGGGCATCCCCTTGATTTCCAATTCTTTACCACCACAAAAAGAGCTGCTATAAATATTTTTGTACATATGGGTCCTCTTCCCATCTGTATGATCTCTTTGGCATACAACCCTAGAAGTGGTATTGCTGGGTCAAAGGGTATGGACATTTTCATATTGGCTGCTTATTTTTAAAAACTTTATTTATAAAGCTTTCCAAAGTACCTAAGGTTTTAAAAATTCTTTTGTCTTCATTCAATCAACAGACATTTATTAAGCATCTACTGTGTGTCAGAAACTGGGCTAAATGTTTCTATCTGTTCATCATTCTCAAATAACTTGCTTATACTTTCCAAATTCTTCTTCTTCTTCTTCTTCTTCTTCTTCTTCTTCTTCTTCTTCTTCTTCTTCTTCTTCTTCTTCTTCTTCTTCTGTATTAGAAGATCTTCTTCAGTCCCTGCCCCAACAGGGACAAGCTGACCCCTGATCCATTGTGGAAGCTTAAAAACAGACTGGGATCTCATTTCCCATCTTCCTCACAGTAATAGGTAATGGTCATCAATAGTCATTGTGAAACTTGTGCTTGTGTCTGGAAACCACATTTGACTCTCAGCAAGTCATTTAGCCTCTGTCTGCCTCAGTTTTTGCAAGTATAAAAATGGGACTAACAGTAGCATCTGCCTCCCAGAGCTTGTTATATCAAAAAAGTTAATATTTGTAAAGTGCCTATCACAGTATCTGGTACAGTATCCAAATATTAATGACCTCATTTGGGGTTTTCTTGGAAAAGTTACTAGAGCACTTTGCCATTTCCTTCTTCAACTCATTTGACAGGTGAAGAAATTGAGGCAAACAGGGTTAATTGACTTGCCCAAAGTCACAGAGCTAATAAGTGTCTGAGGCTAGATTTAAACTTGTTAAGATGAGGCTTCCCAGCTTTAAGCCCAATGCACTATCCAGTGTGTCACTTAGCTGCCCAAGGAGATACAAGGAGAAAGCAAAATCTGTCCTTCCTGAAGGGGAGATCAAATGTTAATAGGCAAAGTAATGCACATACAATGTCCATACAGAGATAATGAAAGGGAAATTGGGAAGGGAAGGAACTGGCAGCTGGGGGAATGGGTGAGGAGTGAGGACTGCTGAAGGAGGTGATTCTTGAACTGAGTCCTGAAGTAATCCTGGGATTTTAAGCCAGAGATGAAAAAGGATGGCATTCCAGCTATGGGAGCTGGCTGGTACAAAGGCATAGGGATGGAACATGATGTGTGAGGACTAGTCAAGAAGGCCAGATAGACTGGGCTGTGCAGAGGGTGGAGGGCAGTGATGAGGAATGAGATGGGAAAGATAACTTGTCTTTGATCCTAAAGGTAATAGGGAGCCACTGAAGTTTTTTGAGCAGGGTACTGATATGGTGACAGTAGGCTGGGAAAATCACTTTGGCAGTTGTCTGGAGGATCGATTGCAATGGAAAGATGCTTGAGGCAAAGAAACCAGTTAGGCAGCTATTTCAGTCATTTAGGTGATAGTTGGCAAGGACCTGAGCTAGGGTGATGTCCAGCCATGAGAATGAAGGTGGGGGAGGGGGAACCTATCCTGGCCCAGGCACTCTATTAGACCCTGGGATTAAAAGGACAAACACTTTTTTTCTTTTTCTTTTTAAATTTTATTGACTTGTGTGTTTACTTTTAGGTTACAAGATTCAGTTCCAGAGTCACTTGAGTTTCAGATTTTTCTCCCCTTCCTCCCCTCCCCCCACACCTGCCATGGTGGCATACAATCATGTATAGGATCTGCAAACTCCCTCACATTGTGCAATAGTCTGGTTGTATAGGTATTATAGCCAATGGAGTGAACAATGAGAAAAGAGAAACAAAAGCCAAACATCGAAAAGAATGATAGCATGCATTGCTTCAGTCTCCTTTTAAACTCTGATCTTTCTGGATCTTTCTCTGAATGTAGACATCTCCTTCCATCCTGAGACTTGTAGAATTGTCTTTTAACTGTGTGATGCTGAGAAGCATCCAGTTTTTCAAAACTGGTCATCACACATATGATGTATCTGTGACTGTGTACAAATTTTTCCTGGTTCTGCTCTTCTCACTCAGCATCAATTCATATAAGCCTCTCCAGGTAATTATAAAGTTAATCTTCCCATTTGTTATAGCACAATAATATTCCATCACATTCATATACCATAACTTGCTCAGCCATTGGGGTTGTATCCCAAAGAGATCATAGAAGTGGGAAAGGGTCCCATATGTACAAAAGTATTTATTGCAGCTCTCTTTGTGGTGGCAAAAAACTGGAAATTTAAGGGATGCCCATCAATTGGGGAATGGCTGGACAACACTTTTTTAAGGAGTTCACTTTGCTCTGGAGGGACCCAGATTTAACTGGGGACCTAGGTTTCTATTCCAGGCAATTTTTTCCAAGCCCATATGCTATAATAATTTGGGATGCACAAATACTGAGACATACAAGCTCCTTAGCAAACTCTGAGGAGGTAGGAACTGGGAATGTAAGCCATACTCAGTGTGGTGGTCAGCTCCTTGAGGATGCTCTAGGGGTAGGATCTGGGTTTGACTCCTACCTTGAATGATTGCTACCTTTCTGACTTTCACCAAATCATTTAAGCTCTAGACCCTCCATTTCCTCTCTTGCCAAGTGAGATGGTTGAACCAAATGTTCTTCCAGTCTTAGATCTATGAGGAGGCTTGACGGACCTACTAGCCAGCATTTATATAGTAGTTTACTTTTATCTCATTTAGTCCTCACAATGACCTGGGGAGGTGAGGGCTTTTATTATCCCCAGTTTACAGATGAGAAAACTGAGACTGAGTAAATGCCTTGCTTAGAGTCACATAGCTAATCAAAGTTCTGAGGCAGGATTTGAACATAGGTCTTACTGACTCCAAGTTCAGTGCTCTAACCACAGTACCACCAAAAGTAAACAGAAAATGGGAGGCAACCAAACATGAAAGGATAAGTAACAGAATGACCTGATCAGGAGTTTCCCCATGACCTCTTCAGCTGCTGGCTCTGGGTGCATACAGAAACCAGGCATCTTTGCCCCATTGCCTGGCTGACTTTCTCCTCCTGTAACACACGGAGGAGCTACAGTCCTGTTTTCCTCCAGGCTGCACCAGATGAAAGATGACCCGGGAGAGCTGGGCTGATTTCTCAGTAGCCACGGGATTGCTTCCTTCCTGTGCCTCTGGGGATTAATGCATCCTGGCACTGGTTCCTCTGAAATCCAGTCTTGCTCTTTCCCACAAAGAAATAAAAGGCTCTGTAAAGGTCCTCTCTGCATTGGGAAGCTGAATTTCAAATGTCATTCAGGGTTTTCTTTCCCGTGTCCCTTACATTTAATAATGAAAATTATAATAACGAAGCCAACAACAACAGGAATAGCATTTACATAAGACTTTAAGATTTGCAAAGTGCCTTACCTAGGTTAGCGCAAAAACAAATAAGTGCATAGACTAACTCCTTCACACCTAGTATCTACTTGGGCAGCAGGTGAGAAATCAATCATAATTGAAAAAGATCAGCACCTTCCCTGGCTTTTGCCAGCTAAGAAATTTATCCCTTTCTCCCAGGCATGTTTGCATTTTGACTTCATCTGATGCCAAGGAAAAGAAGGAAATTTAAAAATGGAAGAACTCATGCTGAAAATGAGAAGCAATTCCCTTTAAAAATACCATTTACTTATACTCAAGGGATACATGAGAGCATAATTGTGGGGGAATTCCCAGGGTGAGCGTTCCCTCCACTAACATGAGTTCTGTTCAGTAATATAGATGGCAAACTGCTGAGTCCAAGGGCTAAGACTGATTGCTTAGAGGAAACATTCTTACCCTGGGTCAATGAATTTTTTTTGTCTTTTTTGAGGGAGGAAGGCAGGGCAATTGGGGTTAAATGATTTGCCCAAAGTCACATGGCTAGTTTTAATGTTAAGTGTCTGAGGTCAAATTTGAACTCAGATCCTCCTGACTCCAGAGCCAGTGCTCTATTCACTGCGCCACATAGCTGCCCCCCACAAACTTTTTAAAAAGAATTTTTCTATTACTTATAGCTCAAAATTATTTGGGATATTTCATCATGACATATATTTTATTTAATGTATTCAAAATCACGATTCTGATAAGTAATTCATGATCTTCATCAGATTGCCTAAAGGGTCTACAATAGAAAAAAATTAAGAATCCCTGGCCTAGAGGTCAAGTGACTTATCCAGGTTTTCACAGCTAGTAAGTATAAGAGACCAAATGTGAGCCTAGGTCATCTGAATTTCAATCCCAGCATTCAGTCATGATACCAAAAGGTCTCAAAGCCAGATTATTTCAATTCTTCTTCCATATATTTATGCACCAGCCTATGGAATACTGGGAATTTACATGACTAACTGGATGTGTGGTGTTTTCTTCCAAACTATCCAGATTCTCCTTCCCTCCTTCTGTTACCTGCAAGGCTTTTTCATTCCAGGCTATAGGCTGGCTCTCACCAGCCAACCCAGCCAAAGAGGTTTAATTTGGCCCCATATGGCAGAGGAAGGATAGAAGGATGAATGTTGAAATGCTGACTGAATGAAGTAGAGAGCTGGTCATCCAACTGGTTTCACAGGAGGGAGATAACCCAGACCAGAGAATGGAACAAAACTACTGGTTTAAGGAGCATTCTTCCAGAAAAGATGAAGAGCTGTAACCTGGATGATTACATGATTACATAAAAACTGGTTGAGTGGTTGGACTCAAAGACCAGTCATTAACGATTTAGCATCAGGTTGGAAGGTCTCCAGTAGAGTACCTCTGGGATCTATATAGACTTGACCCTTGTCTATGGCACATTTTTTTCAATGAGTTAGACAAAGGATAATATCCTTATTAATGCTGAACCTGAGTTGAAATCTGGCTTCGGACACTCTCTAGGTATGTAACCCTGGGCAAGTCACTTAACTTCCATCAGCCTCAGTTTCTTCATCTCTAAAATTGGGATGATAACAGTAGCACCTAAATCCCGGGGTTGCTGCAAAGATAAAATGAGATATTTGTAAAAAGACATTTTGCAAAACTTGAAGCGCTCTATGAATGCTATCATTGTCCTCATTAGTATCATTATATTTGCAAGCAACACAATGCTGAGATGGGTGGATGATATGAGATGACAATGTCAGATTATAAAATGATGTTGTCAAACTCCAACACTGGCTGAATGCTGTAAGTTGTAGACTGGAATAAGATGTAGAATTTAGGTTCCTTCCAGGCAGAGACCGTATAATTCTGGCCTTTGTATTACCAGATCCTACCTATGGCACTAACAAGTGACTGTTGAATTGAAGATGAAATTTAATAGGAATAAATATAAAGTCATATAACTGGGCTCAAAAAATCAGTTTCACAAGTACAAGGTGGAGAAGGAACAGTTCAAAGTTTGACTGAGGATTTGGTTACCTGCAGGCTCATTGAGCCCACAGTATGATATGGAAGTTGAAAGACAAATGAAGTGACCTTGAACTATGTGAGGAAAAAGGAGATTGTATTCCTTCTGTACTCTGCCTTGGTAAATCCATATCTAGAGAATTGTATTCATTTCTGGGGTGCATGAATTAAGAAGGACAATGATCAATGGGTGAACTCTCAAAGGAAGTTAATCACTATGGAGAAAGAGACTCCAGTTCATTGTTTTGGTTTTTTTTAAATTTACTGTAGAGAATTCATTAAAGGAACTGGGGATGCCTAAGGAAAAGAGAAATGTTGTAGGGGAGAAATGGGGCATGGTTACCGTACTCAAGTAATTGAAAGGCTGTCATATGGAAGAAGGATTATTAGCCTTGTCCTGCCTGGTACTGAAGAGCAGAGTTAAGACCAATGGGTTGAAGTTTTAAAAGAGGAATTTTGTGGTTTGATATTAGGAAGCCCTTGGTAACAATTAGATCTGAGTGAAGTGGGCAGCCTTGGAAGGTAGAAGGTTCCCTCTTATCCAGCAAAGACTGGAAGACCATTTGTCAGGAAGGGTGAAGAAAGGATTCTTGTTCAATTTGAGTTGGTGTGGATGGCAATTGATATGCCTTGCAGCTTTTCTGAGATTCTGCAACTGTGTAACATAAAATGTGCTCATTCAGGATTGTCATTTAGTCATCTGGGACTAAGAATTAGTTTATTCCACATTTATTAAGTACTATGTGTAATACATTCTTTGCCTTAAGGAGTGTGTATTCTAATAAGATATGCTCAAATAACCAAGATAGGATATAATATATTCATTAGAGAAATACTAACAAGGTTCAATTAGATTTCAGAGGAGACAAAAAAAATATTAAAAGGAGGGGCAGCTAGGTGGCACAGTGCATAGAGCAGCAGCTCTGGAGTCAGGAGGACCAGAGTTCAAATATGGCTTCAGAGATTTACTAGCTGTGTGACTCTGGGAAAGTCACTTAACCCTGATTGCTTCCCCCCAAAAATGTCTCATATTTCAATATTGCTTTAAGGGGACTTTCCTCAAAACAGTCAAATGCAAATACTTTTTTATGGATAAAGAAAAATGGAGAAATCAAGAGATTCATCCAAGATAACATGGTTAATTGTTATTAGAGGCAGGATTCAAACCCACTTCTCTCCTGACTTCAGGTCCAACACTCTTTACACTACACCACTCCTGCTTCTAATACAAGCTACCTATTTGTCTCAGGAAAACTGGCAGGGTCAGTAACATGAGCAAAAAGAAAAAAAGTATGTGGAGTAAGCAGCAGGTATGGGAGTAAAGCTCTCTAGAAACAAGTTTGAGTCACATTTCCTCCTTGGATTACAGGCTTTCTCTGATCTGTTCCCCCTTTTTTCTTCTTCCTCCTGGCTTGGGGTCTGTCTCCATCCTTCTTGCCAATCATCCTATGAGAAGGCACTGTCGGTGAAGGCAGAGGGACATACTGGAGGGTCTAATCTGAAGGCCTGGAGTGATTTGCCATTTCCTTCTCCAGCTCATTTTACGATGAGGGAATTGAGGAAAACAGGGTGAAGTGACTTGCCCAAGGTCACACAACTAGTAAGTATCTAAGGCTGGATTTGAACTCAGGAAAGGAAAATCAGTCTTCCTGACACCAGGCCTGGTGCCCTATGCACTATGCTGCCCCCCACCCCCAGCACCCTTCAGGAAAGCTTCTCATATAGAATCAAAGTCAGTCTATCAGCCAGTAAACCTTAAGCCCTGAGAGATTAAATGATTCACTCAGAGTCAAGCAACTAATAAACATCAGAAAGAAGACTTGAATCCAGGTCTTTCTGACCCCAACTTCAACACTGCCCCCGCTAGCCAATACTTTTCTCCATGAGTGATGATGGGCTGATAGAAGGTGAGCTGAGCTGGAAGGGACCTTTCAGTCCTATGCATGTAGGAGGTATAAGAATTTAGAACCGACGTGTGCCTCGCTCAAATATGTCCTGGGTCTGGCCTTTTCTGGTAAAATTTCAGATCGACCTTCCACAAACAAACCTCTCCATTACTCAGCTCTGGGAATTTTCTCTGGCTCTCCCCCATCCCTGGGATGCTCTCCCTCCTCAACTCCCCTTGCTGACTTCCCGGGCTTCCTCTAGATCCCAGCTAAAATCCCATCATTAACAGGAAACCTTTCCCAACCCTTCTGGTAATTAATTCCTATTTATCCTATATACAGTTTATTTGTATGTATTTGCTTGTCCTCTCTATATCCCCCCCCCCATTAGATCATGGACTCCTGGAGGGCAGAGATTGTCTTTTGTCTCCTTTTGTATGCCCAACATTTATCAAAGTGCCTGTCACATAGTAGGTGTTTAACAAATTTTTATTAATTGGGTGGTTTTGGGGGGTCATTTTCAATTACAAATGTACCAAGAAACGCTAATAATTAAGGTGTTTAACTGGTTGGTTCCTTTTCCCACATTTTGCCCTTGTATATGCTTAGATATGATTTTTAGGGTTAGACTTGTAATTATTATTATTGTTATTATTTGGAACTTCCAATGTGGAAATTCTTTCCTCTGAAGCAGATTAGCCAGTGGTCTGTACCTGAGAATTGCATCTGGGCCCACCAGTATGTGTCAGAGGTGAGGCTTAGACACAGCTCCTTCCACCCCTTGGCTGACCCTCTATTATGTACTCCTTCTTAATTATAGTAGACTCAAATTGCTAAAAATTGGGGAAAATTACCCACTGATTTTTAAAGTGGTCCATGTGACACCTGGAAAGGATTTCAATTGACGGTTTTCCCTTTGGTTAGAATGATTGATTTTCAATTCAATAAGACAAGGCATCTCCAGCACTACTGCCTCTTTAGCAAGGAAAGAAAGAAGGAAACAATTATTTAGAGTCTACCATGTACAGGGCACTGTGCTAAATCCTTCATAAAAATCACCTCATTGATCATCACAGCAACCCTGGGAAAGAAGTATTTTCTATTATCCCTATTTTGTAGCTGAGGAAACTGTGGCAGACAGAGGTTACACAGCCAGTTATTGTTGGAGGTTGGGTTTGAACTTGAGTTTTCCTGACTCTAGACTCAGAAATCTTTCTATTGGACCATCAAGGTGTCTTCTAAGACTAAGGAGTCAATTTCCATGTTGACAGTTTCCCAACCCAAATCATGAAATGACATTAAATTTCTCAAAAGAAGACAACTATATCCCATTAGCAGAAGAGAGGAGTCATAGAACAGGAGCTTGCTGACGTCTCTACTTCCCCATTAAATTCTTCATAGTCATGTCAGCGATGACAATCAGTCATGATTAGTTATCATCTGCTCATCTCCCTGAGGTTCCTGAATCTGATTAACCTTATAGCTACAACTAGGGAAGGCAATTGGGGTTTTGGTGCTGGGTGCAGGAATTTGGAAGGGCTACTTGTAGCACTTTTACTTTAGCAGCATCGAAACTGAATTCAGTGCCTAATTTCCAAGAATAAGTAATTGAAACAGAAAGCCACCAGATGGTGGCAGCCCAATCCCACCCTGTTTCTCCTACCCCAGGGGTCATCCCACTCAGAAGAGACCTCTGGATATCCTGGGATCTCTAAGGGCCTCTCCTGGTTGGATTCAAGGGTATAATTCTTGCTCCAGGCACAAATTTTGCTAGTCAAGTCAGAGCTTAGATTAATATAACGAATAATGTGATCTTTTAAGGTCTCTGGAGCAGATGTTACAGGGCTCCCCTGGACAAGACAAAATGAGAATAATCGAAGGTATCATCCACAGAACTCAAGATGACCACCGTCCCACTTTGGCCTCAAATGGTTTTTTGCCCTTTTTATGTACCCCCAGTGCTTAGCAGAGAGCCTGGTACATTGGAGGGGTTATTAAATGTTTATTGATTAATTGGATTTGAGGCAGATATGATGTTGTAATTTGAAAATGAGCCTATCTTTTTTCATCAGGGTAGGGCACTCTCATTGATGACCATGGCTGCCATTTTAACTTAGCTAATAATTCCTAGGGAGTTGCTTGTGGCACATAGAGGTGATGAATGGTGCCTGCCCAAGGTCACATTGCTAATGATAGAGGAAAGTTTACTGATTCCAAGCCCAGCACTCTATCTGTTAAGCAATTGACTCAGTCAACTTCATTAATTTTCTGTTTCAGTCTCTGCATATAGACATAGTGACAGACTGAAGTTTGAGGGCAGAGGGAGGTATATATCACATACTAGTTGAAGAGCCATTTTCCAGGCTGTTCCCTCACCTACCTACCCCCACCCTCCTCTTTGTTTTAGAAATCAGCTTTCAATACATTCTGGGATCATCTCAGCATTCAGTTTCTTTCAAGAAACTTGTTTTTTTTTTGGCTATGAGTTTGCCTACCTGAAAAATGGGCATATTTTGTCAACCAAAAGCCAAAAAATTCAAGGCTGGCATTTCAGATTCTGGGATAAATCACATTATCAAAGTGTTACACGTTGGGATTACATAGCCAAATGAAGGCAGGAAGAAAGCAGATAAAATTTTAAAAAGATGATCTCAAAAAAAAAGGGGGGGCAGCTAGGTGGCACAGTGAATAGAACACTGTCCCTGGAGTCAGGAGGACCAGAGTTCAAATCCGGCCTCAGACACTTGACACAAAAACTAGCCGTGTGACTTTGGGCAAGTCACTTAACCCAACTGCCCTCCAAAAAGCAAAAAGCAAAAAAAAAAAAAAAAAAAGGATGATGTCTTTTGTCCCTTTCATTCCAAGAGATTGTAGTATGCAGCTTCAAGGTAGCAGGAAAGGCAGGATCTCCCAGTCCTTCCACGTATTAATAGTAACTTTTAATGACTTGCAGACTTCATATTTTAAGATGTTTCTCTGTTCATTCACAGCATACATTCCATACACACCCTCTGTCAAGAATGCAACATTCCTACAAAAATGTCCCAGACACATCTTTTTTTTTTTTTTTAACAAATAGGGCTTTTCAGTTGTTACTATGGCGACCTAACAATGTCACTTTGGTGATTCAAAAGTGAATTATTAGTGAGTTTCATCAACTCTATATCCAGTAAACACACCCATTGTTCTCGAGAGGTCTAACAGGACTCCGCTGGCAGGGAACAGCATGACACTGTGAGAGCTGGGTGAGAAGACCACTGACTCGAATCCCAAGGAGATGGCCTTCTACTGAGGAACAGTTTTTACCAGGTTGGGAAAACTGCTTGCCTTTCAATGAAAGTGATAGCTTCATAGACCCAGGGTTGGAAGGAACTTCAGGGAGGGATGCAGTCCAACCTCCTTGTTTTATAGAGGAAGAAGCTGAGGTTCCCAGACATAAAGTGACAAGAGTATAGAACTACAGAGAGTTAGAAGTGATCCTCTTAGGCCATCTGGGCCAGATTCTTCATTTTACAGGTGAGACATCTGAGGCTCAGGGAACTGAGATGACTTGGCCAAAGTCTCAGAGGCAGAAAACTGAACCAAGGTCAGCATGGCCTCAGGACTCCTTCCACTTTATCATACTCCTCCCCTGACTTAGAACACTCCCTCATTGTATGGATGAGGACCCTGAGGTTTTGGAATCCCATTACTTATCGGGTCCTGGGTTCCTGGGCCTGGAACTGGAAAGGACTTTAGAACCATCTACTGCAGCCCTTTCATTTTGCAA
>CM053601.1:169687507-169710037 GCA_028646575.1 Pseudocheirus occidentalis | reverse complement strand
ATCTTTGCCAAGAAAACCCCAAATGTGGTCGGCAACAAATGTATACATGTATACATGATAAATATAAAAATATTTTTTTCAAATCAAGTGAAAGTACTCTGTTCATTGTATCATTGCATCATTATTTGTATCATTTCAAATAACTTTTAACATTTAAATATCATTTAAAATAACATTTTAAAATAAATTCTCTAATATTGAGAGTGATTTGCCAACAAATTATAGTCTATATCTAGGTCCATTTATCACTCTCCATTTTACATTTGTTTTGAGGAAAATTTTTTATTTTCATTTTTGAAAGCATTAACTGGTTTAAGGCACCAGGCGTCACATTTCCCAGCTACATAACCTTTCTCTTAGACCGGAGGCCAACAAGATGACGATCCTTCATGCTGTCATGCTCTCTGCCCAACAGCAGAGGGTGCCAATCCCTCTCTCTATGGTTCATTGCCTGCTGAATAAAATATAAATGTCTAATTCTAACATTCAAGGCTCTCTGCAACCTTAATACAAATTAAGAGCTGGAAAGGAAACTCAGTGATCACCTTGGATCAGTCCCCCATTTTTATGAGGAAACAAGAGTCAGGGGCTGAGTGGCATTAAGTGATTTATAATGGGTTCTTCCAAGGTTCAAGGTCCAAGGTCCAACTCAGATACCACCTCCCCATCACCAAATTGAAGTGCTATCTCCCTCCTCAGAATCTGAGATAAATGCAAAGAAGCTGAAACATCAGCTCTTGGAATTATAGTTATTTCCATATTTATCTCTCTCTTCATTAAACTGGAAGTGCCATAACAGTGGGGTTCATGTCATGCATGTCTTCAGAGAAGAGAGAATTAAGTGGACTTAGAAATTCAAAGTGATTTTTAGGAGATTCTGTGACACTCAGCAAAGCTTTATTTTCTCCATGTTTTCCATAGGAGATAGTTTGTCTTTTATTTCCTTTAAGATATCAGTGTTTAAAAATGCCACCCCTAAATTAACACGTTTCTTTGTTTTCTGAAAGGAGTTTTTAGCTAAAATCTTTCTTGGCAGTCCTGGATTTAACTGAAATATGGGTATTAGGGTGTGAGTGTGCATGTTTGAAGTCATTCCAGGTTCTATTTCCTCTCTACCACTCCTGGAGCTGACCCCAACTCATTAGGACATATGAAAGATGACAAATGAAGTCATTTTTAAAATGAGGGAGACCTGGGAAGGGGATGCAGATGGTCGGAGGTAGGGGATGGGAGGGCATTGACTGATTTACTAGGAAGTGAAATAAAGATGGGGGATGACAGTGAGGTTACCAACACGTAGCCTCAGAAAAGATGGAAATTTCCCTCAACAGAACTGGACTAGGATAAAGAGAAGTGGATTTTCCAGGAAGATATTGACTTCTGTTTTGAACACACTGAGTTTGAATTGAATTGGAAAGAAGAATAAACTACCTGAGGAGGCCCTCAAGTGACTTCCCCATCAGGAATTTTTAGAGGAATATTCTAATTCAGATATAAGTTGACTTGGTGACTTCTGACACTGAACCTAATTCTGCTATTCATAATGAACTTACTTCAAAAACCAAGCCAAGAATACAAGGAATTGATTCAAATATATAAAAATAAGAGTCATTCCCCAATTGATAAATGGTCAAAGGATATGAATGAGGGATTCTCAAAGGAATAGGGAGTGGCCATCAATGTCAAGGGGCTACTGAGAAGGGCAGGAAAATGAGAACTGAGAAAAGGCCACTTCATTTTTGAATTAGTAGGTTTGGGGTGATCTCTGATAGAGAAGTTTCAGTAGAGAGGGAGGGATGGAAGACAGATTTCAAAGAATTGAGGAAAGAGTGGTTAGAGACTAAATGGAGGTGTTGATTGCAGACAATCTTTCCAAGAAGTTAAACTGGGAAAAGGGACAAAGGGATGAGATCCAGCATGACCAGAGTAAATAAGGTGCTAGGCTTGGAGATGAAAAGATGGAGATTAAGACATTATGTGACCTTGGCAAGGCAATAACCTTTGTTTGCCTCAATTTCCTTATCCGTAATTATAGTGAGAAACACTGCTCCTGACTGTCCCTGAGATACTGCCCTGTTCTAAATCTATAATCCTAAGGAAAGATAAGTGGATTGGGTAAAAGTGTCAAAAGAAAACTTATTTCTTTAAATATCAAGAGACCTGAGAGTGGTTCATAGGCTGATGGGAAAGAGTTCATGGAGAAGAAGAGACTGAAGACCCAGAAAAGAATGACTGGGAAAAACAAGAGAAGGACTAGAGAGGAGGGAATTAATTCAAGCATTTAGGTGAAGGCATTAACAGTAGTCAGAGGCTGACATTCAAGGCCTTCCACCGTCTGTTGACTCCCTACCTTTCCAACCTTGTGTCATTTCATCTGGGGATGTCCCCTCTTAATACCCTCATATGCTTTCTGAACAGAAGAGAAAAGGAGAGGACAGGGAATGCTAATAAGGGGCTTTGAAGGAAAGAGGAAGGGACTCTCTGGAGCTGAGCAGTGTGTGAATGCTGAGTGTGAGATTTAAAATGCTCATTCTAATGATGACAAAAACTCATCATCTGCAAATGTCAGCAGATGGCAAGTGAGCAAGGAATGCTATTTTATCATGAGGGTTACTCTCCAGGCCATGAATGTTAACAGGAGTGTGTGGAAAAGAAATTAAATGTGACAATTGAAAGAAGGCCCTGTGTCTCAGTGATACTGTTGGCTAGGGAAGGAGAAGCCTGTCGGCAGAGTGAGATGAGCAGTGCTATTGGGGACTGTCTCGCTTTTCTGTTTGTAATTCCAAGGCTTAGTCCAGTGCTACTGATACAGAGTAAAGGCTTCTCTCAGCCTCAGTTTCTTCTGTAACATGGGGATGATAATCGGTTGTTTAGTTATGAGGAACCTAGGAGGCCCTTTATACCCTCAAGGTACAAAGTGCTTTGCAAACCTTAAAGAACTATACAATGTAAGTAATCCAATAGACTGTACATTCCTGGAGAGCAGGGACTATTTCATTTGTGACTAACTCAGTGCTTGGTGCTGAACCGAGAAAAAATGCCAACAGGATGAGGCTACTGCTTCTGCTATGATGGGAGTAAGTAGGGAGGGAATGCATTCCCTCAGTGACCTCTAAATTTTCCACCTTGAGACAAATCTCTGCTTGGCATGCATTAGTTTCAGCTCTGGCTAGAAGGACCATAAAGGTTTATGAGTCAAGAGTTGAAAGGGACCTCTGGGGCCATCTTGTCCAAATCCCTCATTTTACAGAGGAAAAAACTAAAGGTTTCTGACTTCTCCCTTACCTTTTCCTCGTTCTTCTCCCTCATTCAAACCATCACTGTTCACTACATCCCAACCTCTCCCCCAAATTAGGGATAAAACCAGATTTGCAGCCCATGTTGCCCCATCGACCACTGCTGAACTTTCAATAAACATTTTCTTACCCACTTACCTGATTTACCAATCATAATGCCTCATAAGGTTAGTTGTTTTTCTATGTGTTTTAGGCCAGTCTCTTCTATTGAAAAGCAATCAACTTGTAGGCTTTCAGAAGGTAAAGTCATCTGAGCCTGAAGTTTCTTTCCCTTTACCACATGCCACTGGATAATAGTTTTGTGGTCTCCTGGTGTGGGCCAAGTACTCACAACTAGTAAGTCATAGGATAATAAAGTCCTAGATGCAAGGACTCTCTAAATCATCAATTATAGCTTCCTCATCTAATAATTGTGGAAACTGAGACCTAGAGAGATTCCATGACTTAGGATTGTAGGGCTAGAGCTGGAAGAGATCTCAGAGGCCATCCAGTCTATTCTTCTAATTTTATTTAAAAAAAAAAAAGACTAATCAGATTAAGGGACCTGTCCAAGGTCACAAAGGTCACCAGAGGAGAGATGTGAATCCACAGCCTCAGACTCCAAATCTAGCAGCTTTCTGTCACAGATATTACCCACCTAATGTTCCATTATTGCTTAATAATAAAAAAAATTATTTGAAATTAAGAATTTATGATAGTTCCTGAGTTATTCGGTGATTTCCACCTGAACTCTATGAAAGATATTCCGTTCCAGCATTGAGTTTCTAAGGGCTTTATTGCATTTGTTTACTTTTAGGTGCCTGGGGAGCGTAGCAGGATTGGGGATGTCATTTCAAGGATAATTCTACCTTTTGTCAGCTAGAATCTGAAAGTGTCATGACTCCTGCCTCTTTAAACTCAGGGAATCATTATAGGCAGAGCAGCAAATAGCTTGGTGTGGCTCTACCTCTCCCCAAAGAATCTAAAAATACCTAAGGGAAAAAACAGAAAAACAGGGAGAACCACAGGAGAGGCTGACACAGCCCTGCTCTGGAGGCTGCCTCAGGATTTGTCAGAACTCCACCCTTTCTTTTCCCTCTTTCCTTCTCTTGGTTTATGTCTGCCACTTGTCAGGCAAAAAGGAAAGAGGAAATCAATGAAAGAGGATTAACTGGGAGAGGATTGGGAATCCCATTTGGTGGCTTCTAGCAGCTGGCCACAGATCTGAACTAAGATGTATCAGGAGATCAGGATGGTCCATGGATCAGCAAATGTTAGCTGGGTTTTAAAATAAAACTCTTGCAAAAAAAATCACTAAGAATAAACTCTCCTTGGGGTGTCCATGAAGAGGCAGAAGGACTACAGACAGAGGTTAGTGCCTAAGAGATAAACAAAGTCTCACTCCCAATTATTTGGAAAAGGAAAAATAGACAGCCCAACTCCCCCAGATTTTTGTAGATACCCACTAAGCTACAGCCAAACACCATGGATGGTCAGCATTTTCTTGGTTTAAGGAATTATAATATTCCAACAGCTCAGTGAGACAGGTACATGGATGTCCGAGCAGTGTATCTGTAGTTGGAGAGCATGGACTGGATCAGCTTTTTGGGAAGAGATGGATTGGGCTTTGATGATCACACCAGTTGGGTTAGAGACCCAGAATGTGAGCTCTTTGAGGACAAAGATTTAATTTTTTGTTTCCTTTCTTTGCATCCGTAGCATTTAGCACAGGGTCCGACATATAGCAGGCACATAATAAATGCTTGATTCAAAAGTTGCAAATGTTCAGATCCTTCAAGGACTGACTGAGAGGATGCTAGTGTTATATTTAACAAGGTAACAATGAACTTGATTCAATAGAAGTGTGTAATTAAAAAACATTTTGCTATTGGTTATTGAATAATAAAGGGGAAGGAAGTCAATATTACCAATTCTGTGGTCATTTTTCTAATAAACACTTGGATTAACTGATGAGAATTATATGATTTAGAGCTAGAATGAATCCAACGCCCTCAGTTTACAGAAGAGGAAACTGAGGCCAAAGATGCTAAGTGACTTACTCAGGGTCACACAACTAAGTCATCTGAAGCAATATTTGAATTCAGGTCTTCCTGACACCAGGTCCATTCCCACCAAGTTGCTAGTCAGGGCTCTTGAGAACCTGTAATGTGAAGATCTTTTGGAGAAAATCAGCATAAGGAAGAGGAGACATAAAGGAGAAATGTGCTGGTTTTCCAGTATTTGAAGAACTATGATGCAGCGGAATGATCTGATTAGTTTTGTTCAGCTCCCAGAGGGAAAAGCTAGGGGTGTGTTGTGTGTGTGTGTGTGTGTGTGTGCGTGTGTGCGTGTGCGTGTGTGCGTGCAGTGGGGGAAAAGGGGATCAATTTTTTGAAGAGGCAAATTCAGATTTCATGGAAGGAATAAATTCATAAGACTTGAATTTGTTTGTAAGTGGAACAGGCTGCCTTTGGAGGTAATGGGTTCTTCCTCACTAGTGGTCTTCAAGTGGAGGTTAAATGGTCACCTGTTATGTACATTACAGGAGGATTTTTATTCATGTATGGGGCATGTTGGGGGTGTTTTGCAAGATGAACTAGCTGGCCCCTTCCATCTCTGACTTTCATTGATGACTAAACTGCCAGGTTCCCATTGCAGGGCCCAGAGGAAGCTTTTTGTTGTCTAGTTGATGGCAGAACCCTGGGATTTGCATTGCAAAGTTGACTTCCATCATAAAGCACGAGTGAGTTCTCTGAACTGAATGTTCATTCTGTTATTTCCATATGTGAGACAAGAGAAGGAGCTGTACCCTGGACATATGCTTTTCATTGGAAACATGCGATCAGATGTCATTTCTGTCTTAGATTTCATGGAAAGTCCTTGGCTTCTTCTCAAGCCCCAAGCACAGTAAATTGCTAGGGAGGGTTATCTCTAAGAACATGCTAGTGAGACACAGACTCCATACTGCGTTTCTGTATGGTTTGCAGGCCTGGGATTTGGGATTCGCATTCTTTGGCTTGGGTTTAAAGATGTAGGATGATGCGGAGAATTGGGGAAAATACTGCAGATCTGACCAGTGCTGGCAACTAATGTCGCCTTAACGACCTGACTCATTCACTGCCTGGAAGGATTCCAATTGATTATCTATACTGTCCAGATTCATAAGAAAACAGCAGCTAAACAGAGGTAGCTTTGGGGAATTTACGTGAAAGGAATCAAGGGTTAGGTTGGTGAGTCTATGAACACATACCTACTAGACATAGTACTAGCCTCAGAATCAGAAGGACATGGGTGTGAATCTTGCCTCTGACACTTGCTACCTATGGGACCTAAGTATTCAGTCATGAGGAAAAGACCCACGTCAGTCAATCAATAAACAAATAAACATCCTTTAGGAACCTACTATGTTCCAGGCACTGTGCTAAGTACAGTAACCCTAAAAAAACTGAAAAAGTTCTTAACCTTACACTGAGTAGTTCAAGTTCATGGAAAATGAAGGAAGCACAAAGTGGGGGACAATAGTACCTACCTCACAGGGCTTTAGTGAAGAGCAAATTAGGTAATTTTAATAAAAACACTTTGCAAATTTTAAAATAGGGTACAAATGTGAGTTATTATTATTATTATTATTATTAATCACTAAAATTGAGATGGGGTCAGACCTGTGACTTTATTCGGTTGAGGAGTTCCCATAATGAAAACTCCTTCCATCAATATAGAGCAGTACCTTCCATGTACCTAACCCGTCAGTTGCCTGGGTCAGTGAGAAACTGTCAGTCAATAAACACTTTATTAAGTGATCACTCTGTTAAAGTATTTTACTTTATGGTAAATATCACCAGTCCATTCAAGTCAAATCAACAAACATTTATTAAGCTCCTACTCTGAGTACTGTGCTAAATGTTTTGTATACAAAGAAAGTAAAAAAAAAAAAAAACCAGCCCTTATTCTCTTGGGATTCCTATTCACATGCAAATAATTGTGCAATAAGAGATCAATATTGTGTAAGTGAGAAGTCATTTCAAAGGGAAGACACTGGACAATAGAGAAGGAGGACGAAGTAGGAAAAACTTACTCCTGCAGAAAGTAGAATTGTAGCCAGAAAATCCAGGAGATGGAAGGAATCAAGGAAGGAATCAGAGTGTTCCAGTTATAGAGATAGTTCCAGGTATGGGGGATAGCCAGCCAGGGAAAATGACTGGAGTAGGGAGATAGAGCGTCTTGTTCAAGGAACAGAGAGGAGGCCAAGGTTTCTGGATCAGACAGGAAAGGGAATAAAATATAAGAAGATTGGACAAGTAGGACGGGGCCGCGTCGTGAAGAGCTTTAAAAGCCAAGCAGAGGATTTATATTTTATCCTGGAGGTAATAGTGGAGCCATTGGAGTTTATTCATTAAGCCTGTTAATTAATTGGCAAACTACAGTTGGTCTGCCACATGCTTTTATAAGACCTTCAAGCTAAGAATGATTTTTAGATTTTAAAATATGTTAAAGCCTTGTTTACTAAAGTAAAAACCATCCTTAGGCAATACAAAAACAGTCAGACCAGATTTGCCTGAAGCTAACCTTTGGATTAGGGAGACCATGGTGGTGTCATATCTGTGCTTTAGGAATCTCATTTTGATGGCTGAGTAGACGGTAGACTGGAAACGGGGAGTGTCTCCCCTTATTAAAGAATTTGTTCTGTGAAGTTTGGATTCAGTCAAACAGCTGCACTTGAGGACCTAGAGGAGTGCATGTGACCTGGAGGCCACAGGTTCTCCACTCCTGAGGGAGACTGACTAGCTATTGCAGTGGTCCAGATGTGAGGTGATGAAGGTCTACACAAGACAGACAGACAGACAGACAGACAGACAGATAGATAGATAGATAGATAGATAGATAGATGGATGGACGGACGGACGGACAGACGGATGGATGGATGGACGGTCGGAAAGATAGATTGATAGATAGATAGATAGATAGATAGATAGATAGATAGATAGATAGATAGATAGATAGATAGATAGATAGATAGATGAGACAGACAGACAGGCAGGCAGACAGACAGACATATAGATTACTAGGTGACAGATGTGGTGCTAAGTCCTGGAAGTTCAAATACAAACAAATAGACAGTTTTATGACTACATTGGTGGCTATGTGAGTGGAAAGAAGGGGACCAACTGTATGAGGAAATGCATCCAGCATGTGAATTAAGTCCAGGACTTTAGTCAAGGGAAAAGACCTGTGTGGTCTCCCGACTAATAGGGAGGGGATTGCCCTCAGCTCTTCTAAAAAATTGAAAAGACTCTTCATATTATATTGAATAGTTCAAGTTCATGGGAAATGAGGGTAGTTGGCTGTTAGAATTCAGAGCAAGATAAAACACAAATCATCCAAGTGAGTAACGAGGGCATGGCCCCTTGTAGATAAGGGTTTTAATAAATCAGCTGTGGGTGGTGATGAAAGGGGATTTTTTTTCCTCTGGAGCTGACAAGGGAGATGAGCTTCTATCCATTTGTTGCTTGCCTTCAGTTATAAATGAATAGCCCTGCATGCTGCCTCTTAGTAAATTCTCCAATATCACCATTCCTCCCAAGAGACCATTTCCCTTGGGTGCTCCATGTTTCATTATTCAGACATTTTGTCTGTTCATAGCTATGTGATAAAATGCTCTAAATCACTATTGATTGGAGAAAAGCTAATTAAAACAATTCTGAGATGCAACCTCATAGCTATTAGGTTGGCTAATAGGATAGGGAAGGGAAATGGCAAATGTTGGAGGGGATGTGGGAAAAATGAACTATTCAAATATCATTTTGTGTGGCATGCTGGTGGGGATGAACTCTTGCTGGAGAAACCAGCTCCCTTGGCTGAGTTCCTAGGGCTTTGGCCTTCTGGTCTTGTCCTTTTCTGAAATCACCTGGTGTGTTTTTTTTCCATTTATAAGCCTAGCCATGGAAAAGTGAAAAGGCTTCTGGGATAGAACGCTCTGGGCTTCATGATTGTATTTCCAAATGTAAAACTCTCCATTCTGAGTTTGAGTTTAAGAGAATTTGCTTAATTCAATGCTATGTGATTCTTTTTTGAACAAAACTACAGGAGTTTCCAAGTACAAAGTTGGTCACCATTTTCTCAACTTTTAATTTTTGCCAAATTCAAGCTCTTATGTTCAGACTATGTAGCATAGTGAGTAGAATGCTAGGCTTTTACAAGAAAACCCGAGTTCAAATCCTGATTTGGGCACTAGCTGTGCTGATGAAATAATTTTTTTCCTCATCTAAAAACTTTATTTAAAATATTGAACCTGAAAAATGGTTAAGCTACCAGCCCTTTGGTAAGCACCTAAAGAGTCAGCAACAACATTCTCTTTTCTTCTTCCCATGCTAAACATGGTGGAATAGGAGGGCCATCTCACCCAGCCAGAGGGCCTGTTGATCCGCTGACATCTGGGAGAAGGCTCAGTTTTTAAGGAAAGTCTCTAGGCAGAGCAGAGTCCTGGATTAGGAGGCATAGGCTGTCTGGAGAAAATAGATGGTGGGAATGGACTGCTCTTCTGAAGATCCATGGTACCCAAAGGCGTTAAGGATCCTGTCTTGAGACTAGCGCTGTTCTTGGACTCAGTGACCTGCTGGACATAATTGACAATGTTGCTGCAGAGCTGGGGGAGGTGGTAGGAAGGATCTCTTTGGCTAGGGAAGCAGGCTGTTTCACTGCCATTCATCACAGCACACAATCTTTCTAAACTTGTTTCCTCATCTTTAAAATGGAGCAAGGATAACTGCAGTAAGAGGGAGTGTGATTGATGGTACAAGGCCTCCTTGGGATCCTGGAACATCTGGGTTGAAGTACTGACCATTGGTCAGTCACTTAACCTCTCAATGACCAAGCAAATCTCTAATACTGTAATGGGGCAGCCAGGTGTTCCAGTGGATAGAGTGCTGGAGTCAGGAGGACTCACCTTCCTGAGTTCAAATCTAACCTGAAACACTTCCTAGCTGTGTGACCCTGAGCAAGTCACTTAACCCTGTTTGCCTCAGTTTCCTCATCTGTAAAATGACCTGGAGACAAAAATGACAAACCCCTCCAGTATCTTTGCTAAGGAAACCCCAAATGGGGCCACAGAGAGTTGGACATGACTGAAACAACTGAACAACAATGCAAATGGTTGACAATCTGCATTGGTGATGCAGCCTCTGAGGCTCAATTTACTACGTTGGTTTTTTTTTCCTTTAAAAGCATAGAGGAGTTCAGATCTGTTTGAGTGGAGGGATTTCTGGCTTGGTGGAAGAAGCTCCCACAGTTGTCCCATAGACTAAATTATTATTTAGGACCAAGTGGGAGATTCTGGTCTGTTGGTACTTGATAATAATAACAATAACTAATATTTATATGGCACTTTACAATTTATAAAGGACTTTACAAAAATTACCTCATTTGATCCTCAACAATCCTGGGAGGAAGGTGCTAATGTCATCCCATTTTACAGATGGAGAAACTGAGACAAGTGAAATGACTTGCCTAGGGTCACAAGCTAGTTAGTGTCTGAGTCTACATCTGAACTCAGGTCTTCCTGACTTTAGACCTGGTTATCTCTTCACCATACTACCTAACTTGCTCCTATTACCTTCTTTTGCTTAAAAGATCATATAGGAAAAGTAATTAGTACAAAATACAACTTGCTGAGTATGTTACTAGAGGTGTAAGTGAGCTGTCTCTGACTCTCCTCCTCCTCATCTTCCTCCTCCTCCTCTCCCTCCTTCTCTCTCTCTCTCTCTTTTTCTCTCTCTCTGTCTCTCTCCCTCTGTCTCTGTCTCTGTCTCTCTCTGTCTCTCTCTGTCTCTCTCCCTCTTTCTCCCTCCCTCCCTCCCTCTCTCTCTCTCTCTCTCTCTCTCTCTCTCTCCCTCTTTTTGTCTCTGTCTCTGTCTCTCTGTCTCTGTCTCTGTCTCTCTGTCTCTGTCTCTGTCTCTCTTTCTCTCTCTCTCTCTCTCTCTCTCTCTCTCTCTCTCTCTCTCCCCTTTTTCTCCAATTTGACTGAGAGGAAACAGCAAAGTTTGACAAAAATAAGTAATGTGCATACTGATCAAGGAGCCCCAGAGAAGTGGTCCCCTTTGTTTCTCTGTATTTCACCTTGTCATTGATGTGACAGCCTCAAAAAAATCTGCCCAGCCTATAGCAGTTACCCAGTGGTATCCATCATCTTGTGACCCTGTGGGAACACATATTTCTGAATGATGGAATTGAATGGATGGTTTGAATAAATAAAAGTAAAGATGATATAAATTCATGACTCCAGTCCTAGGACAATTTCTAGCTCCTTTTCAGTGGGATTAATTGAGGAACTATTAGCCAACTTTGGAACTTGTTTCAGTAAGGAGGGGAGGGATTTACCTGTTGTAGCTAGGGACAGTGGATCAATTACTGAACCTATAGCTGAGGAGATCTGGGTTCAAGTCCCACCTCAGACATTTACTAGCTGTATAAGTCTGAGCACAGCACTTAACTTCTCTCAGACTCAGTTTCTTTGTCTGTAAAGTGGAGGCAATAATAACACGTACCTCTCAGGATTGTTGTGAGGATGAAACAAAGATAATATTTGTAAGATCACCTTGTAAATCTCAAAGTGCTCTAACTGCTAGGTAGCTACTCTCTGTGTCACCTTGAGTAAGCACTTAAATTCTCTGGGCATCAGTTTGTTTATCTGTAAAAATAATGGGATTAGCCTAGATGATGTCTAAGGCCCCTCTGTTCCTGAGAAATATGGATAAAATAACATCTTCATATTATTGAATACACATATTTGGATTATAAGCTTACCTTCCGATGGCTCCATGAAAGCACAATTGGATAATTGCAGCAGCAGACAGAATAATGGATATGCTAGGGGACTGTGATCTGTTTCTATATGGCTCTGACTTCTGCTAGTCTTCTATATTTTGGAAGCCTTTTCTTCTATATGGACATAATTTAGAGATGATATGGATTTGGTACAGTGATATCTACTTAAAACATTCTTTCATTTTTTTAATGGATCTATGTCATGTCCAGGCAATTGTGTGCAATAGTTTAATCTATGCTGATATTCTGGTTCTGTTTATTTGTTTAAATTGTCAAGGATAGTTTGGGGGGTCTGTATTTGCGAGATGGGGATTCATTCACTTATGGTCTGTTTGTTTATGGAGAATTGCCAGTTTTAGCTCTAATTCCAGCCCTCTGAATATGCATTTACTGGTTTTTGGAAGATGCTAAGTTTTCTTTAAGCAGCTGTGATATGTTGCCCAGATTCTCCCATTTCCTTGCATAATCTGCATTGATCAACAGATGTCGGCTCCTTAAGGATGATGTTATTGCCTTAGCAATTGGCGCCCAGGGATCTAAAGTATGCCACCCAAGGTCTCATAGGTACTAAGAGGAAGAAGCAGGATTCAAACCCAGGTCTTCTGACTTCAAATTAAGCATTCTTCCCACTATACCACAGTGCCCAAATGCCCTCTTCTCAACACCCCTATGAGCTTAGGAAGGAAGCATGGTGGAATGAATTGGACTTTGGACTTGGAGTCAGGAAGACCTGGTTTTGAAAATCACTTTAGGGATTTACTAGTTTTGTACCTGAGGGAAAGTTTCTTAACCTCTCCGTGCCTCATCTGTAAAATAACAGTGTTAGATTCCTTCAAGAAAGCCATTGATCAGCTACAGACTGTTCAGAGGAGAGAGATCTGAATGTTGAAGGACTTTGAATCAGTCAGTCAAATGACATTTATTAAATGCCAGTTGTGTTCCTGGCACAAATTGACAAAATAACCTCATTGGCAGGTAAGGGCTGGTTAAAGGTACCAGGTGTGTAGAATAAGAATTCAGGGGGAACATAGTAGTTGTCTCCAAGTATCTGAAGGGTTTCATGTGGAAGAGGATTAGGATTTCTCTGTTTGGCCCCAGAGGCCAGAATCAGGAGCAGTTGGTAGACATTGCAAAGAGAACAACTTGGGGGCAGGGGAGGGAGGAATTCCTAGTCATTCTAAAAAATTATTGTTCAGTTGTTTTAGTCCCATCTGACTCTTCATGACCACATTGGGGGTTTTCTTGGCAAAGATACTGAAGTGATTTGCCATTTCCTTCTCTAGTTAATGAGGGAACTGAGGCAAACAGGGTAAAGTGACTTGGGTCACCCAGCTAGTGTCTGAGGTTTGATTTGAACTCATGAAGATGAGTCTTCCTGACTCCAAACCTGGCACTCTATCCCATGCATCGCCACCTGGCTGCCCTTCCTAAACATTAGAGCTATCCAAGACTGGAGCGGGCTTGCTTGAGAGGTGGTGGGTTTCTTTGTCCTCCTTGGCGGTGGGTGGACCATCACTTATAGGGTGGGTTCTAGTGGAAATTCCTTCACATGAGGCTTAGATTCAATGACCTCGAGTTCTAAAACCCATGAAACTAGGCAGGCTATGCAAGCGTTATTAAATGTCCATTTTAAAATCTCTGGCTTCCTTCAAGAGTCAATTCAAATGCTTCCTTTTGCCAGAAGCATTTTCCAGTCCCTTTGGCTGCCAGGGCTCCTTAAAAATTCCTTTCCAACTACTTTGCATGTATCTTGTATGTACCCACTTGTGTATATAAATGTTGTTTCCTTCATTAGAATTTAAGATTTGCGGAGCTGTTTCTGCTTTTTCCATTGTATCCTTAGTATTTGGCACAATATCTAGTAAACAATCTTCTTGATTGATTCCTGGGGAAACTGAGTCCCAAAGAAGTGAAGGGCATTGCCCAGTGTCACATGGCTTACCAAGACTGGATGTGGGACATAAACCTAGGTCTTTTGCTTTCCTTACACAAAATCTTAACATCTTTCCATACACAGAAACGGACCATCTTTCTATGCAGTTTATAGAAACTACTAAGCAGCAAAAAGCCTTGGGATTTCAGTTGGGTCCCCTTCCTGGAAACAAACAAATAACACTCCCACAAAAACCACTTGGCTAACAGCTTTGAATACAGCTCCCAGTTTCTTGGAACCCTGTGACCGTTGGTCTCTGGGATCACAATCAAAGAGGCTGCCGGAACAAATGGACTTCTGTAGGAGGGGCAGTTTGCAAGAGGCCACCCCAATCAAATGGCTATGATGTAATGAGAAAAGATATCAGATACCAGAGCTATGGATCCTCTGGTTCTTGAATGTTGTCATTAGAGAAGGGAAAATACATTCTTTGATTATTTATCTACTTTGCACCCAGCACTGCAGGCTTGAGAACCTACTAATTCACTGAGAGATCAAGAGTTATAAATACCAATGAAGAAATGAATAAGCATTATTGCATGCCTACTATGTGTCAGGCACTCCGCTAAGCACTGAGGACCCAAAGAAAAGCAGAAACGCTCCCTTCCCCTCAAAGAGCTAACATTATTTTTAGCTCAGTTCTTTTAAAAAATATGGAACAAAACAAACATTTCTATAACATAGCAAAATAAAAATGATGATTGCACTTGAAACTACAAATCTACCATGCACAGATTGCTATTTCTTTCAAATATACAACAAATTATCATGTTAATTTCTTTTTCTTCTCTACCTCCTCCCTACCCTAGAGATGGCTACCATTAGACACAAAGAGGCATAGATATGTAAAATTGTTCTTTACATACTTCTCTTTACCAGTTCTTTCCCTGGTTACAGATAGAGTCTTTCTTTATACGTCCTTTACAGTTAATTTGGGTATTTACAATAATCAAAATAACTTATTTGCTCAATGTCCTTCTTAAAACAATATTGTTCTTATTGTGTACAATGCTCTCTTCCTTCTTAATTCGCTCTTCTTTTTTTTTCTTTTGTTTTTGGAGGGGGAGAAGGCAGGGCAATTGGGGTTAAGTGACTTGCCCAAGTTCACATGGCCAGTAAGTGTTACGTGTCCGAGGCCAGAGTTGAACTCAGGTCCTCCTGACTCCAGGACTGGTGTTCTCTTCACTGCACTACCTAGCCACCCCTGCTTTTCATTTTTTCATACAAGTCTTTCCATATTTTTCTAAAATCATTGAGCTTATCTCAAGGGCTAACATTCTAATAGGGGAAAAAACATGTAAATAAGTAGGTTTATAGAAGATTCAGTGTTGATGTCCTGGACTCCTTTTGTAGTCTGGTGAAGTCTGCAAACCTTTTTTTTCATAATTGAAGGAAATTTGGTTAGTGAAAATAAAGGTGTAATTTCTTTTTCCCATCCCACTCGCCTCTCCCATGCCCTCAAAATCTATCAACATTCCCCAAGTCACTGGCCCTGGAGTCAAGAGGACCTGAGTTCAAATGTGGCCCCAGACACTTAACACTTATTAGCCATGTGGCCTTGGGCAAGTCACTTAATCCCAATTGCTCTGCCCTCCCCCCTTCAAAAAGCAAAAAAAAAAAATTCTTCATTTAGATTGAAAATAAGCTTAGAAAGGATGGTTCTGAGTTCCATGAAGAAAAAATTGTTAAACAGAAGAGTAGACCAGAATGCATTGGTATGAAACAAGAGGAATCAGATTGATATGTTTTCAAATGAGAAAAAGGTGCATATCACTTGAGAGAAGGAGAGGAAAGGTCACAGGTGCACTGGGTAGTACCTCAAGTTGTCACTAGTGACGTTTCACTGCTACCCATTATATCCATCTTTCTCTATTTGAAAATTGTTTAGCAAGCACCTACTATGAATGAGGTACTGTGCGAGGGATTGGTAATTCAAATATAAGAATGGAATAATCCTTGCCTTCATGGAACTTATATTCTATTTGGAGGTTGGAAAATGGGAAGGTAATATGCACACAAATAAGTAAATTCTCTCTCTTTCTCTCCATATATATATTATATATACACATATGTATATAATATACACATATGTGTACCCACATACCTATGTGCACATGTATATATGTATACATGTATATATACACACATAATTTTATATATGAAAGTATATCATATATACATTTATATACTAAAGTATATACTAAATATATATAAAAAACTTATGTACTAAAATATATACTAAATATAGACAAATTTATTTTGGGGGGATTAGGGAAGCACTAAACATTGATAGGGGGCAGGAAAAGGCCTCCCTCTTCTTTTCTCTTTCCCCTTTTTTTATTTTTCTAATTCCTTTTACTTCACTTATGCCTTCTGCTGGCCAGGGTCCTTAAAGGTTCATAGAGTTTACAAAATGAAAGAACTTGAAAGATCATTTAGTCCAGCGGTTCTCAACCTGTGGGTTATATTCAATTTGTAACAATGAAAATACATCCTGCATATCAGATAGATTCATAACAGTAGCAAAATTACAGTTATGAAGTAGCAATGAAAATAATTTTACAGTTGGGGGTCACCACAACATGAGGGACTGTATTAAAGGGTCACAGCATTAGGAAGGTTGAGAACCACTGATTTAATCCAACCGTCTCAACTTACAGATGAGGAAACTGAGGCAAACAGAAGTAAAATGACTTGCCAGGATCACACAGCTAATGAACATGTGAGGTGGGATTTGAATTTGGATCTTCTTGACCTTTAAATTTCCACTTTTATACAAAGCTTTTATATCTGATAGAAGTCAATGATTTTTATTTCAGGGACACAGCTCTCTCCCTTTTCTCATCACCTTTTCATCAGGATGGGGTTTTCAGATTCTGTTTTCCCAAAGATTCCACAATATGACCAGTAGCTGCTTCCTAGAGTTCAACAATGTGAGAGTCAGGATTTAACCCCAGGGCCCCTGATTCCAAATATGGCCATTTATTCACTCGTAAATGGCTAGCACTTAGATTAAAGAGATGACTGAAATCTGGTACTGGTCTCTAAAAAGCCCTTTCCTGTATCTCATGAGGACCAGTGACTTTGTCATACCTACCTAAGCTTGTCCTGCTTTTATGGGTTGAAAAAATTAATCCCGAGAAACTCTCACTCTAGCTTATTTCACTGGATAGGTGTGCACATAGAATAATGAACTGTGCATTGGGACTGTGACCCCTGTATGTTCTAAAAGGAAAATCCTAATGAGAACTGAGAAGATGAAGAGAAACTTGGGAAGACAGTGGCCTTGGGGCATAAGGATGAGTGAGTTGCCCATGGTCATTTAGCCAGTGGATGTTAAAGTCAATACTTGAACTCTGATCTTGGTGACTCTGAGGTTACTTCTCTCTCCTGTTGCCACGATTATCTCTTGTGCCAAAATGTCCCTTGATTTTCCTGCTTTTGTGTTCCACCCTTAGGGAGAAAACCTACCTAATCGATGCCTTGGTGATGAGATAATGGCAAGGAAGTGAACTGAGCTCAGGGCTTGGGGCTCTTTCTGCCTTGCTCATACAGTTTGCCATGCTTCCTAGCATTCCATTAGTCCAACACCCATTTCTGTGGATGGAGTTGAAAGTAAGCCTCCACACCCTCTGTGCTCTGGGGGCCTCCTAACCCATCTTTCCCCCTGCTGAGCCATTGGCCTCACTTCTGCCTGTGTGATATAGATTCCACCACATCTACCACCCACCTCACCCTCCATCAAGCCCCAGTAATGCCTTCTAGTTCTCATCCCATTTCTCCAATTTCTCTTCCAACCCATAAATATCCCTTGTCAGTTGCTGTATTTTTGCCAAGTCTCCAATTTGCCTTTCTCTCAGCCTGCTCAGGACAGTTTCCCAAGATGATATTTTCTTTTGTTAAAGCTGAGATCTTTTTGAAAAAAGACTGTCTTTTTGGAAAAGGCCACATAACTCCCTTTGGTTGTTTAAGACTCCTTGTACAGCAGGTAGAAGTGTAGCCCTGGACACAGCTAGGGTCTTGAGTGCTAGGATTCTAGTGTTGTATGAGGATTTGATGGGGAACATTAAGAGTATCTGCCTCCCCCTTCTACATCCCTTTATGACAGTGGGACGTGCAATTCTTATGTTTCCTTTGGATAAATTGAGAAAGTGATTGTGAGGATTGAAATGGAAATGGCAGCCATAATCAATAGATTTTAGAACTTTTGAGTTGGAGACAAGATTAATGGAGTTGGAGCTAGATAGATCCCATACCTATCACTTTTAGAAAAATCATTTTTAAGGTTTATTGATGCCTTTTTAAATCTAATGATGTACTAATTAAACCTACTATGTTGATCAACAAAACCATGTCTGACATTGTATTCTTCTACAGGCCTTCAATGGTCTACCAAGAGGAGAATAGGCGTCATTATCTGTTTCTGGGATCCACATTGCTCAGTGTACATTGTTCTGAGTTCAGTTTCTTTTAACTATTATTTTTGTTGATGTGATTGTAACATACCAATGTGTTAGTAAATCCAGAACAGGAAGGAAATGGAGAGACACTGTAGTCCAAGGTCTTCCTTTGTCCGGGTGAGAAAACAGATGCAGAGGAACTGCCTTGCCCCAAATAATATAGTAATAAGTAGGAGAGGAAGGATTAGAACTCAGGACCTCTCAACCTAGCACCAGTATTCTTTCTGGTTTTTTTTTTCAGGGGGTAGCTAGGATAGAGCACTGGGCCTGGAGTCTGGAAGTCTTGAGTTCAAATCCGGCCTCAGATACTTCCTAGCTACGGCACCCTGGGCAAGTCACTTAACCTCTATTTGTCTCCATTTCCTTGTTTGCAAAATGGGAATAATAATAGCATCTACCTAGTAGGGTTGTTGTGAGGATTAAATTAGACAATATACTTGTAAAAAGTACTTACCATGGTGCCGGACACATAGTAGATGATATTTAAATAAAGGTGCTATTATTATAATTTAACCTCTGTGTGACTCAATTTCTGTATCTGTAAAATGGAGATAACACTACCACCTACCTCCCAGGGTTCCTATGAGGATCAAATGTGACAATAATTATAGGACAGGACCTGGCACTATGTAAATGTTAGTGATGATGATGATGATGATGATGATGATGATGACGATGATGATGATGATGATGACGATGATGATGATGACGATGATGGTGATGGTGATGATGATGATGATGATGATGATGATGATGACGATGATGATGATGATGATGATGACGATGATGATGATGATGATGGTGATGATGATGATGATGATGGTGATGATGATGATGATGATGATGATGATGGTGATGATGATGATGATGATGATGGTGACGGTGATGATGATGATGATGATGGTGATGGTGATGATGATGATGATGGTGATGATGATGATGATGATGATGGTTATGGTGATGGTGATGATGATGATGACGATGATGATGATGATGATGACGGTGATGATGATGATGATGACAATGATGACGATGATGATGATGATGATGATGATGATGATGATGATGGTGATGACGATGATGATGACAATGATGACGATGATGACGATGATGACGATGATGATGATGGTGATGATGGTGATGATGACGATGATGATGATAACATTTTCTCCTCTGTCTTCCATTTGCCTTACTCTAATCTAATCCACACAAGTCTTCCCATCTTTCTCTAAATTTTTTTCACATGGCTTTTACAATAATGCACCAGAGCTGCATTGGGGGCAACTGGGTGGCAGAGTGGGTAGAGTGCCTGGCCTGAAGTCAGGAAAATCTGGGTTTAGATCCGGCCTCGGACACTTACTAGCCATATGACCTTGGGTTGTGTAAAATTCACCTACCACACTGTGACATGGATGAGCATTCCTCAACTTCCGCTATTTTTTTATTACCACAAAAATAACTGCAATGAATATCATGCTATCTCTGAAAACTTTCTTTCTTTTCTCCTTCTACACCTCACCCCACCCATCATTTTACAGAAAAAGAAATTAATGCTGAACAGGGAGTTGTCATCTAGTAAGTTAAATGAGCTGAATCATAATTTGAACCCATATCTTATGACTCCAAGTTCAATTTTCTTTTCTCTATTGCACATAAACTGTCATCTACCATAAAGTCATTTTCCTTCCTGTAGCATCAGGACATGCTGTGGGCGTGACAGCCCTTTGAGATATCATTAATATATTTGAAGACAGTTAATCATTAAATAATAGGTAAAGATATAAGGTCTATATTAAGAGAGAAACTAATTAGATAATTAAAGAAGACAGCATTAGTAGATTTTCTCTTTTGCTTTCCTCTTTTTAATGACATATTAGTTCCCTCACACTCTCTCTCAAACACCAACACCATTGAGACAACTGTCATTGTTGGGCTGAAGTCTCTAGATGACAAAGAAAGAAAAGTAGACACCATCTGGAATACCTAGTCTCATGAATTTTATTTAATTTTTAATGCTCCTTTTATATTTCTTCTCATCTGATTTTTTAATTAAGCTCTCCCTCAGATTACCACCTGGAGAGAAATATAAAAAAATCAGAACAGGAATGAAAATAGAAGCTGTAGGCTACATTCTCTAGGTTCCCCTCCTCTGTTGCTATGGAAAAAAAATGGATTCAAAGGTTATAGGATTGAGAGAAATGGTTATTTTTCTCATTAATTACTAATTACTTTTGGGGATCCAGTTTTTTTTAATCTTCCTATTTCCTCACTTTCTACTAAGTCAAATCATCCTCTAAAAATGGGGTTGATGATGAGATTGGATTTTAACATCAACTTAGTCTTGTTCAGACCCTATCCAACTGAGAAGCTTCTTTCAAAAGTATATCAAAAAGTATAAAGAATCTAATCTAAGTGGATTCTAACTCATGGTGTTCTACTCAGCCTTGAGTGGGCGTGGTTTGGGAGTAAGAGTGACAAGATCAAAGTCATGCCCCCCAGCCTCTCATTAGAATAAATAATTTCACACCCATTGACCCAGTAATACCACTTCTAGGGTTGTATCCCAAATAGATCATAGAAGTGGGAGAAAGACCCATATGTACAAAAATATTTATAGCAGTTCTTTTTGTGGTGGCAAAGAATTGGAAATTAAAGGGATGCCCATCAGTTGGGGAATGGCTAAACAAGTTGTGGTCTATGAATGTAATGAAATACTATTGTGCTATAAGAAATGAGGAGCAGATGCACTTCATATTAACCTGGAGAGGCTTATATAAACTGATGCTGAGTGAGAAGAGCAGAACCAGGAGAGATCTGTACACAATTACAGACACAACGTATGTGCGATGACCAACTTTGATAGACTGGGCTCTTCTCAGCAATACAGGGTTATAAGACAACTCCAAAAGACTTATGATGGAGAGAGATGTCTACATTCAGAGAAAGAACTAGAAAGAAAAGAGTTTGAATTCAGATTGAAGCAAACTACCTGCTCTCTTTCTTTTTCTTGTTTGGTTTCCTCTTTGCTATTGTTCATTCCACTGGTTACAATCCTTCTTTATAACCTGATTAATGCCTAATGTGGAAGTAATTGCAGATCCTGAACTTGATAGCATGCCACTATGGGGGGAGGAGGGAGGAGAGGAAGTAGGAGAAAATTTGAAACTCAAGGAATTGTGGAGGTGAATCTTGTGAACTGAAAGTAAACGAACAAATTAATAAAGACCAAAAAAAGAAATACGAAAAAAAAAGAATAGGCCCACTTCTCATTATAATATTCATTCTCCCATTGTTTTTTTTTCCATTGACTTGCTTATTTACAAGATTCAATTCCACAATCCCTTGAGTTTTAAATATTCTCCCCTCTCTTCCCACCCCCCCCCATGGAGTTGTGCACTCAAGTATAGGATCTGCAAATACTTTCATATTGTACAATAATCTGGTTGTATAGAAGGGTTGTAACCAATGGAGTGAACAATGGGGAAAAAAAGACATAAAACCAAGCCTGAAAAAGAACAATAGCATATAGATTGCTTCAGTCTCCATTTAAACTCTGGTCTTTCTAGACCTTTCTCTGAATGTAAATATGTCCTTCCATCCTGAGACTTGTAGAGTTGTCTGATAGCTGTGCGTTGATGAGAAGAGTCCAGTTTTTCAAAGTTGGTTGTCACACATACAATGTGTCTGTGATTTTGTATAAACTTTTCCTGGTTCTGCTCTTCTCACTTAGCATCAGTTTGTATAAACCTCTCCAGGTAAATATGAAGTCCATCTGCTCCTCATTTCTTATAACACAATAGTATTCCATTACATTCATATACCACAACTTGTTTAGCCATTCCCCAATTGATGGACATCCCCTTAATTTCCAGTTTTTTGCCACCACAAAGAGAGCTGCGATAAATATTTTTGTATATATGGGTCTTCCTCCCACTTCTATGATCTCTTTGGGATACAACCACAGAAGTGGTATTACTGGGTCAAAGGGTATACAATTATTTATAGCCCTTTGGGTATAGTTCCAGATTGCTCTCCAGAATGG
>CM053601.1:169663799-169687007 GCA_028646575.1 Pseudocheirus occidentalis | reverse complement strand
TTCCTGTTTTGTCATCTTAGCTAATCTGACTGGTGAGATGTGGTACCTCAAAGTTGTTTGGATTTGCATTTCTCAAATCAATAATGATTTAGAGCATTTTTTCATATGCTTATAGATATCTTTAATTTCTACCTCTGCAAATTGCCTGTTCATATCCTTTGACCATTTATCAATTGGGGAATCTCCCATTAATTGTTAATCAGTCAGAGTTGATTGCTGTATTTCTGGAATACCCACTTTTTCAGGCATATCTGAGCCTCAAGAGGCCTCTAGGAAGGATCTTTGGTTTATGAGAGACAGCCAAATAGTCATCATTTTATTAATTATTCACTAGCCATAATTAATAAAATGACTAATTACCCAGAAATCATGTGTCTTAGACTTTTTATATGTCACAGGATCATAGATGTAAAACTGGTAGGGATTTTTGGAGTTTTCTAGCCTGTATCCCTCATTTTACAGATGAGGAAACTGAGTCCCAGAGAAATGAAATAGCATAGGGCCATAGATTTAGAATGAGAAGGGAGCTCAGAGGTCATTGAGGCCAAGCTCCTCTGAGGCCCAGAGAAGTTAAAACACTGGCCAGACATCCAGAGCTGGCAGGTGTGTGAGGACAGACAAGAGCCCAGGTCTTGGCTACTCACTACATCAGGTCGTCTCTCATTACTCAGCTGTCTGAATCTTAAAAGTGATGCCCAGAGCTGGTCCCGATTTCCACATTCATCAGCAGGGAACAGGGTAGACAATGGGATGTGACATAATCTCATACAGACTGTTATAAAAACAAATCTTACATGTTCTAGAGCTGCCTTTCCCCTCTTACCCCATTTATCTATTGTTTCTCAGTTGGGTAGCCACTATCAATGCATGGTCTATCAAGCAATTTCTTACAAACCTTTTTTTTTAGGGTGAAATGAATTAGAAGGCATATCCTGGTATCTGGAACAATTCTCCCATGTCTCAGTTTCCTCACCTTGCAATGGGGATAAGACTACTAGCCCTGCCAAATATAAGGGAACTTAGATATAATATAATGCAACCTTTTAGTTTGATAGCTAAGGGCTTGGAGGTTTTTGTTCAGAGTCACACAAACTCCCAAATGCCAGGGCTGGGATTGGCCCTTAGTCTCCTGATTTTATAGGGTTATCCTAAGGATTCAATGAGAAAGCATATGAAAAATTATTAGGAACTTATTCTTATTAATAGAAGTTAGCACTGGACAGCAGAAAGTGGGCTGGCTTTGGAATGTGAGTAACCAGATTTGGTTCCCAGCTTTGCTGCATATATGAGGGTAGGATGGGCTCTGAAATCTCTAAGTATCTATTTTTGCATCTATAAAATGAAAAGGTTAGACAAGATGCTTTTTCAGACCTACCCAACCACCGCCCTTCCCAAGAGAGGTTGCTGGAAGTATTGGTTAGAGTGCCAGCCTTACCATAGCCAGGAAGACCTAGGTTCAAGTTCCACCACTGACACATGTCATCTATGAAAACTTGGACAAATCTATTAACCCATCAGTGCCCTGGACAGCAGTTTGAGGCTCTGAGTTAAAGAGGAGGTGGTGATCTGAATGACTAGAGGGAATTTCCTCCCCCGAGAGATCCCTCAATCAATGAAATCACAGAAATGGTGCATCCCTACTTTCAGACATTATGATGCTACTTACTAACTTTAGGATCAGAAATCATTTATTCCCATTTTGCAGAAGAGAAAATTGTGGTTTGGAGAGTCAATACCTCACAGAACTGTTGAGAAGAAGTCCCATTATAAAACCTAAGGTTCTATAGAAATAGTAATTAATAATAATAGTAATAATGACACTTGTCTTTATGTAGTGCTTTAAGGTGTGCAAAGAACTTCAGAATATAACTATTATTCTATAAGATGTTTGCAGTTTCAAGTTTTCTCCTTATCTCATCCTATGGTTCACCTCTGGGATCTGTGCTTTCCTCCCTACTGCCTAAGGGTTGGTAAATAGGAAAAGAGTCTTGGCTTTTCTTCCTAAAATGGTCTTGGAGGAAGGGAAAGGCAAAGTGCCGTTATATTGTGAAGGACCTCCCAGCTCTGCTCTCTCACAGAGAGAGTTTGTTGGGGCAAATGAAAAGTCATCCAGCACTCGAAAAGGTTCCAAGAAATGTCAAAGAGAACAGGGCACAAAAGAAAACCTTCAATAACTTTGCTTCCCCCCCCTCCCTCCTGTACCCTAACCCACCCCCAAGCTATTGAAATAAAAGCCTGAGAAGTGGCTTCCCAGCCCCTTGGACAGTTGCTTCTGAACAGCAGGGACTTGTCTTGTTTCTTTTTTTACTGGGTACACATATGGTGTTCTCAGGGGTGGAGGGACTGATGTATGGCCTCTGCTCAGTTCCAAGACTTTCTTTTAAAGAAATAGCTCATCTACCTTTTCTTTCTAAAGTGTTCCCTGAAGCTGTAAAAATAACCCAGGGCCCACATCTATGGGTAAGCGCTGCTGGCTGTTACTGCTTTTCTTGGCCAGTCTCCAGCCTTAAATCAGTGCGGTAAAATGCAAAGAGGCAGAGCAAGAGGTCTTGGGTTCAAATGCCACTATGTTGTTATATATGTGACTTTTAAAAACTAAGACGTAAAGGCTTAGGTTTGTGGTCAAAAAAAGATTTTTTTGAGCACCTATGGTGGCTGCAATGCAGGAAGACAAATGGAATTTCTCTTACTTGACCCCAGAAGGCAGAACTGGGAGTAATAGGTGGATGTTGAAGAGAGGCATGCATGGAATAGGCTTCATCTATGAGCAGTAATAATTAAGATTTGTATAGGAAACTTTAAGGTTTACAAAGCATTTGATGGATTTAATTTGACCCTGTCTTCAACCCTAAAAGGAGGGTGCTGTTACCAATCTGGGGCTGAAGGGGTAATGGGAGTCACACAGCTAGGAAAGATCAGGATTTAAAATCTAGTCTTTCTGACTCCAAGTCCAATATCTGGTCCACAATGGCAGTTAGCTGGTTGTGGGGCTCCTGGTCATCTTCACTGAAGGATGGGGCATGGCCTCTCATTGAGTATCCTGGAGATGTAATCCTATATCATGTCTTAGCTTCTGTGATTCTATGGGAGGAGTCTTATTCTAAAAGAATAAGATTGTGTAGGTGGCAGAGAAAGTAGAGATGTTTTGAGGTTGGTGGTATGGAAGGGAGGGAAGGAGGAAAGACAAGGAAAGAGGGAAAGAAGGAAGGAAGAGAGAGAAAGTGAGAAAGAGAGAAAGAAAAGAGGGAGGGAGAAAGGAGAAAAAAGAGGAAAGAAAAAGAAAGGGAGAGGAAAGGATAGTGAGAAAGGAGGAAAGAAAGAAAAAGGAAGAATGAAGTAAGGAAGGAAGGAAGGAAGGGAGGAAGGGAGGGAGGGAGGAAGGAAGGACATGCAGTGGCCAAGACTGGCAAGAGAACTAACTGGATTTGGAGTCAGAAGACTTGAGTTTGATTCCTGCCTGTTCAATCTGAGTGAGAGAGTTAACCTTTGGACCTTAGTTTCTTCTTCTGCAAAATGAAGGTAATAATTGTTCAAACTGCAGCGCAGGATTTTTGCAAAGAAAGTGCTTTGTGACCACTAACGTTGTATAGAACCATATATGATGACTAAGGCTGGTTGTTGTTTACTTATATTTCAGTCATGTTCAGCTCTTCATGACCACATTTGGGATTTTCTTACAAATACACTAGAGTGATTTGTCACCTTTTCCTTCTTCAACTCATTTTATAGATGACACAAATAGGGTGAAGTGACATTCCCAGGGTCACACAGCTAGTAAGTTCCTGAGGTTGTATTTGAACTCAGGAAAATGAGTCTTCCTGACTCCAGACCCAGCATTCTATCCACCGAACCACTTAACTGCCCAATTAGGCCAGAGACTTAGCTAATATCACTTCCCCAAAGTCTCCATTAATCAAGGAATAAGAATTTATTAAGTGAGGCACTGTGCTGATCACTAGATACAAAATTCAATCAATGTGTCCTCTCAAAAAGGTTACATTCCATTGAGGAGAGCAATGCTCATACACACATATGTGTATATATTTCTATATTGTATATGTATATGTGTATGTGTACAGGTATGTGTATATGTATATGTATATATATATATATACACGTATATGTATACGTACACATACTAAATGAATAAATACAAGGTAGGAAGGAAGGAAAGTAGGTTGAGGGGAACAGGAAAGGCTTCATTCAGTGATTGAGCTGTGTCTAGCAGGAAGACAGATATTCTGTAAGGTGGAGGTGAGTCATGAGTGCCTTCCATGAAAGAGGAACACAGCCATGCAAAGACAGATAGAAGACATCCTGGACTCATGAAGGTCATGTCCTTGAAGAATGAGCTGTGGTAGCTTCTATTCTGTTGTAAAGACTTCAAATGCAGACAGTCTGATGTCTTAGAGTCCAACTAGTTACACCTGGGGAGTCTCAGCAGCAGTAGGTTGGTCCCTAGGCGATAAATCTTCTTATGATAATATGAAAAAACTATTTACCTACATGCCTACTTTCTCATTTCTCCTCTTCACAAGAACACACCACACATATATCCAAGGTCTCTTTGATCAAAATATGTGAAGGGGGAAGGTAGGCCTTTACAAACAATTTTCTACAACAGATTTTAGCTACAACTTCCTATTTTTGCGAGAACAATTGACTGAAAGGTACATCAAATAGAAGATTCCTCTGTGTTTGTTGTGGTTTGATTGCAAAAAAGTATTTGGCTTATTTGCCCAAAATTCTGCCTTGAAGGCTCTCCTTCGATGAGAAGTCTCTCATGCAATAGCACAACTAATAGCAGTGTTAAGCCTGAAAGGTAAAATCTCTATGGAGAATATGAAAGAACTATATTACTGGATGTAAATACCAAGAAAGAATCATCAGTGAACTATGGCCAGCTAAGGTGGTCACCTTGGGTACCCACATGTACCAGCTGTACCAGCAGGATAAAAATCTACGAAAAAAAACATTAGTTCAATGGACATCAAAGGACTAAGATTCTCCTAGTGATGTTGGAATTGCTCAATACCCAAATAAACACCTAGCAACCTTGAGTTCTAGAGTTAAGAGGGATTAATCAATAGGACAGTTTGTCATTTCTTTGACATCAAACACCAACTAAATAAACTACATGCACCTGACAAGAGTTTACATCAAAGTTCCCTCCACAATAAAAGCAGATCATTGTTTCAAGACAAGAGCTTCTTCCAGCTATTTCCTATCACAGGTTCGTAGGACAAGTGTTTTCATGGTATCTGGAAAAGAAATCAGGTCAGATTTCTTTGGGATTTGGGGCATCACTTTAACTATCAGGCCATGGTGGGACTGGAGTGGGACTTATTCTGTGATCTCATGGCATTTATATTTTCAGGGCTTGAGGAGAAACAGAGGCAGAAAACCAGATGATTAAGACTGTCTGGATAGCCAGTCCTTGTTTAAAAGCAGAAAAGGATATTTGAACATCTTTTGCCAAGAAGTCACAGTCTTATGAAACAGGTTTTGCTCAGAAAAGTGGAGTACCTTCCCTGGGTTCTTCCAAGCTGCTTCTTCTACCAAGCAAACTTATGTCTCAGGACTTAAAGGTTCTCTATTTCGTGAGGGTAAAAGTCTCCCCCCAGGTGGGGATTTTACCTTATATGATGCTCTTTCTTCCAGAATGGTTCTAGTGTACATATTTCCCTAAAGCCTCCATAAAGAAAGCACTAGAAGCCTCCCTCTGATTCCTTAAATATTTCTAATAATAGCACTTATATAACTCCTGAGTTTAAATCTGATCTCAAACATTTATTATGTGACCCTGGGCACTTGCCCTCTGCCTGGCTCAATTTCTTCATTTGTGAAGTGGAGATAGTAACAGTGCTTAGGCTGGTTGCTCCCAAGGCTGGTAGGAGAATCAAATGACTTTGGCACTACTGGCCTGGAGTTCTAAGTTATTAAGTGACTTGCTCAGGTTCACACAGGCTTTAAGTGCCGACGCTGTCAGAGGCAGGACATGAGGCATGTTTTCCTGGATCTAAGACCTTCTCTGTTTCCATTACGCCACAGTTGTCTTTATTTGAGTTTGAGAACAACTGCAGAATTAAAGAAAGACATTTTTAAAAATGATAGATGCTAACTAAATTTCATCCCCCTCGAATTGTTTCCAAACCTGAGGTCATAGGGTGATTATCATTGAGCAGAACAGTAATGCCTCTGAGAGTGTACTGAAACAAAAGAATCTCTCCCTTCCCCCCCCCACCTCCAAAAAAAAAAAGATGCTCTTTGAGAATCAAGGATTGCCATTGTGAACAGTGTATGTCCGGGAGTACTCATTGCTAAGGAAACACAATGCTCTCTGCTCAGAAGAGAGATGACAGAACTGGGATGCTGAATATGATGTTGGGTGCTAGACAGCCTTGCTGTTCAGTTAGATTTATTTAAGTATTATTTCTTTGTTGGAATTGAAGATTTAGTGAGGGAAGTGCAATTTGAAGGGAAATTATTGTGGTGCAAAACCAAAAGTCAACATTTAAATGAAAGGGAGAGAATGGAAGGGGGAAGAGAAAGACAGACAGACAGAGATAGATAAAGAGAGAGATAGAGACAGAGAAAAACAGAGACAGAGACAGACAGAGAGACAGAGACAGAAGATGAGATAGACAGACAGAGACAGAGAGAGATCTAGAAGTTAATGGAACACTATATTTAAGAAAGAAATGTCCTGGATTCAGTTATGGAACTCCATCAAGACTCTCAAACTCATGTCTTTAGCAGCCACTGTGTTAGACAATCTGCTGATTTTTCTCTTGGCCCTTTGGTAAGGCGAGGCTGGCCAAGTGCACCATTGGATTCAAAGTGTTCCTCACTCTTCCTTCACTTTCTTTTGTGCTTGTCAGACTTTCCCAAGAGAGGACAAGGATGCTATTGTTGGCCGCCCCAGGTTGCTGCCAGTCCCTTGGTCCCACCATTTCAAGGCAGAAGTGTAAACATTAGGGAGGCGAGCTCTGAAGATCCGCTTAGCTTGGTTACAAAGCAGGTGGCAGTGGGGTCCTTGAGGTCAGAAAGGGACCTTCAGAGAGCACCCTGAGACAGAGCAGCCTCAAGGGTTTAGTTTGGGTCCAGATCTATCAGATGCAGTATGATGAGGCCTCGAGCTAAGTCAGATCATTTTTCTTTGTCCACATTCAGAAGATGGAGAAATTGGACTAGCTTCATCTCTTAAATGTATTTCCTAGTTTGGCATCTCTTGGAGCAAATCTTTGGTTTCAAAAGTCTGTAAACGTAGGAAAAATAATGACCATCTGCTGTCAGCAGTTTTTGATTCTCCCATTGCTCTGGCCTCATTTTTGGAACTGGTTCTGTGTAAGAAAAGCTCTTCAGATCATTGAATCAGAGCTGGAAGGAGCCTTGGAGACCCTGTAGAAAAACCTCTCATTGCCCTGAGGACCAGAGAAGAGGGGATGGTTCCCTTAGATCACTTACTAGTAAATGACCTGAAGAGGCGGGATCTGAACCCAGATTCTAGGACTGTGAATCCAGCAGCCTTTCCCACTATCACGCTGGCTTCCTCACACTCACTGGGGTGCTTTTCTTTATCTGATTAATGTTGTGGGGAGCATCAGGTCCAGAAAACACCAGGATGTCCTTTTCCAGTTATGAAAAACAAGGGAAACCTGGGAAGAAGCTGCCAACATTATAATCAGGTTTGTTAAGTTCCTATCAAAAATATGAAAACCACTGAAGTCAGACTAGCTGGCCAAAGACAATTGCTCTTAGTGATAATAATAATTAATATTTATATAGAGTCTACTATGTGCTGGACGCTGTGTAAGAAGTTCACAATTATTTCCTCTGATCCTCACAATAACCCGCAGAGGAAGGTGTTATTATTAATTTCACAGATAAGGAAACAGAGGCAAACAGGATTAAGTGACTTGCCCAAGGTCTTACAGCTAGTAAGTGTTTGAGGCTGGATTTGAATTCAAGTCTTATTGACTCAAAGCCCAGTCCTTGGAGTTCCAGCCCACCTCACTGCCCCTTATGAACACAGGACTCTGCTGTGAATTTGTTTGTCTAGGACATCTGTTACACTCTATAGTGTAAGGCACAGTGACATTGTGGTGTCATCCGTCCTTCAATTGAAAAGCTTTTCAGATGTATTCAATTAGAGTACAACATTGTCCAAATAAATTGATAACTTTAATGCTCTAAGAAAGATCATTTTTTGAATGGAGCCAATTTGTGCATAATACCTTGTTATACACCCAAATTGACAGAGTGGGATTAAAACTTGAAAGGCAGTGCGATTCCATGTAACAAACAGGCTCTACAGTCAGAGGAAACATGTTCAAATCCTGCCCCTCTCACTTGCTTCCTGGACAATTGGTTCATCCTCTCTGGTCCTCACGTTTTTCATTCACAAAATGAGTAGGTTGGATGAGTAGGTTGGATGACTTCCCATCTATTTTCTCTTCTATCAGTTCTCTGATAGATTTTTAGAAGAGAGATAAATGAAGAGACATTGGCTATATTTTAATTTTTCTGTACAATTCCATCCTCTCTATTCCTCAAAGCAAGAAAATTCCATACTATATAGAGATATACAGATAGATAGACAGAGATAGATAGATAGACAGACAGACAGATAGACAGATAGATGATGTATATATATATAGATAGATAGATGATGGATAGCTAGCTAGCTAGCTAGCTAGCTAGCTAGATACAGATATAGATATAGATATAGATAGATAGTAGATGGATGGATGGATGGATGGATGGATAGACAGATGGATGGACGGACAGACAGATGGACAGAAAGACAGACAGGCAGATAGACAGACAGACAGAGAGATGGGGAGAGAGAGAGAGAGAGAGAGAGAGAGAGAGAGAGAGAGAGAGAGAGAGAGAGAGAGAGCTAGACCTGGAGTAAGGAAAGACCTGAGTTAAAATCCTGCCTGAGACACTTAATAGCAGTGTGACCCTGGGCAAGTCATTTAACCTCTGGTTTCCTCAGTTTCCTCAGTTGTAAAGTGGGAATAATAATGGCACCTTCCTCCCAGGGTACTGTGAGGATCAAATGAGATCATTTGCATATCTTAAAGTGCCATGTAAACACTAGCTATCATTTTTAGTAATAAAACAAGCCTGCTGTATTTTTCCTGGCTCCACAATCTCTGGGAATTTTATATCTCTAGACTTTCTTTAAGTATTTAGAAAAAAAGCAGACTGGTTTAGTCAAAATAAAAGCAACATAAGACTGTAAACTGAAGAAACTGAGATTTTGACGTCAAGTGAATTTAATCTTTTCCATCCTGGGCAATAATTCCCAGGGAAAATCCCAGTTTGGAAAGAATCCGGTTATTGGCAAGGGGCTTAGGGTTGGGATAAGGATTTAAAGTTTATAATAAAAAGGGCAGTAAGGCCTTTGGTGAAATATCAAGTACATTAGGTAGGAATAATAGCAAACATTTTTGTATCACTTTACATTTTATAAAGTGCTTTCCTCACCATAACTATGATCGCTCCCATTTTATAGATTAGGAACCTGAGGTATAGAGAAACCCCACAATTAGGAAGGGTGAGACTTGGAACTCAGAGCTAAGTCCTGTGACTCTGAGTCCTGGATTCTTACTGGGCACACTGTCTCTTGGACGATGGAGAGTCCACAGAGGATGTGCCACTGAGGCCCAATCCTCATGTCTTCAAAGCAAACATCAAACCTCAGCAATAAGGCAGCCCAATCCACACCCAAGGGGAATAATCCCTTCAGCCCACCTGACAAGGGGCTCTCCAGTCTTTCCTTAAAGACCTTCAATGAGAGTGAACTCCCTGCTTCCAAGACAGCCAATTCCACTTTGGGAAATTTTTCATTGTTAAGAAGAATTTTTTCCCCCCAACATCAAGCCTCAGTTAAATTCCTTATAACTTCTTCCCATTGCCTGGTTCTGCCTGGTAGAATAAGTGGGCATAGGAGGAGTACTGGATTCACTTACTGAGTGGAGTTTGAAATCTTCGTGCAGCATTTAAAGCCTCCTCTGCTATCTGGCACCATTCATTCTGGGGATTCTCTCTTTCTTTCCTCTCTTCCACCTTCTGACATTCCTGGTTTCCTAAAAAGACTCAGCTCAAATTCTACCTTCTTCAGAAGACTTGCCCCTGCCCCCAATCCTTGTGCCTTCCCTCGGAGACCTAGGCAACTCACGTCATTTCTTTGTGCCTCCGAGTCCTTCTCTGTAAATCAAGGGGGTTGTAATCCCCGGTTGCTGAGGTGCCTTCTAATTTTAAATCAGTGGTCCTCTAAGTTTAGCCCATCTTCCAAGGGGCAGCTACTCAGATGTTTGAAGACAGCTTTCATATCCTTCCTCTCTCTTCCCTTCCCCCCATTTCTATTCTCCAAGTTAAACGTGATTAATCCCTTCAGGTAGGAAGGGCTCCCTAGCCTTTGGTTGGTAGCTGAGGTGCTGTGCTAGCCAAGCAAGGACCAGCCTGCACATGGATTGGGAGCAGGGTTCAGATGTCAGGTATGGTCTGATTAGACCAGCATCATTAACAAGGAGATAGATCAAAAGGTAGGCGGCAGAGGCCCTCCTTCAACAAATATTGACTATTTTATATGAACAGGATATTGGGCACGCTCAGGCAGGTCAGATGTTTGTTGGCAGAGGTGGGAGGAAGCCCTGCCCAAAGGTCATCTGGGGGGATGAATCTCAGAGAGCCAAGCTCCTCTAGGACCAAGCTAGATCCACTGGAGACCCCACTTAGGCCTCTCACCTCAGGCTCAAGATGAGATCCTTCTCTGTCTGTAATGCTACTGAAGACACTTCAAGCAGAAGTTACAGAGGAAATTGCCAGTATTAAACATGGAGCCCTATCCCGTTGGCTACAGTGGATGGTACAGTTAGGGCAATCCTTTTACTGTCAAACCAAAAAATATCTTCACCCCCCCAAAATAAACAAAACTCCTTCTCGCAAACCCAAAACTAAGATCAATTCCAAAGATCAAGTAATCAATCAATTAAGCTCCTACTACCTGTCAATCACTGTACTTGACAGAAATATAAGGAATGAAAAACTACTCACAGTGTCCTAATAAAAAAGCAATTTAGTTAAGAGTCATTAATGACATAGTATATTGAAAAGTGTTTTTGATCATTGCTACAGAGAGCTGAATTTGGAAGAAACGAAAGAAAAGGGTGATGAAGAAAAACCATTGGGACCCCAGGCTATTTAATTTTTGCAGATTATGTAGATGTTCCTTAGGCTGAATATTCCTCCTCTGTACACCCTGAGATCAAGCGAATTTGATCTTTTCAATCCTGAGCAGTAATTTTCCTGGTATAGAAAAGTGGAAGGGACACTGAATTGGGGTCCATTAAACTAAACTTGTATTAATGAATCACCTACTATGAGCTAGCAATTGTATTAGAAGTAACTTCTCTAGGAAAGCCCAGGGTACTGATTACTGAAGCAGATGCAAGTATGAGCAAGCCTGGCCTCTACCTAAGGGGCCTACAACCTGATTGGGTGACATAGCCCACGCACTGAATTAGTTATGATACAAATCAGGACTTTGGAGCGGTATGAAGAAAGCATGCAGAGAATCCTCAGGAGGGGAGGGTCTCTTCTGTCTACAGGGATAAAGATTTCCTTTGGGCATTGGCACCTAAGCTGGGCCTTGAAGGCCACGGATGCTATGGGGACAGGAGAGAGTGTAAGCAAAGCTTCAGAGCCTAAGTGTGACAAAGGGGCGAGAGCTTGGACTTTACTTGGTGGACAATGGAGAGCCATGGAGGGCAACAGAGATCAAAAGTGTCCTTAGCCTTCAAGGTCCTGTTTAGGTACCTGCTCTTTTGTGAAACATTTCTTGTTCCAGTCAGCCTTGCACTAGGTGTCAAGAGAAATGTTTTGTTGCTCCGTCATTCCTGCCTTTTCATGATCCTTTTTGTGGTTTTCTTGGCAAAGATGCTGTTTGGTTTGCCATTTTGGAGGCAAACAAGGTTAAGTGACTTGCCCAGGGTCACACAGCTAGTGAGTGTCTGATGCTAGATTTGAACTCAGGAAGATGAGTCTTCCTGACTCTAGGCCCAGAGCTCTGTGCACTGTGCCACCTGGCAGCCCCTGGGAGAGATGTAAAGGTGCATAAAACCCAGCATTTGTCCTCAGAAAGCTTACACTCTGGTAGGAGGGATAGTGCTGTCATACAAATTGGAGCTTGTTAAGTGTTCTTTTCACTGAAAGAAAGGTGATTGGAGGAGCTGGTGACTGGCTTAGTCCCCTCTAGGTAGTAACAGGAAGCTATCTAAGGAGAGAACCTTGGAAACGTTAGGAGAGAGAGCCACGTGCTGGAACACCTCCTCCCGGTGTTGTTTCCAGCTTCTCCAGAGGTAGGGGAGGAGAAGCAGTTAATCTGGTGCATGTGGCACCCAAAGATAGTGCCTGTGGCATCACCAATCTCTGAGTCATTAGGTTTTCCATCTGGGAAAGAAGGTTCCTTCAGGGGGCATCCGGCCATCGACCTTTCCCCCACCCCAAGAATGACATTTGGGGCACAGAAACAGAGGCAGGGCTTTTAACCTGCTAATCCTTAGGTAAACTCACAACCAGAAGACCATGGTGTAAACTGTCCAGGGAGGGGACGCGTGGCCAGAGTCTCCTGATGAAAATGGTGATCTTTTTCTCCTTCATTTGTGTGTGTGTGTGTATGTGTGTGTGTGTGTGTGTGTAGATGATAAGAGGTATTAGTGGGAGCAAAAAGACTTTAATATTTATATAGATTTCCTAGGAATTCATAAATTGCCCCATGCTTGGTCCTAGATGGAGTGAAAAAGCCTTGGTCAGGACAATAGGACATCTTCTACTGAGAAGAAATTCTTTTATGGAAGGAAGGATCCCCCAGCTCTGTGGTCCTTCTAAGACAGTTTCTTAGCCTTGTTTGTGTCTTGGGTCACTTTGGCAGGCTCTGGACTCCTTCTTAGGAAAAATAAGTGTTGGGTCTGGAATACTATGGGCTAGGTCAGATATTTTGATTCCTGGGACTTTGTGATCCTTGGTGTACATCTTAGCCTTTCCCCATAACACCTGGAGAAGGAGTCATGATTAGATAATGGCTTAGCAGAAAAATGGGGCAAGAGTTTTGGTCAGGATTCAGGAGACATAGCTCAGATTGGAAAGCACCCTGGAGAGCTGTACTGGAGGAGGCAGGGAAGGGAAGGCTGAGTTGGTAAAGTGGAACCAGAGACTTTCCTTTTTATGGAGTGTTTTATAGCAAAGCTGTAATTGGAAGTCTGGTCTTTAGCAAGAATTATTAGGTGTGGCAACCTTATAACTCAGAGGGCCTTATGCACCAAGAGTGACCCAAGTGAGTACATGAGTGTTCTGTGTAAAAATATTAATAGGATGTGGCAGAAAGTACCAGGGGCCTCCATCAGCCTGTTGGCTTACCTGCCTATTTATGTGTTTTTATATTTATTTCAACGCATTCTGGTATTCAAAGTTCTATTTGGATAATAATCAGCATAAGGCAAAGAATTCTAGCTCTTTTCCATGTAGGACAAAGACGGATGTTGGCCCTGATTAATCCAGTTGCTTAGTTAGTTGCCTGTCAGAGCTGAAGGTGTACGTGTATTTCTCCCTGCCTCAGTGATGTTCCAGGGTACTCAGACAAAGTGGAGAAGAAGCCCATTGGTTCAAGCCCAGATCCTCAAATGAGTCATCCCCTGCCCTGGGACATCATGACCTGGGTGTGATCACTGTGCTCCCCAGTAAAATTGTAATTTTGTTACTTCTTTTAAAAAGTTACACTCTCCTATGCAGAGGTTGTCAGGATGCATTGGTATGTGAATTCATTTCACAAACCCCTTTTTTCTCTTTTTTTAATCTTTGTTTAAAAAGGATGGCTCCCTTGGGAGGCAAGGCAGAAGTGATATAGTCATAAAGGCGTGTGATATCAATAAATTTTTGAAAAATTAAAAACATATGTTCCCACTTGGTCTTTCAATTAGATCTGAATATTGGCAGGGATGCCAAAACTCTGTTGCAATAAAGGACCCTTCACATTTCAGCATTGCAAGTTAAGTTATCTATAATGGGTCCCTAAAGAAGGTTTTTTGTGAACTATAAACTGGATCCCAAAGGAGGACTACTTTTTTGGAGCTTCACTGTGATGTTAGGTGGGCATGAAAACCATTAGATGAGAGAGAGGGGGAGAGAGAGAGAGAGAGAGACAGACAGACAGACAGACAGAAAGAGAGAGAGAGAGAGAGAGAGAGAGAAAGAAAGAGAGAGAGAGGGAGGGAGAGAGAGAGATGAAGGATAGAGCAAGTTGTTGTTTGTCTTTCACTCTCAAAGAGGACCAATAACCAAAAGCAAGTGAGAATTATTTTACTTATGGACCAGGCACTGTCCCAAATGCTGACTGAAGTTACAAATACAAGCAGATGGAACAATGTCAAGGAGCTAACGCTATAATGACAAAAGCCAATACCTAAAGGGGAATGAGAAGCTGGAAAGGTGATGAGGGGACGTGTTGTTTTGAGCCTAATGGCAGAAAGACAAGATGAGGATTCACCTGTCCAAGCCTAGAGTCCCAGGCAAGGAGTCCAAGGTTCAGGTGAGGGGGAGATGAGAAGGATGCTGGGGTTCAGGCAGTGTGCTGTGGAGAAGTAGAGGGTATGATTGGTTTTAGATAAGATAAGGTGAAGAGTTATTTATGAGAGCCTGGAGACCAAAGGACCAGTAGCACCAAGGAGATGAGGGTGATGGCTAGAGTGAACAAATGAATGAAAAGTCAAGTGCTTATTATGTGCCCTCAAGATATAGAGAAACCTTAGACCATTCCTCTTTTTAAAAAGTTCACATCCTAAATGGAATAGTCAGCACACGGGTGAGTTCAGCTACAATATGGATGTCTAGACCAAAGATTCTTTAGGGGATGGTGACATGGTGTATCAGGGGCATGGAGTGTGTATCAGCAGGGCAGAGGGTAAAAACTCTGTGGTCCTGTTTCTTAGCAGAAGGATTGCAGTTGGTGACTCCCTGCTTCTCCTAGTGGTATGAGCAGCCATGTATGTCCTTTTGGAGGAGCCCAGCTCATGACCACTGGCAAGCAGAGCATGGATTTAAAAGTTAGACTAGAGAATGTGAGGAGAGGGATGAGGAGTGCATGTATCAGCTTCACTTTGCATATGGGGAAATTGGAGGCACAGAGAGGTTATTTGCTTCCCCTAAGGTCATGAGAGCCAAGCTTGAGGTGTGACTCTGTCTGGAATTCCCAGATCCCTTCTCTAGGAAGCAAACATTGCCTGCAACAGGAACTGAGCAAGAGCAACCCAGAGCAGAATATGGCCTGGGATTATCTGGAACTCAGAGCTCCAGAGAGACCTGGCTATTAGACTGGTCTCTTGTGTTAATCAGGACTGGTTGAGACTCCTGCTAACAAATGAGTTTTGGCATAAGCCTGTAATTCAAAGAAGCTTAGGTATTTAACTCTTCCTAGGTCTCCTTTTACTTTGAGGTGATTTCTGGCCCTTTTGGGTAATGACAATAGCAGCTATCATTTACATAGCAAGATAAGGTTTGCAGAGTACCCTATAAACATCCTCTCATTTGATCCTCACAACAATCCTGGGAGGGAGATGCTATTATTATTTCCATCCTACAGATGAGGAAACTGAGGGAGACAGAGGTTAAATGACTTGCCCAAGGTCACACAGCTTATAAATAGCCAAGGCCACATTTGAACTCAGTTCTTCCAGAGTCTAGGTACAGAGTTGTTATCCCATTCACCACCTCATTGTTAGATAAGGTGTCAGGAGGTTTGGAGTTAATCTTGATCTAATTCAGTTTAAGGATCATTTAAAAAGTGCCTTCCATATGGTGGTAAAGAATTTCAAAGATGAAAATGAAATAGTCCCTGCTCTCAAGAAACTTATAATCTAAATTTACAATCCAAAGCAGATCTAAGAACCTGTGCTATCAGGCATCCTGAGTATGCCCGTGTGGTCACCACTACACAAGGTTCCCAGTGTTGCAGGATATTGTTGATTAAAGATGAGGTCCAGTACCCTTCATTATGCCAAGATAGAGGTTCTATGCCCTCATGGGCCATGTCCAACTTCTTTTCACATTCTAGTTGGGATCCCTTCCTAAGAGGTACCACAAGTGTTTTCTAGTCATATGATTATGGGCAATTCATTAGATCTCTTCCAATCTCAGTGACCTCATCTGTAAAATTGGTTGAACTGTGTATCTCCCAGGGTTTCTGGGAACAAAAAGCTTTATGAAATGTGAAAGTGTTCCATGAAGGGTTTTTTTTTATTGGTATGTACTGATGGACCCAGAGATCTGAACATCACTGGTGTTCTTGGGAATGGAGATTATTATAGGGTGATGGGCATCTGTTGTCAGCATCTGTTCCAAGTAAGTTCTGAAAAGATTGCAGAGTTTGGAACTGGTGACTGTCTGGATGATATCCAGACTCCCTTGGAACTTATAGCTTGATCTTTAGAAGAGGAAGCCCAGGATGAACAATCTTGCCTGTGATGGATGCTTTTTTCTTGAGAGGCTGGGACTCTTCACCTAGCTTCTTGCTCATCCTTTGCCATGAAATCTCCTGAAATGAAATTTTTGGCTTATGGGAGCACTACTTCCTGCTCTCACTCCCTTGGAGCCAGAGGATCTGGGTGTGAATTCTTCATCTTTCACTTACTATCAATGTGACCTGAGCAAGTCACTTGAAACTCTATAGGTCTCAGTTTTCTCATATGAAAAATAAGAATTTTGGATTAGTGAGGAGGCATGACTGACTTTGGAGCTGAGAAGATCTGGATTAAAATCCAGACCTAGATATTCCCTTCCCCTTTGACCTAAGCCAAGTCACTTAACTTTTCTGGGCCTCAGTTTCCTTATCTGTAAGAGGGAGATGTACCAGAAGATCCATAAGGTTCCTTCCATAGAAGGCACAGAACTGGTATATAGCAGGGACTAGGATACTCTTAATGTTACAGTGAAAAGAACATTGGATCTGAGAGTCAGAGGACTTGGGTGTGAATTCTGCTTCTGTCCTTGCTATTGTAAAAATAGGGATCTGACCAGATAAGCTCTTCCAGCTCGATATCTATGATTTTAGAAAATATCTTATTTTATGAGTGCTTTTAATTTCCTAAACTGTTGTCACTTTTCAATATTCCCTCCCCGTTAGAACTCTTCCTTGTATTAAAGAAAGCAGTCATGCAAAACAAATCATGGTAGCAGTTTGGGTGACAACGTATGCAGCATTCTGCCCCTGTGGTTCTCAGCTTTGTACCGACCAGTAGAAAGTGTCTAGCATCATTAGTGATGGAACCAAGACCGAACTCCTCATTTAGGCTTAGTTCTGATGTATTTAGTAACATTTTCATTTCCATTAGGGTGGTCCTAATTTATATTGTTCTCTTGGCTGTGCTTGGAGCTTTGCTGAATCCATGAAGCCAAGACAATTTCATTCCTATCAACATCCAGGCCGCCATCTCTTTCCCCTGTCTTTGCTCATTTACATGTTTTACTTGATGAATCAAATATGTCGATACTTGTGTGAGTCTGTGGCTTCATCAGTTTGGGTGGTCCTTCAGCAAGGCAGATGGTGATCCATTTGCACTCAGTCATCCTTTACATGTTTTTCTCATGTTCTCCAGCATGTTCTCCACCCGATTCCTACCCAATATGGTGGGAGCCTCCTTTTAGATCTTTTGACATCACATGGACACCATCCTGATTACATCCTTTATACCACCTCTCCTGCATAATTTTTTGTTTGCAAATGATTATAATCTGCTCCCACTCACCATGACCCTCTTTCTTGCCCTATGGGTGACCCCTACTTCACTTCTTCAGCAACTTGCTTTTCATGACCCACAAACATATCCCATCCCTGGAAGAATGTTGTTTAAAAAAGAGACAGACATAAGAATAACAGTAGCTGATATTTATAAAGAATTTTAAAGAGGCTGTAAGACCCCAGAAAAAGAGGAAAGACATCTTTTGTATGATTCAATTTTCTCAGATAGAGGGTAAGAAGGGAGTATGTGTCTGGCCAATGTACATGACCCTCCAGTTCCCTCAGTCTTCATCTCTAACTAGTGAGACACCAGGAATGTCCTAACTTTCACTTGAGATATAATTTACACATAGAAGTGGAGTGACCTGAAATATCCAGCACAGTGCCTTAGGCAGCTTAGTTTGAGTGCTGGACTTCCAGTTAGGCAAAGCTGAATTCAAATTCTGCCTCAGACTCTTCCTAATTGTATAGCTCTGGGCAAGTAATTTAACATCTCTGAGCCTCATGTTCCCCATCTGTTAAAGGGGAAACAATAGTACCTATAGCTCACTTATTATAAGGATCAAATGAGATAACAACGTTTTGAAAATTTTAAAGCACTATCCTCTTCTTTACCTTCTTCTTTTTCTTCCTTTTCTGCATGGTAAATTCCTGATAAATATTATTGAATGGAATAGAAGAATATCATTCCTGAGAGAAATGATGAGGCTGTTCCTTCCCAAGAAATATGAAGAAAGACTTTGATCGTATTCTAATCCCACCCCATATCCTAGAGAGGTCCAAGAATCTGACCTCTTATTTGGATAAAGCTTTATAGAATGGAAGCATGGATTTAATTTTAATTGATGTACCAGGAATGTTTTCCAGGCTTGTTTATACACTATTGATCCTCTTTGAAAGACACATTCAATTCCATTTACAAATATTGACAGTACTTCTGTCTTCTGTATTCAAAAGCAAGTTATTTAGGAGTTTCAGAAAGAGGATGAGGTAGCCTGACATTCACATTGAGAATGTGCCATCAAGGGCAGCTGAGTGGTGCAGTTGATAGGTCACTGGCCCTGGAGTCAGGAGGACCTGAGAATATGCCATGGATTTGGATTCTATAGGAGCTTAATTTTAGACTGGGATGTTATTGTTAGCCACATGGTGTGATACAGTGGAAAGAGTCCATGATCTGGATTCAGAAGACCTGGATTTGAATTCTGACTATGTGACTTTGGGCAAGTCATTGCATCTCTGTAGTATTCAGTTTCCCCATCTGAAAGAGAAAGGTTGAAACAGCTGCCCTTGAAGGTCCCTTCTAGGTCTAAATCCATGATACTATATGAGTAATAACCATTCGCCAGTGACTAAAAGTGAGGAGATGTGACTCAGTGGGCTATTTAGCACACGATTCCCTAAACATTGTTGATTTTGCTTCTTGTAGACTCAAAACAGGAGGCAGAAAAAAGTAGTTACCCAATGATTCATTCTAGATCCTTTATCCCACAACTTTGAATGCTGGAGTTGACATTCCGGCAGTCAGCCAACCAACTCATCTTAATTTTAGTTTACTGTTGTGGAGGTTTCCCATTCTTGTGGTACTTATACCCCAATGATATATGTGGTCATTCAGAGGTCTGAAAGCTTGCTTCTCCTCTCATATTCCATCAGTGGGCTGGATTTGTGTGATGGTTTGGGTAAACCCAATCATAGTTTTGGTTAACCAACAGTTCTCTGGAGGTCCAGGAGATGAGGATGGGGAGGAGGTAACTCCATTTTTCTAATTTAATTTTAGCTGTCTTTTCTTAGGACCATACACACTTGTGTTATTATAAAATGAGTGTAATGATGATGATGATGAAGACTATTATTATTAAATATGATAAGGAATCGTCACCTTTTCCATGTCTCTTGTGGTCAGTCTGTTATCAAGCAAGGTAAAAAGGTTTTGGTTGTATTCCTCTATTAAATGAGGCAAGGCACGAGAGTGGATAGAATATTGGGCATATCACAACAAGAGTTAGCATTCATTCATATAACACTTTAATGTTCTCAAAATATTTTTATATATTTTCTCATTTAATCTTCACAATAATCCTGGGAAGTAGATTTTACAGAGGAAGAAACTGAGGATGGGAGAGGTTAAATTATTTGCTCAGAATCACACAGCTAATAAATGTCTTAGGCAAGATTTGAACTGGGGTCTTCCTGACTTCTAAGACCAACTCCCTATCCATTATATCACCCAACTCAACTTAGAGTCAGGGAGATGGAGGCTCAAATCCTGCCTCAGACACTTTTCAGCTATGTGAGCCTGAATAAGACACACCTCTGTGTGCCCCAAACACCTTTCCCAACTTTATGAAATATGGAGGCAAGTAATAGTAGAGAGAATTGGCTCTGTGGTGGGGGGATGTGGGTTCAGATCCCACCTTTGGTGTTTACTATGCATGTAATCTTGGGCATGCAGAGAGATCTTGTTCCTCTAAGCCTCACTTTCTCCACCTTTATAATAAGTTAAGAAGTTAAGCAAGATGGTTTCTGGTCTGATTACCCGGATGGAGTTCCCTACACTGAGGAGGGAGAAAATTCTTGCATATCAACACATGTGTACTCCCTGCTAAAGGTGTTTGTGTCCTTGTTCTTCCAAAAAGCTAACCAAAATCCATGTATTCTCCCCCCCCTCTCTCTCTCTTTCTCTCTCTCTCTCTTCCTTTCTTTTTCTATCCCTCCATTTTTATTCCCACTTTCCCTCCCTCCCTCCTTCCTTCCTTCCTTCCTGCCTTCCTTCCTTCCTCCCTCCCTCCCTCTTTTCTTCCTTCTTTCTTTTTTCCTCCCTCTCTTTCTCCCTCCCTCCCTTCGTCCCTTCCTTCCTTTCCTCCCTTTCTGATGACCCAATGGACTGGAGTCCTGAGTTCAAATCTATCTTTAGACACATATGAGCTATGTGACCCTGGGCATGTTAACCTCTGTCTGCTTCCATTTTTCTCAATGTAAAATGGGGCTAATAATATCACCTCAGGGTTATGGCAGGGATCAAATGAGATAATACTTCTGAAGTGTTTAGCACAGTGCCAGGCACATAGTAGGAACTTGATCAATGCTTATTCCTTTTCCCTCTCTCTCCTTGGCAGAAATGGTTCTAGAATCAGTCGCAGACACTGCATTACTCTTTTTTTTTCTTTGCTTTTTGGAGGGCAATCAGGGTTAAGTGACTTGCCCAAAGTCACACAGCTAGTTTTTGTGTCAAGTGTCTGAGGCCAGATTTGAACTCACGTCCTCCTGACTCCAGGGTCGGTGCTCTATTGACTGCACCACCTAGCTGCCCCCACTGCATTACTCTTAACGAAGCCTTCGATTTCTAGCCTTTCTGAGCTGCCAGATCACACTGTTGGCTCCCATTGATAACAGCCACCACTGAGCTTGTAATCCCCTAAGGCTTGAGAAATTTTTCAGGTGAAGTGACATTTAGCAACACCCCACCCATCTTGTACTTGTGATGTTCATTTTCTTTTTAAACTTCTATGGAAGACTTACATTTAACCTTATTAAATTCCATCTGATGAGAATTGGTGTAATCTCTGCTAACAACAGGGTAGAGTACAAAAGGAAATCACTTCCCTCATTCTAGAAAGGAAACCTGGATTAATGAAACCTAAGATTTTATATATACTTATATTTATGTGTACATATATAAACACATATACATACATATACACACATACACACACATTGTGCATGCTCTGGTTGGGAAAAACAAGTCAATTGTTGACTCCTACTGAGCTTGAGCAGGTCCACTAAAAACATCAGGTCTTTTTCAGTTAAACTATCATCTGTCTATATCTTTTCACTTAATTGCAGATTTGACTTTTGAACTTGTATTAGATTTATTTCATCTTATGTTAATTCTTGGCACCCCTTCTTTTTTATCCAAGTCTTTGGCAAGAATGATAAATAGCAATACAGATCCCTGGGGCACTCCACTACAGACCTCTGTCCAAGAGTTGACATCAGCTCATTCACAACTGCTCTTTGGGTCCAGCTGTTCAACTAGCTCCATCTCCACTTAAATAAATTATAATCTGTGTCTTACCATCTTGGCCAAAAGGTTAGTATGAGAGTCTTTGTTGAAATCTGGTCCTGAATCTCTGGACATGTCAGGTATTAAACAACAGGAAAACACTTTTCTGAGATGAGCAAAGTGTTGATGTTAAGGCAGCCACAAGAAACAGTGCATAGGGTTGGGCTTAGAGTCAAGAAGACCTGAATTCAAATTCTGCTTCCAACTAGGTGTGTAATCCTTGTAATCACTTGACCTCTGTCAGACTCAGTTTCCTCATATATGAAACGAGGATAACAATAGCACTAATTCACAGCGTTATTATGAGAATAGAATGATATATATTTTAAGTTCATTATTTTGTTGGGGTTCGGTTGCTTGAGTTGTGTCTGACCCTTTGTGACCCCATCTGGAGTTTTCTTGGTTCTAACATTGATGTAGATATGGATATAAAGACTTGTAGTGGTAGGGGAAGATCCATATATGTTTGCATATGTGCATGTATGTTTTATGTGAATATATGCATAATGATAAGAGTTAGTATTTATAAAGCACTTTAAGATTTCCAAAGCATTGTACAAACCATCTCATCTTATTCTCACAACTACCCTGGGTCATTGCTGTTGTTCTTCACTTGCTTCTGATTCTTTGTGACCCCATTTAGGTTTTTCTTGGCAAAGATACTGTATTGAGTTGACATTTCCTTCTCTAGATCATTTTACAGATGAAGAAACTGAAGCAAACAGAGTTAAATGACTTGCCCAGGGTCACACGGCTAGTAAATGTTTGAGGTCAGATTTGAACTCATGAAGACGAATCTTCTTGGTTCCAAGCCCAGCACTCTTTCCACTATGACACCACCTAGTTGCCCTTTAAAGTGCTTAAAGGGTCTTATTGTTATTATATTGTATGTCTCCTCCTCAAATACAAGGTTTTTTCAGGGCAAAACATATTTTTTTGCTTTTTTCTTTTTATCTCTAGCACATAGTAAATGGAATAATATGATATATTTCCACAGCAATAATTGATGGGTAATAACACTTATTGTGGTAGGAATGTTATTCTACTCAATACTGGTCTTTAAATAATTGTCTTTTTAAAAATGAACTTCGTTATCAACTGATACAAATATTTCAATATATCAAGAAGGAAAAAGAATATGATTGAACCCATGAACCTCTGCTGGAGAAAAGGTATTTTTTCTTTTTGGTGCAATCCTTTTATTTTTTTTTTATTTTTTTTTATTTTTTAAATTTTAATTTATTTTCTTGGTTACATCATTCATTTCCGCAAGGTTTTGAGTTACAAATTTTCTCCCCTTTTTGTCCCTACCCCCCAGCCCAGAACCTTGATCACACTGTAA
>CM053601.1:169632081-169663299 GCA_028646575.1 Pseudocheirus occidentalis | reverse complement strand
GGGGGGGGGAGTTGGAAGGAGTTCCATCTAGGATTTCTTTAGTGTGGAGGATTTTTTTTTGACCCACAGATCCTTTATGAGAAATAAGAGCTTGGAGATGTAAGAACTGGCATCCCACCCCACCCTGACTTCAACGCCAAGATCATAGAAGTGAATTTAGAGAGGGGGCATCTAGGTGGCATAATGCAAAGGTTTCAAACTCTATTGGACCTCACAGAATTAATAGAGGGGTTCGCCAGGCTGTATATAAAGATCTTAGCCTACCATATATTGACTTAGAAAACTACAAATCACAGTTATCTGTGTTCTATTGTATTTTTATTAATTTTGTTAAATATTTCCCAATTACATTTTAATGTGGTTCAGGTAACTCTCAGAGTGAGAGCCAGAAAATTGACATTTCTGTGCGAGGAATCTATCAGGTTAAGTTTCAGAGGGTCAAGGAGGCGGATGACTCCCTCCAAAGGACAGAAGCAGGGTGATAAACTCTAGATATCCCACAGTTGCCAAGAAGCCTGCCAAAATTAACAAAACAGTGGCCTTAAAAAGTTAAAACTCCTTAAAAACTCCTGGGGGGATTCTTTAGGGAGGAGAGAAAATTCATTCCAGTTGAAAGCTTACAACTGTAGAGGAGACGCATCATCCCGATTCGTGCTCTCACGGAATTCCTTTCCCAAACGGACGATTGCCCTCATTTTTCCCAGGGTGGGGAAGTCCCCCTTCTTCACTGCTTTTCTCCTTAAGATTCCAGACACTTTTCTCTGGGGATTCTCTGGAAACTGGGGATTTTTTTCTGGGGCAGAGCCATGAGACCAAACCCAACGACTATCCTCCCTTACACCCCCAGACTGTAGGTCCCTGGGATGGGGAAGTTTGACTGACGTTGGGAAGATGATGATGGGGGTGGGTAATTTCCACTTGCCTCTTACTGGGCAAGTCCATCAGTTGCTGGCGGATTCCCCTGGGAAACACTTTTTCCCCTTCTTTTGCCACATCCCTGACTGAAGAAATGAGAGAGAAAATTAGCATCCAGTCAGAGAGAGAGAGAGAGCTTAAGTGTTCAAGGCAGGAAATCTGGAACAGACACTGCATCTAATAAGCCTATTATTAGAGCCTCTTGGCAGAGGGGGTAGGCATCGAGTGTTAATAAAAAGCAGGAGCTTTGAGCTCAGCAACGAATAGTCTCAAACTTAGCAGCAGCCTGTGCTCCCCCCCCGCCCCCTCCTCTTCCAAACCCCAAAGGATGTTTTGCAGAATGGGTGTTGCTTGCGAACAAACTTTCAGTTAAATAAATGAGTCATAGGACGTGGGTTAAAAAAAGAAGAAACGTGCCGTGATTTCCCAACGGACTCGGCTGTTAAAATAATGCAAAAGAGAGGCTAAAGTTTGAGCAGATCGGAGCCTCATTCAAAGTTTTCCATTATCAGAGCAGTTGTCTCAACATGCAGCATCATGCTGATGGAGTCAGTCAGTAAACATGGGTTCAGCTCCTCCTGTGTGTCAGGCTTTGTAGTAAGTGCTGGGGATACCAGAAAAAAAAATAAAGGACAATTTCTACCGTACAGTAGCTCCTGGTCTGATGGGGGAAGACACACGCAAACAACCTAGAACAAACAAACTAGTTGTTGCTAAGTTGTTTTTCAGTGAAGTCCGACTCTGTCCATTTGGGATTTTCTTGGCAGAGATACTGTGCTATTAGCCATTTCCTTCTCCAACACATTTGACAAATGAGGAAGCTGAGGCAAACAGGGTTAAGTGACTTGCCCGGAGTCACACAGCTAAGCCACATTTGAACTCAGGTCTTCCCGACTCTTGCTAGGCTCGGTGCTCTATGCACCGCTATCCCGCTGCCCCCAAACACGCCATAGACTACATGAATTGGCAATGATCAGCTGAGTGAAAACCTTAGAACTAAGGAGGATGGGGAAAGGCTTCTTGTGGGACTTCAGCTACGACCTGAAGAAAGCCAGGAAGCAGAGATGAGACGGGAGAGCATTCCAGGCAAAGAGGATTTCCAGGGCAAAAGCCTGGCATCTGGAGATGGAGTGTCTCCTGGGAGGAATATGGAGGAGGTCAGCGTCACTGGGAAGGCCGGAATGGGGCTGCTTTTTAAAAAGTTGGGCATGTCAGGATGGTATTTTTCAGGATTTTGCCTTGGGAGGCACAGAAGTAGAAATCTAGAAAGTGAACACTGTACATATCAGGGTGTCTATTCTGGCTATTGTAATTGTAGAATCCCACCTCCATACCTTTGCAAAGCCATCCCCCATGACAAGCATGCTCTCTCCCCTCCATTCTGCTTCTTGGAATCCCCCAGCTCAACTGTAGAGCCACATACTACAAAAGACTCTTCCTGAAGATCCACCCACCTGTTAGTGCTTTCCAGAAATACCTTGCATAAATTTTGTTTGTATTTATCTGTGTTTCCCTTCTGGATAATGTAAGCTCCTTGAGGGCAGGAGATGACTAGTTTTTGTCTTTGTATCTCTAACCCTAAACTAAGTGGTTATTGGGAGAGCTAAAACATTGGATGGAGCCCTGGGTCTGGAAATGGAAGAGCTGCCTCAGACTTTTACTAGCTGTGTGACCCTAGACAAATCATTTAACCTGTCTGCCCAAGTTTCCTCATCTATCAAATGGGGGTAATAATAATATCTACCTCCCAGAACCGTTGTGAAGATCAAATGAGCTAATATTTGTAAAGTGCTTAGCCTTGTGCTGGCACAAAATAAGTGCCATATAAATGTTAGCTATTATTAAATGAGAGAATATTTGTAAAGTGACCGGCACATAGTAGGTGCTTTAAAAGCCTTAATAATAAATATTAAATTAACCATTTAATTAATAATAAATTGAATTAATATTTAATAATTAAATTAATAAATAAGTAGGTGCTTACTAAAGCACATTTCCTTCCTTTATTCCCTGTGCTCATAAACCATGGAAGTCATTTTAAACTGAGCACCATTCATTTTATTTTTTAGAACAATTTAAAATGGTAGTATTGAAAGTGAGCTCAGTCCCATGGTCCAGTTGATGCCCTGGTACCTAAAGCTAGGCTCCTAGTTACATCTGGTTGAGAAGAAAAAAGAGAGAGAGAGTCTTTTCCTGCGTCTTGTAACTGCTGAGCCCCCATCCGTGGTGTCCCTGGACACAACTACGGTCTAAATTCTCTGCTTCTCTTACAGTGCCAACAACATGCCCAAGCAAGTGGAAGTCCGGATGCACGAGAGTCACCTGAGCTCAGACGAACCCAAACGCAGAAACTTTTGCCTGAGGATATGGGACAGCCTCGGGAAGAACCTTCTGCTTTCTCTGACAGTATTTGGTACGTCCTGGATACAATCCCTTCTCTTCTTACATGGCCCTGCCTGAGGGAAGGGGGATTACAGGAAGGGGGATGATTAACCTAGAGAAGGACGAGCCATCCATAATAACAATAATGATGATGATGATGATAATGATGATGATGATGATGATGATGATGATGGTGATGATGGTGGTGGTGGTGGTGGCTGTGGTGATGGTGATGGTGATAATGATGATGATGGTGATGATAGCAAGCACTCACCAGGCATTGTGCTTTACAATTACTCTTTCACTTGATCCTCATAACAACCCTAGGAATCAGGTGGTATTATGATCCCCATTTTAGAGATGAGGAAACTGAGGCAAATAGAGGTTGAAGTGACTTGCCCAGGGTCGCATAGCTAGAAGGTGTCTGAGGCTGGATTTGAACCCAGGTAGCACTGAAACCAGGTTCAGAGTTCTGTTTACCATGTCACCTAACTGCCTAAAAGAAGAACCAAATTAGAATTTTATCTCAGATTGTGATCCTGGACAAACCACTTAACTCCTAAGCTTTGATTTCCTCATTCATAAGAAGGCATAAATAATAATAGCACCCATTTCACAGATGGGATAATTTATTCAGAGGACTGGGGTTTAAATATAGCTCTGCTGCTTGCTAACTTTGTGACTGGATGGAGATCTCCTAACTTCTCTGGGATTCAATTTCCTCATCAGTAAAGGGAGGAATCATGCTGATGGTGGGATTCTTGAATTGTTTGTGTGTTATGGACTCTTCTGGAGCCCAGTCAAGCTTCTTGATTTCTCAGAATAATGTTTTTAGAGGTAGAAAAAATTACAGAAGATTACAAAGGAAACTATATTGAAATAGAGTTTTCAAGATAGGCATATACATATATTGTATATATAATATATTGATGATGATATTATTACTGATTTATTTATATATGTATATATACACATATACATTGATCGTTGTATTGCAATAGAATTAGTTTCCTTGGAAATTCCCTGTATTTTATAAATCTAAAAAACATTCTGAGAAGTCTGTAAACTTGACTGTATATACACAAAAATGTGTGTTTATTTGCATAACATTATATCTAGATATTGTTGCATTATTATGTGATAACATATGATATATTAACAATTATATAATGATACATCAATAATTATCTAATATAATGTCATATAATACAATGTTATATATAATTATATATAACATATCTAATAATTGTATAATAGTATCAAACATAATGGTCGTTATATTTTATATAATAACTAAATATGATTGCATTATATATGTGTATGTATATGTGTGTATATATGTGCATGTGTATGTATATCAATATAGGTACATAAATAAAATAACAAGTTCATAGACTCCAGAGTATAGATCCCTCCTCTAAGGAGTCCGATGCAACCCAAGTCCCATGAGGGCATATATAGATCCAGTTTTGTTTTCCTTTCCCAGGGATGGCTTAATTCCTGGTAGATAAGAGGTACTGCATAAAAGTTAGCCCTTTGGTTTTTGTCTCTGTAATAATGACTGGCATAGAGTAGCCCTGTTATTCATTCTTGTTGGATTGACTCAAAATGACTTGACATGAGTCTTTGGCTTTTCTTGAGTCTCATGCTCTTCATACTGCAAAATTCTCTCTAGGAAATGGGGCTGCTTATATCAATAGCTAGAATAAGATATTTTCTCCTCGATCTAATTTCAGGGATATATAAAACTTCATCTGACCCAAAATATATCCACTCACTGCTGTGATTGAAGACATCTTGTTATCCCACCTGGTTAACATCTTACGTTTTTTTTTTAAGTGTATATTAGCATTAAAAAATAACAAAAGCAATTCTTCTGTTTTCATGTTCCCTTCTAAATTTTTTCCACTATACATTTTTTTTGTCTTGCTATTTTTATTATTGGGTTTGTAGGCATGTTTGTGTGTATGTGTGTGTGTTTTGTCTGGTTGTAGTTAGTGCGTCTGTTGCTGTTATGATAATTCTTTCTTCACCCTGCATTATTTTTTTAAATTCCCCCAAATTTCTTTTATTCTCCATCTGTGACATTTACTGTGATGAAATATTAGTATATTATGCACATGTTTTAAAATTTGGGGTCACCTGAAGGGCAGTGGAAATGCACATGGCAGCCAGGAATAGGCCCCAGTATGTTGTTCACCACCAAGAGTTGCACAAGAGAGAGGGAAGAAGAGATGTCACCCGAGAGGTGAATGGCTGGGCCAGTTGCATAAACAAGAACAAGGAATAATCAATGTCCAGTCTCATGTACTCCATTGGTATCTATGCAATGTCCAGAGACTTAAGTCAGCTCCCCAGCATGTCAGGTTCCCCTGCCCCTGATACCTCATGGAGGCTTCCTAGAAGGGTGTGGATAAGAGTCTCATTGATTTAGCAGCCAGAAAAGGGTCACTATTTGTCCTGTTGAAGGAAATCCCCACCTCGATGATGTCACTGAGTCATTGAAGTACCTACCTATGGGTGTCCATATATTTTCACCAGAGTTACTCTTGGTGATGGGTCCCCTCTAACTTGGGAATAGTATCTTTTTTGAACAACCCAAAGTATTGTTCTTGCTCATTTAAGAAAGATTTCTTTGCAATTTGCTTTTCACTTACTGCATTAAGAGAAGCATTACTTAAATGTATTAAAACAAGATTGTGGTAAAATTCATCCAGCCCCCCAAAAGAAAAAAAAGACCTGAATTTTAAAAATAATATTCATGGGATTTAATATATGAAGTACATAGTAAGAGCCTAGAATAAGCACCTTAGTTGTTTGTAGGTTCGTTTTTATTGATGGTCAAATCATGTCTGGTTGGTGGTCATATAGAGAATATTGCTGTTATTAAGGAGCAAAGCCTACACACAATAAGGGTTATACCTTTTCATGACTATTCCAGTATAATAAGGCTCCTCCTTCATTCAAATAAATATTACTTCAGGATTTTGAAATAAAGATTTTAAAATAAAACTTTAGTCAGGGTATCTCTTTTCTAAGTATGGAGTCAAGAACATGAAGGTTGAGTATCAGCTTCCTGTTTTTCAGATAGCAGAGAACTAGTTAGGCAAATATAAATTTTATATACTTGTGATAAGATTCTTTTGGCTCATTCCACAAATTACAAAAAAAATCATCAGCAAACTTGAGAGAAACAAAGGCAAGATGGCTCATGCTGGTGTTCCCTGGGTGGGATCCCAAGATCTCATTAAGCCTTCTGCAAACAGGATGTGGACGAAGATGAGTTTGTCATTCTAACCAACAGGGGCCAACCCACTGAGGAAAGGGCTCCTTAGAAACAAACATCTGTCTGTCCTCAGGTAACTAGACAGAAACTAGGTGATTCAGAGAAAGAAAGTTAAGTCTTCATAAGCTGGATCATCGTGGTATAGTGGATTGGATACAGCCTTCCACAGTCCTCGGACTTGAGGTCACTTCCCTCTTCTGACTACTGCCTATGAGACCCTGAACAAGCTGCTTCCCCTCCTCGGGTCTCAGTTACCTCATCTGTAAAGTGGTGAGCTTGTATTCAATGGGCTTTGAGTTCCCTCTGAGGTCTAAATGTGATCCTATAATTTAACGGTTGCAACTTTTTGTCTCTCAGCCTCGGTTTCCTCATTTGTAAAATTAAGAGGTTGGCCTTTGAGGTCCCTTCCAGCTCTAGATGTATGAAAATTGGTTCTTTTCCACTGAGACTATTAGCCAGGACTTGTTTAATCAGCAAGGATAGAGGGCCTCGGGGCAAATGACCTTGCACCAGCTCCCACTAACAGCTGATGGCTGCGGTTCCCAGAAAGAACCCTTGTGTAACTTCTCCATCTGTTTCGTTTCCTCCCTTAAGAGACTCTGCCCATCACATCCATCTGTTCCTTGGCCCTCCTGCAGCTCAGTTACTCTGGGCTGTATTGGCTTGGAGTTTGGGGAACAGATATTCATGACCTCTGATGAGTTCACTCAGAACAGTGCCTTTGGACTTGTCACTGTGGGTGGATTTTCCACAGGTCACTGAGGACTTCCTGCATCTCTGAACAAATGGGATTTTCCATTTTTTCAGACTGAAAGGGGCTAGGGGAGAGAGTAGGGAATATGCTTAGAGGCCTTTGGACCTCTTCTCTCTCTGCCTCTGATTCTGGACCCCACCAGCGTGCTTTAGCACTGACTCCTGAAGTCAATGCCTTAGTACATCCCCCTTTGAGGTTGCTGCAGGGACTTTTTGGCCATAGAGAACAGCCCAGTCACTCTTGTGGTTTCTGATGTGGTCTCGAGCAGTTAACTGTAGACTCACAAGCAATTGTATGTGTGAAACAGTCCAAACTGACTCACACAATCCACCACCAAAGTTGTTTTGACCTACAAAAAATAATAATTAATAAACAAAAGTAATTTTTACCCAAACCAAATAACAGAATAGGAACTCTAAAAATCTGGTCACATGCAAAAAAGGTGAGAGAGAATAGGACACAGTGGAAAGAGGGGGCCTGCTTTGGAACTGACAGGACCCAGGTTCAAATCTGCCTCTGACACATGGTGGGTGTATTACCTTGGGTGAGTCATGTGCCTTCTGTGTGGCCCAGGAAGCTCCCCAAGAGTCTAAATTACAGCCCAGCTGCTGATCTGCCTCAGTCCAGACTGTCATTGTGTCTCTGAGACCCCCTCGAATCCTTCAGGACTCTTCTCCATTTCCCCCAGAAAGCCTTGCCTGACCCCTCCCCATTGTGCTCCCTCCTTCCCCAAATAATCACCTCGGTAATTATCTTTTTACATGTTATATGCCACCCTATCCCACAATGTCAGGAAAGCAGCAAGTAGAAAGAAAGTCAAACCCCAACTCTGGAGTCACAAGGCATGGGTTTGAATCCCACCTCTGATATGTACTACCAATTTGCCTTGGATAGGCAATTTCAATTCACTGGACCTCAGTTTCATCATCTAGAAAATGAAGCTTAAATGACCTGTGAGATCCCTTTCAACTATAAGTGACCCTTGAGAGAAGGAAGAATTCTCCATTCCGCTTTGTGCTCCCAGTGCCTTGAATAGTATCTTGTATACAGATGGTGTTTAATAAATGCTTGTTGGATCAGACTGGCTTTGAGCGCTGTAGGGCATTTCCACATGAGAAGCTCCTCATAGAATTGAAGCCATAGCCGCTGGTCCCTTCCATTATATATGTCTCTGTTTACCTCCCTGCCTATCTTTCTTACCCCTTTTCTTTTTCTCTTTCTGTCCTTCTCTCTCCCCCCATGTTTCTGTCTCTTTCTCTTTCCCCTTCTATATATGCTCATGTGTCTATACATATATGCACATACATACATACATGCATGTACATGTGATCTCGAATGAGATCATGTTTGCATAATGCTTTGCAAATTTAAAAATACTCAAGGAGTATCCTTTAATATCATGAGCATAAGATCAGAGATTTAGATCTGGGAAGGACCTCAGATCATCTAGTGCAGTCCCCTCATTGTACAAAGGGGGAGACTGAGGGCAGGGGGAAGCAGATTGCCTGGGGGCTCACAGCTCTTAAGTGTTGGAGGTGGGATTCAGACTCAGGTCCTCTAACTCCAGAGACAGTGCTCTTTTACAAATCGTTCCTCTACCAAGCCTGTACTGATGCATGGTCAAAAGATGGACTAATCCTGGAGAAATAATCAAAATACTTTCCATCGGTATCCCCATCTCCCTCTCTTTGATTTGAGGTAGATGGGAAGGATGGAGATGAGAGCTACTGTTGTCTCTCTAGGTCTGTCCCACCTCCAATCTCCGGGATTTTATGACTGAATAACAGATCCCAGAAGGACTTTTTGAACACACTCTGCATCACTCTCCCAGCTCCGGTTTCCAGAGTAATTAAAGCTGGAGAATTTGGGTCCTTCAGCACCACGAGCACTAACAATGCAGGTTTCTCCTGGGGTTATGTTTGTCCTATACCATCATCCCCATTACAAAAAGCCAAGATAAAGGAGGACTAGGACACTCTGCAACGTGGTCTTTGGGGACAAAAGCTTTGCTGATTCCTTCTCCCTTTTTCCTTACAGGAGTCATCCTGGGAGCTGTATGTGGAGGCCTTCTTCGCTTGGCGTCCCCCATCCACCCTGATGTGGTCATGTTAATCGCGTTCCCTGGAGACATCCTCATGAGGATGTTAAAAATGCTCATTCTCCCTTTAATTATCTCTAGCTTAATCACAGGTGAGATGGAGGGGATGTAAATGTGGGAGGCACACGGGCTCTTGTCCTGGGCTGCCAACTCACCATAAACTAAAGATCCGGCTCTATTGCAAATGGAGCCACGAGTCAGTAAATAATGTTTCTCTTGCATTGACTGTCTTTTTGGGGAAACTGAAATCTGGTCCTCTATCCTACCTGGATGATTTAGGAAATGAAAAAGTGTCTCCTACCCTCAATTTATACAATCAAAGATCTTGATGGTACAGTGGACAGAGTGCTGGGACTGAAGTCAGGAAGACCCGGGTTCCAATCCAGCCTCTGATACTTACTAGCTGTGTGACCCTGGGTGAGTGACTTGCCTTAGTTTCCTCACCTATAAAACAGGGATGGTAATAGCACCTACTGCAAGGATTATTTTGAGGGTCAAATGAGATAATAATTATAAAGTGCTTAGCACAGCTCCTGGCACATAGTAAATAAATGTTAATTTTTGCTGTTATTATCATCTCCCACGGTTATTGAGGATCAAGTGGGATAATGTTTGAAACCATTTTCCAAACCTTACAGCAACACATAAATCCTGTCAATTATTATTTAGAGATGGAAGGAACCTCAGATGCCTTCTAGATCAGCCCCATCATTTTACAGATGAGGAAACTACATCCCAGACAGGTGGTGTGACTTGCCCAAAGTCACACAGGGAAAAATGCCAAGGCCAGGATTTGAACCCACCTCCATGGTTCCCAAACCAGCATTCCTTCTACTGTTCCAAGCTGACTCCCTCAATTAGAAGTGCTGTTCTCACAACGGCCGATCCAAATTGCCAACACAGGGGAGAATTGAAACAAAGTACCATCAAATTAAAGGAGAAATCTGAAAGAAAGTCCAAGAAAATCTCCAAACAAATAGAAAGATGCTCTAGTCCTCCCAATGTGGAGACATGGGGTATGAGAAACGGGGTTGATTTTGGGTCCCTAGCAGACGACTTAACACTTTTTTGTACTAAATTTCACTTTGTTTGATTTAGACCATTGTTCTAGCCTGCCAACATCCTTTTTGATTCTGTCTCTGTGCCCCAAAGGATTCCTTTTACCTCCCAGGCTTGATTCATCTAAAAATGATGGATGTCCACTCTTTGGGGCTGAATGGTATTGTCTAGATAACTAGAATGGGCTGGGTCATAGTTTTCCCTGCTCTATTTCTTTTGTCTCTAGGTCTGTCTGGCTTGGATGCTAAAGCCAGTGGGCGCCTGGGGACAAGAGCCATGGTCTACTACATGTCTACCACCATCATTGCTGCTGTCCTTGGCGTCATTTTGGTTTTAGCCATTCACCCAGGGAACCCCAAACTGAAGAAGCAGCTTGGACCCGGGAAGAAGAATGATGAAGTGTCCAGCCTGGATGCCTTCCTTGATCTCATCCGAAACCTGTTCCCTGAAAACCTTGTCCAAGCATGTTTCCAACAGGTAACTGAAAATATACCTTTTCTCCATTGAATCTGACCTTCTTGGGGGTGACCTAATAGAGATGTTATTCCCTGGGATTCTGGTACAGAAAACTAAGGGATGATCTGTGTTGCAATCTCTCTTTCTCTTTCTGTCTCTCTCTGTCTCTCTGTCTCTGTCTCTCTCCCATTGTCTCTGGATTCCTATCTTTGTATCTCTATCTGATTCTCTCTGACTTTCTCTGTCTCTATCTCTGTCTCTTTCTGTCTGTTTTGTCTCTCTATCTTTGTCTCTTTTGGTCTCTATTTCTTGTGTACTCTCTGTGTGTGACTGTCTTGGTTTCCCTATCTTTGTATTTCTCTGTAAATATATCTAATTTTCTCTGTCTCTCTCTTTTTGTCGCCATCTTTTTATCTGTTTCTTGATTGCTGATTTTCTGTATCTCTTTTTAGCTCACTCTATCTCTTCACCCCTTTCTCTCTCTATCTCTGTCTCTGTGTCTTTCTTTGTCTTTGTTTCTCCCTCTCTTTTCTCTCCCTTTCCCCCTTCTCCCTCTCTCTCTCTCTGTCTCTCTCTGTCTCTCTCTGTCTCTCTCTCTGTCTTCCTGTGTTTCTTTGTCTCCCTCTCTCCTTCCCTTTCCCTCTCTCCTTCCCTTTCCCTCCCTCCTTCTCTCTCTCTGCCTGTTTCTGTTCCTTTCTCTCTCTTCCTCTCTCCTTCCCTTTCCCTCTCTTCTTCCCTTCCCCTCCCTCCTTCTCTCTCTGCCTGTTTCTGTTCCTTTCTCCCTTTCTCTCTCCCTCTCTCCTTCCTCTCCCGTACTTTTCTTGACATATCTGTCACTGCCCCATGAGCTCCTCATTGTCTTCTTCTAAAGAACATGACTGTCCCGTGCTCTGTACCAGCTGAGGCACATTTTTCCTTCAGTGCCCTTTCAATGAGAGACAGAATGCCAAAGTAGACAGAATGCTGGACTTGGAGGAAGACCTGAGTCTAAATCTTGCTTCTGATACTCACTAGCTGTATGACCAGGAGCAAGTCACTTTACTTTCCTGACCCTGGTTTTCCTTATCTGTAAAATCGGGATTATACTTGAAGTGTGTCTCTCACAGAGTTGCCATGAGGCTCAAATGACCTAAAAAATATGTAAAACCACTTTTTGAGCTTCTAATAGCCCTATGGGCTACCTTCACCTCCCTAGGCTTCACTTTCCTGATCCATAAAATGGAGGGGGGGCTAGCCTACATGCCCTCTGAGGTCCCTTCCCACTGTAGCTCCCAGATCCTAATTATCCATTGATCCCCAGAAGTCCTATCATCTGAGATTAGACATCTCCAAGTGTCCATCATTTTGGTAGTCACAGCATGGAATATGTCAGAGGGATACCAGCAAGTCCCCTTCTGTCCAGGCAGTTTTATCTTTCTGGGCAGAAAATATTCAGAACCAAGCAATTAGTGGGCAGCCATCTGGCTTGGGTTACTCTACCATATCCTCCTGACTTGCCAGAGACAATTTTGGAACTTTCCCAGATTATCTAGGCTCTGGGATGGTAACTCCTGGAAGCTGGATGGGGCGGACAATTATGGAGGTGGGAGAACATGTCTAGGTCCTCCTCCTCCTCATGCTAACTCATATCCTAATTCTGGGACATCCTACAGGCATGAAGGAGACACTCATCACCTACTCTTGGTCAGGCATAAATTCTGACTTGTTTTTTTTCCAACAAGGGGGTGTGGGATGGGGAGGGAGAAGGGTATTTTTGTTTTGGCACAAACACTGTCTTGCACACTGGCCTCCCTTTTGACCAATGGCTTGTGTTTGCAAAGTAGCTGGCTAATGTCGGAGAGAAGACTGTCCCAACATTCCAAGGGGGTTGACCCGTTGGACCTTCACATTATTGGAGCCCTATTCTGACCCACTGAGCCCAGGGCCCAATGCACACTCCCACTTAAAAAAAAGTTCTCAAGTCCTATACTGTCCCACAGGGAAGGAGTATCTCCAAGCCAGGCTTTGCAATTATTGTATTCCTTGGAACTTGAATTAGATCTGACCCCAAGGGCTCTGGATGGATGGGAAAGATGGAGGTAAGGGCACCCTTGAAGCAGTATTGTTCTAGAAGAGCTCATCTTCTTGGAACAGTGGTGTGTCTGGAGGGACAATGACACATCTGATGACTCATCTCAGTGACCCCAAGATGATACAGCAAATTCAGGACCTTGGGTGGGAGAGACTGTCCAAAGCCGATTCACTTATAGAAACAGACTCAACAGGAAGCCAGACTAGTTTAGGGAAGTGAAATCTCCCATCTCAAAATGACTTCCAATCCAAATCCAATAAACATTTATTAAGTGCCTACTGTATACAAGGCGCTGTGCTAAACACAGGTTTGTATGTATTGGGTTTCTAGGTTTAACTCTACAGTTTAACTCTCACTTCTTTTACCTCTTTCCCCTATCATCCCTAATGTCTTAGAAGGGTTCATACTTGTTGATCACAAAGATCTCTTTCCTCAAGAGACTGACTTCTCAGAAGTGTCCTCATAAGGATTTTGAGCTAAGCACTGCCACTCACTAGTTGGCAGTTAGGGGGCGCAGTAGATAGCGCTGATCCTAGACTTAGGAAGATCCAAGTTCAAATCCACACTCAGACAACTTACTAAGTAGGTGTGTGACTTCTGTCTGCCTCAGTTTCCTCAACTGTAAAATGCAGATAATAGCAGCACCACCCAGTGTTTGTCCCGGTGCCTGGCATGTAGGAGGCTGAAAATAAATGCTTGTCCCCTCCCCTTCCATAGTTCTGTGATCTTGGACAAGGCACAAAAGCTCCACCAGCTCCAGCCTACTCATCTTTAAAAGGTATATGGGCAGCTATATGATGCGGTGGATAGAGCTCTGGGTCTGGAGTCAGGAAGACTCATCTTGAGTTCAAATCTGGCCTCAGACACTCACTAGCTATGTGACCCTGGGTGAGTTACTTAGCCCTGTTTGCCTCAGTTTCTTCACCTGTAAAATGAGCTGGAGAAGGAAATGGCCAACCACTCCAGCGTCCTTGACAAGAAAGCCCTAAATGGTGAGTTGGATACAACTGGAACAATTCACAACAACAACAAAGTATATATAATTATACCTGTAGTGTAACAGGACCCTGTTCTGTACTACTGTGAGGGTTACTCCAGGAGCAATGTGGAACTGGGCACCACATTTTCCATCACATACATGCAGACACACACACACACACACACACCACACACACACACACACATACACACATACACACACACACAGAGTTAACAAGCGCCAGCCTAATCCCTTTCCCTGGCTATAACAATTAGGGACGGTGGGGGGAAGTTGCTTGGGGCTTCTTTACAAAGCTTGTGAAATGAACCTATGCAGGTTTATAAGTGTCTCTTTTTCACCCCCTCAGATCCAAACAGTGACCAAGAAAGTGATGGCCACCCCCAAGCCCAGCGAAGAAGCCAATGCCACCAGCTCCATCGTCTCTCTGCTGAATGACAGCAAAACGGAGGCCCCCGAGGAAACCCAGCTGATTATTAAGAAAGGCTTGGAGTTCAAGGATGGGATGAACGTCCTAGGTAGGGGGGCCTCTTCGCCTTGTATTATGTGGCTCTTCACTCGCCGGTCCACCCTACTCAGGGAGAACGTGGCTTTGTTAGACAGACTCTGTTCTTCAGAAAGAGGAAAGGGACATGGTTCCATCTGAAGCCAATGGGATAAGACCATGGGCCATAACGTATCAGACTTAGACAGAGGAAAACTGGGGTCACATCCTGCCTCTGCTACATCCTAGCTGTGGAATATGGGCAAAGGCCTCAGCTTTCTCGTCTGTAATATGGGAAGAACTATAATATTTATTACATATAGTATTATAGTAAACATATAGTATTACAGTAAACATTTACCTAGCAAGGCTTTAAGGAGGCATCTCGCCTGTAGGAATAATTTCATTCTTTGTCCGGGTATCCCCAGTGCCTGTCACATAGTAGGCCCTTCATAAACACTTTTTGGTTGATTAGATCACGTGTATAAAAAGCTTTGTGAATTTTAAAGCGCTCCATCAACATAAGCTGTTCGTTTTCCTGCTGCCTCTCTCCAGCCATAGCCTCTGGGTCAGTATTTGCCCCGGCTGCCTATTCATACTGTTTATTTTACTCTGTAAGGTTTGCAAAGCACATTACATATGTTACCTTGTTCGAGCTTCAAGACAACCCAAAGTATTATTCTTAGCCCATTTAGATCATTGAGGCACAGAGAGCCAGAGACTTGGTCTGGCTCATAAAGCTACAAAGTATCTGAGACAGAATTTGAACTCCCATCTTTCTGACTGAGCCTAGCACTACACCCGCACACTAACTGCCTCTAGCTCAGAGCCTGGCCCTTGGCAGGTACTCAGTCAGTCCTCGCTGGTTGCTCATCAGTCTCTGGGTCAGGCATTCTCCTCCCTGCAATCTCCTGCCACGGCAGGCAGGCTTTGTTCTAGAGCAGAGGTTCTCAACCTTCCTAATGCCTTTGTCCTAGAGCAGTGGTTCTCAACCTTCCTAATGCTGTGACCCTTTAATACTTGTATGTGGGCATATCTGCATGTTGGCAGACCCACCCGGAGATGGATAGAGGAGCGGTGTCTCAGTTCCTAAGACTATCAGAAATATGTGTTTTCTGATGGTCTTGGGTGACCCCCCGTGACCCACGTGAAAGGGTTGTTTGACCCCCAAAGGGGTCACAACTCACAGGTTGAGAACCACTGTCTTAGAGCATGTGGATGGTATGCTCTTAATCCCACTGGGTTATTGCGAAGATCAAAGGAAATGATATTTTAAAGCATTTTGCAAAGGTTTAGGGACCCATCATCATCATTGCTGTCTCATGATGGTACTTGATGGTTTTGATAGAATGATGGTGCTTAGGGGTGCTTAGGAGGAACTGGGGGTCAAAAAGGATGAGAGGAAAGGGAGGGGATACTGAAAGAATGGTGGAGGATGGGAGAAGGCCAGGAAAACCAATCCCTCCCTTATGTACAGCTTTATTTCTCCTGATGCCAACCTGGCCCTTATGTCTGCATCATCCGTTTCTGGGAACCAGTACTTAGATATGCATTTCGTAATGCTCTCTATCTTTTGGTCATAAATTCTTCCTTTCTCCATAGATCAAAAAGGTAAACTATTCCTTGCTCTCCTAGTTTGCTTATAGTATCAGCCTTTATATCTAAATCATGGACCTATTTTGACTTTGTCTTGATATAGGGTGTAAGATGTTGGTCTATGCCCGGTTTCTGCCATACTGTTTTCGTTTTCCCAGAAGTTTTTGTTCAAGAGTGAGTTCTTATCTCAGAAGCTGGAGACTTTGGATTTATCAAATAGTCATTGATTACTGTGTCTTGTGTACCTAACCTATTTCACTGATTCACCACTTTATTTCTTAGCCAAAACCAAGTAGCTTTGATATCAAAGGATTAGGGCCTATCTGAGATTGGTACAGGGGAACTCCAGCTGCCAACATCCTTCCTGAAACAAAATCTTGTATTGGTTGAAAGGATCCATTCTGTTAGGAGAGAGACAGAGACAGACAGAGACAGACAGAGAGAGAGAGAGAGAGAGAGAGAGAGAGAGAGAGAGAGAGAGAGAGAGAGAGAGAGAGCATGATGTAATGGAAAAAACCAGAAAAGATCAGCTTCAGCTTCATAGTCTGGTACTTCCTAGCTATGCTATCATGTGCACATTAATATCTTTTAGCCTCAGTTCCCTCATCTGTAAACTGGGAGAAGGCTCTTAGGGAAAGTAAGTTAGAAAACTCAGAGCATTGTAGAAACAGGAGCTCCAACAACAACAAGGAAGGAAGAAGCCCTTACTGTGAGCCGGGCCCTGTGTGCTAAGCATTTTACAAATACTGTCTCATCTGATTCTCACAACAGCTTATTATCCGCTTTATTGTGGAGGAAGCTGGGACGAACAGGAATGTAGGATTTTGAATTGGATGTGACCTAAAAGCTGATCTGGCCCAACCCCTTCATCTGACAAATTCGGGCAACTGAGACATAGAAAAGATTTGTCCGGGGCCTCACAGCTAACCATAGAAAGTTTGTATTTCAACTTAGGTTTTTTGGCTCAAGTAATACTGACCACAAAAAGAAGCAAGTGGGAGGGGAGAGGAACATTTTCCTCTATCTGCACGGATGTTTGGCCAGCAATGTTCTGTGTCCATGCTACCCAACAGCTGTTCTGCTCCCTGGATTGGGTCTCCATGACCCTCTCAAGTCATCTTCTGTCAAGTCAGGACCTCCCTACTTTGTGAAGTACTGCACCATTTGCAAGAGAGACCAGTTTCCTACACAGTCCAGAGGAGAAGCAGCCTTGTGAAGAATGGGGTCAAGCCTTGGGAATGAGTCACCCAGGACGTTTCCAGAGCTGTCTTCCAATGCTGTGACTTCTGGGAAGCCACCTAACCTGGAGGGAGGGGGGGAACTGCCGAGTTCCGACCCAAGTTCACTCACATAGGACTTGGAACTCTGGTTAGATCTGGAGATGAATTGCTCAGGTCAGTCAGGCCCCCTTACAGAGGAGTCCAGTTGATTATTCTATATTTACAGAGGGAAATGAGAAGCCTTGGATTGTTTTCCAAGGGCAGTATAAAACTTTGGGAAAACCACAGGCAGCCTCCTGAGAGACTTCCCATTTAGAAATCCCAGCAGAAAGCCCAGTTCTTTCCTAGTCCCCCTCTCTGGAAGGCAGCCACCATGGTTTTTTTCTTTTCTTTTCTTTCTTCTTTTTTTTTTTTTTGGCCTGGGAAAGGCCCTAGGGTAAGCCCTCAGAATAAAGGGGGGCAGAGCCCTGTTTCTAAAGCACCCACTTCTTTTAACTCAAACCACTTCTCTGTAGGCCAGCCACCAGAAAAAAAGATCCCACATGTGATACTGAGAATGGAGGGGCATATGAGGTTCCTACCATTCCTGAGGCGGAAATCTTTGGCCTTTGATTTCACTTCCCCCCAGGGTTTAGAAGACTTCTGCTGGCATTTCCACCATGAACAAACCAAAACTTTGTCCCATAGCTTTTCTTCCAAAGATATTACATGGTCTTCTGATTGAGAGACACCTCACAGGCCAGTCCAGACTTACCCAAGTGAGATCATATGTTTAGAACTTAGAAGTCATCTGGTCCAACCTGAACATTTAATGGATAAAGAAACTGAGGCCTGGAGCATATAAATGACTTGCCCAAGGTCATGTTGCTCCTAAGTGGAAGAACAAGAGTTTGAACCCAGGTGCTCTGATTCCAAATCTAGCCCTCTTTTTATTGTGCTGGGCTGTTACTTTATGACATAACCGATAAGTGGGTACCTAAACATTGCTCACAGACCTGTACTGTGTCCTGAAGCAACCCATTCCACATTTTTTCCCCTTATGTAAAATCTATATTTTATTCTTCGTGATTTCTATCCATTCCTCCTCTTCTTCTCTGGGGTCCAACAGGAAAAATTCACATTGCATACCTTTGAATGCTTGATAGCAATCACGTGCCCCTAAATGAAGGCTTACCCTAGGGAAGAAGATTGTAGAGGGTCTGTGAACCTGTATAGGGGAAGAAGTGACATTTTTATTTTCACTAATTCTATATGGATTTCACACTTCTTTCAATTGTTTAAAACATTACTCTGAGGAAAGGTCCATAGGCTTCACCAGACTGGCAGTGGGGTTCATGACACCCACATGGTTAGGAGCCCCTTCCCCAGGCCTTACACTCTAGCCTTATTTTGTTCCTTCAACTGTTTCTCATGTATGGGAATGATCTTGAGGACTTCCCTATCCTGCCATGCCCTCCATCTTACTCACGATTGAAAATGTGCCTTTAGGAGCTGGGATCTCTCCAGGCCAGAGGACAGCAGGCTTGGATGTGGTGCCTCTCTTGGTGCAGCATGAAATTGTCCAGAGTTGGTGCTTCCTAACAGTACATCTGGACACATCCGTTTTGAAGTCAGTTTGATGGAAAATTTCCAGATCTGTTCTGGATCCAATTTTCACAAAGCCTAGGGCTTTCCTAGGCCAGTCACTCTATCCGGGTAGCTTGGAGGTACTCAATTGAATTTACTGCCAGCGTGTCCAAAAGGAATCGCTCATAATCAGATGGGGCCCATTAGCAAATAAAAGCAACAGGTTATGTTTGTAGCTTAAGAAACTTATTTCCTACACTTTGTAAGAAATCTCTTCCCTCCACCAATGTTAAAAGATGCTAAATCAACTGGAATTGTTTTCTGTGTGTGATATGATGGAAGTGGTGATGATGGTGGGAGAAAGAAGGGGAAAGGATTGGTGGCAGAGAACTGAATGTTAAAGGAATAATATCAATCCAGGTTAGCTGGAAGCAAAAATGATTGTGTTTACATAAACCCCAAACAACCAGTCAAAAAATGAAAAATGGAATCAAATCCATTATTTTCTTATTTAGATTCCAAAGAGAAGGAAGGAAGGAAGGAAAGAAGGAAGGAAGGAAGGAAGGAAGGAAGGAAGGAAGGAAGGAAGGAAGGAAGGAAGGAAGGAAGGGAGGAAGGAAGGGAGGAAGGAAGGGAGGGAGAGAGAGATGGAAAGAGAGAGAAAAAGAAAGAGAAAGAAAGAGAGAGAGAGAAAGAGAGAGAGAGAGAAGCCATTTGCTTCTTTTGCAACTGATTTGATTTGTACGTGTAGATCAAGGATAGTCTTGAATTCTTAAGCAATGTTTGATTAATTTCAAACTGACTTGTGCCAATATCAAAAGAAGAATGAAAATGGATTTCATTGTTTTAGGAATTCCACATTAGGTTTTGAGATAACTGAAGACACCCTAGGATCTCCTTACAAGTTAAAGAAAAACATGGTCTTGGTGTAAGGTTTCAATAACACAAGTTATAGAAACATTCTTTTGGATGTGGGACGGGAAGAGCCAAGTCTAAAGTCATCTCTACAATTTATTCCCTGTGCAGCTTTGGTTGAGTTGCTTTGCCCCTCTGGCCTCAGTTTACTCATCTGTAAAAATAAAGAGCTGGACTTGACTTTTGACTTCCTTCTCAGTTCTAGAGCTGTGATCCTATTATCCATCCTGTGAGCTCTTTGGACCTTACCTCTTCCTATGTAGAATGAAAGGGCCTAAATGATCTCCGAGGCCCCCTTCGGCTCCATACCAATGATGTTGTAAAACCTCATTGAGAACATCTGCTGGCTGCTCCCCCTCCCACACTCTCCCATCCTGTAATCCAGGTCCTAACATTTGCAATGTAACTCCCAAGTCCCAGCAAGCCTTTCCCTGATTAATCCATGATTATATGGATTTCTATTACAAGTGATTTCATAGACAGGGAGGAGAGGAAAATGAGTTAGCTAACCTTCAGATTACAATGAAAATGGATTCAGCTGCCTAATGATTCCAATAGTGGCTTACATTACTATCTTGCCCATATGGAAAATGTTAAGGAGGGGTATAGTTATCCAGGGAGAAGGCATTTCCTTTGTGAAATGTAATACATTTATTTTAAATGATTAATTGTTAGACTTGTAGGTCTAGGTGGTGTAGTGGATAGAGTTCTGGACTTGGAGTCAGGAAGACATCCTCCTGAATTCAAATCTGGTCTCAGACTCTTACTGGCTGTGTGATCCTGGGCAAGTCACTTCACCCTGTTTGCCTCAGTTTCCTCACCTGTAGAATGAGCTGGAGAGAGAAGTAGCAAACCACTCCAAGACCTTCCCAAGAAAAGCCCAAATGGACTCACAAAGAATCGGATACAACTGAAAGAACTCAACAATTGTTAGACTCATAAGCTATAATTCCCTGAACAATGTGATACAAGGAAAAGAGAGGTGTGGATTTTGATTCAGAGGAGCTGCATTCAAATCCCCCTCATTTATTAGCTGTGTGACCCTGGGGAAATGACTCCTTTTATGCCTCAGTTTTGATTTATCTGTATAGTGAGGAGGTAGATAAACTTCATGGCTTCTAATGTCTCTTCGGCCTCTACATCTATGGTTTTCAGATCTTACCTTCTCTGGGGTCTTGGGTAATTCAGTTCAACAAATATACATTGAATACCTGTGCCAATCACTGCATCATGAGGATGTTCTTGTCCTCTGGGAGCTTACTACATTCTACTGGGAAGGTAGCAGGGGGAGGCACAACACATAGACAGAACAGGAAATATAAAACATATTCAAAGTAATCATTTTGAGAGGGGAAAGATCCAAAAGTCCTAATGTAGGAACAGCCCCTGAGCTGGGTTTCAACGGCCTCTAAGGATTCTAAATGGAAGTGAATGCATTCCAGACAGACATGGGAGCCAGCTGCTAGAAAGGCATGGCCATGAGAGGAAACTTCGAGTTCCAAGCAAGATTAGCATTAGTTGCTATGCACTAGGTGTTAATGTTGAGCACTGAGGATGTGATTAGAAGCAAAAAGAAAGGTAGTGCCTGGCCACAAGGAGCTTACCTTGGAAGAGAACAAAAACACAAAAAGGGCCTGAAAAGCAAAGGAGCTGAGACTGGAAGTGAAGTGATGATGCCCACTCAGGGGCACGATATCAAAGTCCAGAAAGTCGGAAGTGTGGGTAGCCTGGGCCACTTTACAAAGTGGAGGCCCCGAAAGGGATTCAACAGTGAGAGAAAGGGCTTGGCCTCAGGGCAAAATGTACCAGGGTGAAAAGGTCCTAGATGCTCTATTAGGATATAGCTAAGGACTTGTACTGAAGACTCCAAAGTTAGGAGCATACGTACAAATATTCAGTGGATAAGTAGCAGGTCACTTTGGCTGTAGTGGCTAGAATGGGAAGGGGAGTGACAGAAAATCAACCTGGACAAGTCACCAAAACTTTCTGGTCTTCAATTACCTTCTCTATAATGTATGAGTTTTGGATAAAATCACCTCTAAAGTCCCTAATAGATAGGAGTGTTTAACAGCAGACTGTCTGGAGCAGGAGGTGAGAGGAGGAAATATATGCACGCACATAAGTGTGTATAAATATATACATATATATATGCAAAACACACTTTTAGTTTAATTTACATGAACACTTTCTCCATCACTTTCCAGAAGTCCAGAAAGCAACAAAACAATAAATCAAGTCATGACTTGTAGAATTTGCCAGTTTCTGAGATGTAAATGCTGTCACTGAAAATTTAATATTCAGCTCTTTTGATTGGATTAGATCTGGTTCCAGCACACCCGTGCTTATAGTTTGAAATTTATGAGCTTATCATCTGAAGGGGCAATGAAAGGAGCAAAACGCCTTCCTTGTCTTACATCCTTTCCTGCGATGTGATTCATCCAACAGGTCTGATAGGCTTCTTCATCGCTTTCGGCATTGCCATGGGGAAGATGGGAGAGCAGGCCAAGCTGATGGTCGACTTTTTCAATATCCTGAATGAAATCGTCATGAAATTAGTGACCATGATCATGTGGTAAGTGTGAGTTGTTTAAACCCGGTTTTTCCAGAAATATAAGGATGGATTCACCTGTGGATTATAATGGGAGAATCTGAAAGGCAAAAGAGAGCATTAGAGCTCATTGTCTGATCTATCACCCAAAGCAAGAATCCCCTTTATGATATCCCTGACAAACAGTCATATAGCTTATAATTAAATATGTAGAGAATACGGTGGTTTTGTTTGATGTAAAGTTGGACAAAGCTTCCAGTCCCACCAGTGCTATGTTGGTCTTCCCGATTGTATTACTGAATTGATTTATATGATAGCCAAGGATATTACAACAAATTCTGCTGGCTCTATGGTTTGAAAACCCCTGGGCCGTCTTTAATCCTTTGGGGATACAAACCCTAGTCAGCCACACCTAGCCAGCTAATTATAAAAGTCCTTAGTCATTTTGAAGTTTATTTTGAACTAATATTATCTTTCTGTGGCTCTTAATCCTTCAGTTTGTTTAGTTTGAGTTATGATCTGAAATTTCCTTTCAGCTTCAATTATATCCATGAATCACTGGTCAGTCCCCCTTCAAATTTTGCTGGGGGGGTCTGCTTAAGAATACAACAAAGGACCACACAGGATTGTGGTGAGGTGACTTTTTTTTAACCCTGATCCCACAAAGAGCCCCTGGTTGCCAAGCAAATCAACTTGGGAACAAGACAGAAAAGGCCATTTCCAAGTAGAACTGGGATGACTGTTGACCTTTGACTTACTTTCTACCTATTCATGTCAATAAGCATTTATTAAAGTTTTTATTTTGTGCAGGTCATTGTGCTATGTGCTAGGGATACAAAGGAAGAAAACCCAACAATTCTTGCCCTCAATGAGCCTAACTTAGTTGGAGCAACAAGAAATATCTCTGTACTCCCCACAAATGCATCCAGGGGAAGGCAGTTTACTGACTCAAGAGGTAGTCCATTACATTTTTGACAGCTCTGATTCAACCTAGTTCTGTATAGTTTCAGAGGGAAGTTATAGGGAATTGGATTTTTACCTGATTTGTTCTCAAGCTAGGAAGAAAGGAGTTCCAGTCCTGCCTCCAATAACTCACTAGCTGTGTAATCTTGAACAAGACACTTACCCTTTCTCAGCCTCAGTTTCTCCACCTGTAAAATGAGAGAGCTAACTTCAATGGTCCCTAAGGTCCCTTCCAGCCCTAAATCAATAACATTCAGCTAGTTGAACATACCCATCATGTCCCTTTGCCCCCATATTCCTTTCTCCCAACTATATATACCTCCTTTTCACTCTTCTTAGGACAGGATTTTTGACCCCACCCCTTGCCTTGTTTGAAGACAGAGACTGCAAGTGGAATAATTATCTCTCCCCCCCCCACCTTTCTTGAAACTGTCTCTCAGTAAACATAGACTGGGATTGAATTAGCTTTTTTGCTATCACATCATGCTACAGTCTGGAGAATTAAGCCCCTAAATCTGCTTAGTCATATTCCCTCATGCACTAGCTTGTGTTTTTTAAAATGACATTTAGTAGGAAGAAGTAGTTTTGTTCCATCATTCCAGCTCGCTGATTTTGTTTTTCATACTGATTCTATCATCCAACTCATTAACTTTCCCTCTCAGCTGTAAGAGTTGATAAACATGCCTTCTTTGTTTTCATTCAAATCATTGATGGAAAAAGTCAAGCTCAACTGGGCCAAAGGCAGATTGAAAGCAGAGAATTGCTAGAGGATGCTGGATGGCACGTAAGAGGAAAGGATTGTGCCAAAGCAAAGGGGAACTCTCCAAAGGAGATTTTGACCCCTTAAGGAAAAAGATAAAAATTCTTCTTTGCAGAGCTTCCAGGAAAAACAGTCATATCACAAAGAGAGTAAAGAGCCCAACCTTTCTGCTTTCAAGGACTAAAGAGTGAACTCATGTTTTTAAGCATGAGAAGATCCTGTGCTATTCTCTCATTTTACAGAGGATGCTAAATTTCTATTAAGTTTGGATGCTAAATCTCCACCTTGTAGAATAAGTGGATTTTTGTCTTATTCACATTTTCCAGATGAGTACCCCTATGACGGCTTGGCACCTGCCCACCTTCACAGTCTTGCCTTAGATTACTTTGTGCATTTCATGTGCCAGCCAAATGATCCTACTGACTCCTCTCCAAGCCTCAAATTCCATCTCCCGACACCATCTCTTTGAACAGGCTGTATATTCTGTCTGGAATGCAGTCCCTCTTCACGCCTACCACCAGGATTATATCCCCTGGCTTTCTCAGGGGTCTCAATTCTTTGTTCTTCTGGAGGAAGCCTATCCTGTTCCTTCCAGGTCTGAGTGTTGTCTCCTCATATTATCATATAAATAGCCATTCACACATTGTGTCCCTTCCCCCACATCCCTCTCTACCTTTTGCAGGCAAATATATTTTCCTTGAGGACAGATACTGCTTTTAAAAAATTTAAAACTGCCTTTAATTTTAATTGAAATACAGTGCCTTTCATTTGATGAGAGTTTAATACATGTTTATTGGACTGGATTTGTGCTTGTAGACAAGCCAATAATTCTGAAATTTAGGCTGGAAATTGACAATAGGATGAAACACATATGTTCTCCATGAGGCCCTGCCTCCCAGAGGAACCAGGACACTGGGCTGCCATGCGAGAGTTTGGCTTGTACATATGCTCTTTGTTGGGTTGATGTCAGTTATCTCTAACTGCCCTGTTAGTCTCAGTGGAAAAAGCAGAATAATAATGAGCCAAGCTGTCTTTGCTGTCTGGGTGGATAGGCTACTGTCAGGCGTTCTCCAAGGGCCAAGACAGAAGAGGACAGAACCTGCTATACTCACTGTCTGGGCTTAAATACCCCATAAAATAGTGGTCTTGGTAGCTGGGTCAGCTCAATGTGGACAATGTTGTTTATTAAATAGTTGATCTGGGAGGCTGCTTGTTAAACATCCCAGATGAAGCTGAGACTTCAGGCATTCATTTCATGAGAAGAGCTTCAGCTAATGCAGCAACTACACATTTAAACAATCCATTCCAACCTCCTGAGCCTAATCAGAGAGCATCAGAAGAGCAGAGTTTATAAATGCACAATAATAGGGTTAATGCTGCTGAATAGTCAGGCTCATTATTATCTGCTGGCACTTCTAGAAGAATAGCTTCTTCAAATACTTTAATAATTCAGAGACCCGTGATTTCATTTATGTGAACACTCCTCCCATCAATCAATGCATCACCAAGGAGTTAAGTACCTATCATGTGCCAGGCTATGCTAGGTAATGGGGAACAAAATGAAAGCAACCCTGCCCTCCAAGAACTTATATTCTACCCAGAGAGACAATGACTCCCTTTAAAAGTAGATACAGAAGAACAAAGACTGTCTATCTATACACATATATGTATAAATATGGGGAGAGGGAGAGAGGGGGGAGGGAGGGAGGAATGGAAGAAGAAAGAGAATAAATATACGTTAGAGAGGAGAGAACTATCATTTTGGTGGACTGTGACTGCTTTCATGTAGAAAGTGATGCTTGAGCAGAATTTGGAAGGAAGAGGTGCAGGTAAATAGGGAGAACATTCAGGACATGAGTGATGACCAGTGCAAAACATAGAGAAGGAAGACAGAAAGTTGTATGTGAGAAACAGAGAGAAGGCCTCTTCAGCTGGATCACAGAGAATGGGAGGAGGAATAACGTCCAATGTGACTACAAGAGAGATTGGGGTAAGCTTGTGAAACCCTTTAATATACACATAGGGTTTTAGATTTGATCCAAGAGGCAATAAGGAGTCACAGAAATTTATTGGTGAGGTTTGTAACATGGTTAGACCTATGTTAATGGAAAATCCCTTTGGCAGTGGCATTTTACAGATGAAGAAACTGAGGCTTAGAGAGAAGAGGGGACTTAAGGCTATAAGATCACACACAGAACCAGAAAAGACCACAGAAATTATCTAGTCCAACTCCCTCTTTTCACAGATGAGGAAACTGAGACCTGAATGTTTCGAGCTGCCCAACATCACATAGACAGTGAGTGTTATATTAATCTTTGATGGAGGACAAAGGAAGGAGGATAAAGTGATTTGTTTCCCAGCCCATCTCCCCAATTCACCCCCACCCCTCATGGAGAAATGAAATCAAAAGAAAGGATTCTATGGACTTGTACAATAATTGTCCTCCTGTTTTCCATTCTGGCCCTTAGCTCTGAGCCTACTTCTTTCCCAGGGGATTGGGTAGTTTTGATTGACAAAGGCCTTCTGACGCCAGGATTAATTATAACCAGTGATTTTTAGGCTTGTGTATTCTGCTCTCTAAAGATGGTTCGAGCCATCACTTTCCCAGCAACCTAGTGAGTTAGCCAAGAGCAGCATCCCCAGTTCATAATCTGCTACCTTATACAGATCAGTTCAGCCTGGGCGCCGACACATTTGCTGAGGAAGGAGAACCCATGTTTCCCTGAAAACGTTTCCCCTCCTTTGGATGAATGTCTTGTCCATAGGTTGTGGCAAAGAGAAGGGAAAATGAATGGAGACCCCAAACAGCTCTTGTGCACGTCTGCCCAGTATTTTTAAAAGGGTAATTGTTGTTTGGGAAAGAATTGACTATTTGTGTTCATAAGGATAAATGTTCTTTTGCTTTGTCAGAAAGTATATTCAGCTGGGTTATTTACAATTTGTTAGCTCCATGAAACCCTTACCCTTGAGACATTGACAGTGATCTATGGGGCTATTGTTTGGTGCCTGGAGAATGGAGAACGAAGATTAAAATCACTAGATAGCTTCATATGTGTGTGTATGTGCGTGTGAGTGTGTATATAAAATACACACACATATGTAATATATGTGCATATATGTATATATCATATCAGTGCCCTGTGCCTGCCTCCCTGACTGCAGAAATGTCCAAGAGTGAAGCAAATAGTCATTTTCTGCACGTGAGTAATTGGAAGCAAGGAAGCCTTTCAACACAATGAACAGACTCTTGCGGTAAGCATTTCATTCTGGGTCATCCCCAATCATCCTGATGAATATCAGGTCACTGGATCCAGATGGCTCTGGAGGTGAAGGTGAGGCTGTCACCATGACATCATTTCCTTGATGCCATCATCCTCTATGAAAACAAAGGACAAACGCAACAACAGTGGGAAGACACACACCAGAGATTCACAGGATGAGAGGCCATGGATGTCACCTGGTCTATGTTACTGGAGGGAATCACCACGTAATGCTACCACAAATCCATTGGACAGCATGGTGGGATGGGAATATTGGCATTAGGAAGACCTCGGTTCCAGTCTCACTTTAGAGAGTGGAATTGTGTGACCCTGGGAAAGGGTCCTTGAACCTCACTTTCTGTCACCTGTAAAGTGTGGATAATTAGGATCAGAAGTTTCTTCCCCAAAGAATTATGGCAAATCCCCATGGGAAGAACATTACATTTGGAGTCACATCCCACTTCTCTCACTTACCCAACTTCAACAAGGCATGTCCAGAGCCTCCATTTCACCCTCTGTGAAATGGAAAAGTGGAATGTGGCAGACAATGAAGTACCTTCTAGCCTCAAATCTAAGACCCAAAGGTTCTGATGGACCATTTTGTTGGTGATAATAGTAAATACAGCAGTCATGTAGCACAGCAGATGGAGCACTGGGTCTGGAGTCAGAAAGATCTGAGTTCAAATTTTACCTTAGACACTTATTAGCTATATAATACTGGGGAAAGTCACTTCACTGTTTGCCTCAGTATGTATACATATGGATTTTCCTTGAAGTATGTCTCAAATACACTACTATCAGACTTTGAAGCAATAAAGCATTATCTAATTCAAACTATTCATTTGGTCTGCTAGCCTCTCTCTCAAGGTTGCTGAATAGAAAGACTATTGGGCTAGGAATCAGGAGTTCAAGATTCATCCAATCATTTGGCATTTATTAAGTACCTACTATGTGGAAGGCATTATGCTAGGCACTGGGGTCACAAAAATTAAAAAAGCAAAACAAAACAACTGTTCTCCTTGGCTCTAAGAGCTTTACAATTGATAAATTCTAATCCTGGCTCTGCCCTCTCAGGGGCACCCATGAGAAAATCATTTTAACTCTCTGGGTCTCAATTTGCACTCATGTAAAATAAGACATGGGACCAGTTGGTCTTTAAGATACCTTCTGACTATAACATATTCCACGTTCTGAGGTCCCTCCCATTTCTAATTTTATATGTCTGTGACTCATTTATTCCAAAGCAGTATGGCTTTGTTGTATTTGCTATCATGCTTAGGTTAAACTGCCACCTGTCTTCCAGGGAATGAGAGAGAGAGAGAGAGAGAGAGAGAGAGAGAGAGAGAGAGAAAGGGGGGGGGAAGGGAGAGAATGAGTCACATGTTTGGACATGTGACCCATATTGCCACTTTTACAGAACAAAGACCAGAAAATCAGAGAAGAGAAGCATCCTTCCCCAAATCACAGAAGATGCCGTTACAAAGCTGAAAATTAGTATTTTTCCATCTCAACTCCCAGTCTTATATTTCCTGTATGAAACAGTGCTGACTTTTTCCTTTTACTGAGAATTCTGGAGAAAGATTTTATTTTAAAATTTTGATGATAAAAATAAGTATGACCAAGTCCTCTGGAAGCCAGACCAAGGCATAAATAACATCTAATGAATCTATGACCCTTTTAACAGCCCAACAACTTAGAAGCAGTTGGGTGGGAGAGTACAGAGAACTGGAATGGGAATGAGGAAGAATGGAGTTTGAATCCTGACTCAGACACTTACTAGCTGTGTGGCCCTGGGAAATTCATTTAACCATTCTGCCTCAGTTACCTCATCTGTAAAAATGGAGGGTGGTAATATCAACTACCACCCCAGGTTGTTATGAGAATCAAATGATAGATAGGATAGACAGATAGATAGATGATAGACAGACAGACAGATAGATAGATAGATAGATAGATAGATAGATGATAGATAGATAGATGGATAGATGGATGGATGGATAGACACACATATGTATACACACACACACACACACACACACACACACATATATATATATAATCTATATCCACACATTCATATATCTATATACACACATATACACACATCTATATACATAGCTATACTTAAACAGATCTATATACACATATATAGATACACACATAGTGTTTACACATATAGGTATATATAATTATATGTGTAAAATGCTATGCTTAATATATACATGCACACTTATATGCATAACATTTTAAATATGCATATGTATAGGTACACATATATGCACATATGTGTAAAATTCTATGCCTAATATACCCATATATGCATAAAATTTTGCCTGTGTGTATGCATTAACATGTGTGTGTGTGTGTAAAGTGCTATGCAAGCCATAGCATACCACATAAATGCTTATATTAGTAATAGCAGTAGTAGGAAGACCCGAATTTGAATTCTGTCCCCAGCTTTGAGATGTTGAGTAAGTCACTTTTCCCTAGTCTGCTTAAGTTTCTTAGTCTGTAAAAGGAGCACCTAGCTCATAGGGTTGTTGTGGGGGTGAAAACTATATATTTGTAAGGTGCTTTGCACACCTTAAGGTGCTAGGTAAATGCTAGCTATTACTGTGGCATAGTAGTAGCAGTATCCAGAAGAGGCAGCCATATGGGTATGTCTTTAAGGGGACTTTAAGGGGACAGGTATGCTGGGGTCCCATTTGAGGAGCTGAATCCCCTGATTAACTTTATTCAATGCATTTTCCTTTGTCTTTTCTGTTCTGTAGGTACTCTCCCCTGGGTATCGCTTGCCTCATTTGTGGGAAAATCATCGCCATCAAGGACTTGGAAGTGGTTGCCAGACAACTGGGGATGTACATGGTTACTGTGATTGTGGGTCTCATCATCCATGGAGGCATCTTCCTCCCTTTGCTTTACTTCGTGGTGACCAGGAAAAATCCTTTCTCCTTTTTTGCTGGTATTTTTCAGGCCTGGATCACAGCCCTGGGCACAGCTTCCAGGTAGACGATGCAAGAAATCATTTCTCTTTCTCCCTCCATCCCTTTCCCCGACTCCCGCATCCCTGGCTTCTCCTATCTCTAAAACTATTTGTCATAAAAACCAGTCCTGGATCTTATTACAGAAGGATAATTTTGTATGAAGGAGGTAACTGAGCAAGAATTCAAATCAAGAGCCTCTGGCTGTTCTAAGGGATCATGTTAATAAATCAGGTGTCTGGGAATTCATCTAGTGTAAGAATTCCCTCCCTCAATGATAAAAATCAAAATCACAGAATTTTAAAATTAGGGGCGGATCTCAATGACCATCCAATTGAACCCAAATACCTTGAGTCCATCTGTAACTTAGTAAAGAATCTTAGATACCTAAGGCTTGGAGAGTTTAGGTGCTTTACACATGGTCATGCAGCTAGTAAGAGTTAGAGACAAGATTCAAATTCAGGGCTTCCAGACTCCAAATCCAGGACTCTACACTCAGTCTTGCTGAGTTTCTATGCATGTTTCTAGGAAATGTTCACTAGGAAGGAAGAAATACTGGCTAATAGCTCTTTGCTAATATTTTACACAATATGAAACTATAAAACATCCATGCTCAATTCAAACCAAGATTTCTTTTTATTTTTTTGCTTTTTCTTTGGAGGGGGGAAAGCAGGGTAATTACCCAAGGTCACATAGCTAGTTAAGTGTTAAGTGTCTGAGGCTGGATTTTAGCTCAGGTCCTTCTGACTCCAGGGCTGGTGCTGTATTCACTATGCCACATAGCTGCCCCTATACCAAGATTTCTAAGAGAAATTGTAATTCTCACTTGAACTATTTGGTTTCCTCATATGGCCCCCCACCTTCCTCTCCCTCTCCCTTTCTCTCTCCCTCTCCTCCCCTCCCCTCC
>CM053601.1:169559543-169631581 GCA_028646575.1 Pseudocheirus occidentalis | reverse complement strand
CCCCTCTCCTCTCCTCTCCTCACCTCTCCTCTCCTCTCCTCTTCTCTAATTGTCTCTTCTTTCTCTCTCTCTCACTTTCTCCTCTCATATTTTATCTCCTTTTAAAAACTTTAAATTGTTTCATTACAAACAGCATTGAACATCAGCAAGTATACTTTCTTAGTAACGATTTAGATTTGAAAATAATAAAATTGCGTAGCACTCCCTCTTTTATATACTATCAATAGGAATAACCAATCTTCTTGGTCAATTACTTTGGCTTTAGACTGGATCCTTTCTCAACCCAGAAAAAGAGATTGACACCATGTAAAGAAATCATAGGTTGTAACCCATCTTACATAATAATTTCATATCTAAACTTCACTACATTCTTTTGATCAACTTATTTTAGTAGAATTCCATAAGGAATCTTGAAAACTTCTCAGTCATTCCCCCTAAGTCCCTATATTTTTTTTGTTTGTCCATTAATTTTCATTAACTTTATCATTATTATTTTAAAAATAATTTTATTCTTTTTTTCAGTTCCTAAATATCTTTCTCCTTGCCCCTTCCCTATTGAATGAAAAGGCAAGAGAAACAAACCCTATTACAAATTCTCATTTGCTTTAAATATCTGTGGTGAATGTATAGCTCATTCTCTGGTTTTCTTTTTCCCGTTCTTTGCATTATTTCACAAATCTTCCCATACTGCATTCTTTATATTCTTATGTGTGCTGGTCTTCATTACATTATAAAATTCCATTGCATTGAAGTTCCACGATTTATTGAAACATTCCCCTGCTGTTGGACTTTTTTGCTGGTTTCCAGGATTTTGTAATTATGAATAATATTGCCATGAAAATCTTTGGACAGTCCTCCTTTGTTGTTTTGGCTAATACTGTCAGAGACAATGGAATTATTGGATCATGTCCCTATTTTTTTAAAAGCCTTCCAGAAGCCTGTCATGAAATGTTCTTTTTCTCAACCCTGAAACTCCCCAACTTCATCTTCTTGGAAAATGCTCTATTAGGAATGCCCCATTGCTTTGATTTTGTGAAGAGTGGTTCTTCCAAAGCAGGAAAACAGATTCTGAGTATAGAAAGAGGCAGGGTTGACATACTTGGGCACCTTTTGGAGACAAATCAGAAATTCACCAGCTACCTTGCCTCCTCATAGGCTCTCTGAACTCCATATGAACTTCCAATTTGCAGCCAGAATGAGTTTCTCATGGGTATATGTGACATTAATAGAGGAGAAGCTCTTTCTTCATTTACCAGACAAACCTGATGTGGAAGAAACCCAAGAGAACTCCTGGGGACCAAAGAAAAGAAATCTTCCAATCATTTTATGGGTCAGATTTTGTATTCTAAATCACCAGGTATTGCTTTACCAACGGTTTCCACAAAGGCAATGATAGTAAGCTTGCTACAGTTGACTTTTCCTTACTTGTGTATGTGGGTCTACAGAATTTGAGTTGAGTTAAAATCCCACCCTGGCCACCTACTACTTATGTGGCCTCTACTTCCTCCTTTGTAAAATGAGAGTATTTTATGAGATCACCTCTAGAGTCCATTGCCAAGCTAAATATATGATGAACCATCACAAAACAGGACAGGAGTAGGGTCAGGTGAGGAAGATGGGAACCCTGTGGTCTAGCATTATTTATTCTCCAAAACACAGAGAGCTGAACTGAGGTTAGAGTCTCTTTCATAGTCCAATAGTTGTTGGCCAGAGAAGATTCCATTCAGGTTTTCCATAACTGACTGAAGCATTCAGTGTCTTCACAAGACCTGGACTATGTGAATAAGTCCAGGTGAATAAGGATTTTTTCCTCCGTTCCTTCTGGGCCTTGAAAGCTTCCCATTTGCCTTAGTGTCTCTAATCATAAGTATTCTAGCTATGCCTATGAGAGAAAATTAGTGGCTCTAAAAAACAATCTTTTGGTTAATGACTAGTTTGGTTCACAAATCCCAGAGTGGTTTCTTGTCCTTTTCTCTGATATTACTGTTGAGAACTAAGCAATGATTCATTATTATTAACATGAACATCATCATCATCATAGTTGGATTGACATATCCCCTTTAAGAGCTGTAAAAGCACTTTACATTGATTTTCTCATTAGGTCTTCTAAATAGTTTTGTGAAGAAGGGAAGTATAATTTTCCAGATGAGGAAACTGAGGTTTAAAGATGTTAAAAGACTTCTATAGAGTTGTATGGCAGAAAGAGAAGTAGCTTTGGAGTCCGACAGCCATATCTTATGTTTATCATCTGTGAGATCTTGAGTAGGACAAGGGCCTCTGATTCCTCTTCTGTAAAAAATGAAGGTGTTGGCCCAGATGGTCTCCAAGGTCCCTTCCAGTACTAGGTCTGTCCTATCCTAGGGCTAGACCTGGAAAGCACCATGGAGGCCCTCTAGTCTAATATCCTCATTTTTACAAAGGAGAAAAGCAAGGCCTAGAATGATGGAATCACACAGATAGTAAGAGGCCCAGCCAGATGAGAAACCACTTCCTTTCTCTCCAAATCATTCACTATTTCTGTCATAACCATCATTTTTTCTTAAAAATTAATATTTGGCTAGTGTTTCCTTGAGGGAATCTATTGTGTCAGTGATTGCATACTGAACGCCAGCCCATTGAAATTTAACCCTCAAAGTCACAGGGAAAAGGACCAAGCCTTCAGACAGTCAGATCAGTGCCCTTGGTATTTCAGCAGCTTGTACACCACATAGAGAAATCAAGTATGGTTGACTAGATTTTCTCAGTGGACACATACATGGGACTAGACTGCTCTGCAGGAAGGGTGCCAGAAGAATGGCGGCCCAGAAATAACCTCCTAAAACGGGGATTGTCAAAAGCAATTAGGAGAGAGAACACTTAACAACATGAAGACATTAGCAGCATGGCAACCCTGCTTTGGGGTCATTTGGATGATGGTCTGTTTCCTTGACTTGTGGTATTAACTAGAATGATAAAGAGCTTCAGCTGTTCCATATATAGGAACTGGGCATGTTTTATGCTGGAGAACAGAAGAGACTGACTTTAGTTATGAGAAGGGCTGTCTAGTAGATGAAGGCTTAGGCTCACTTAGACACCATAGGGCTCAGAACCAAGAGTAATTAATGGTAATGGCAAGAAGTTAATTTAGATTAGATGTCAGGGAGAAAATCTGCCTACTCATTAGCATTCTTCCAAGGTAAAATAGGCTTCCTCAGAAGGCTGGGTCTTCAAGCAAAAGCTGGAGGCTTATTTGTTGGATATGCTCCTAGGTCAGATATGGGTGTGAATAAACGGCCTCTGAGGTCCCTTTTTATTCTGAGATTCTGTAACCTCATAGAAGCTTTCAATGTAGGAAAGAGCTAAAAGGATCCAAGTGCCTACGCAGAATGATTTTTCTTTTTTTTCTTCTCTCAGTTAAATTCACCCAGCACAAAGATGAGAGCTCTTGCTTTCTTACTCTCTCATTTTCCAAAGTTTATTGGATCGTTGCATAGCCCTTGGGTGACACTATGTACCAGTGAGTGAAGTAATGAGAATTAGTGGACACCAATGGGCCCTTGAGTGCCCTCAGGCTTATGTATTTCCAGGATCTCGCTGCTGTGAGGCCATCTCTGGATGATTGCATTTAGCTCTTATCTGATGGGTTGTGTGTGTCTGTATGTATAGGGGGTGGGGGCGGGGATGTAGGAATAAAAGATGATATCTCATCGAAACAGCAAGAGGCAGGTAGAAGAAAATTGTCTCTATCCTAATTAGGCCAGGCCTCAAGGACAGGGCTTCCCATTATGAGATAGCTCTAAATGGACCTTCAGAGTATCTAAAGCCCAGATAGATGGGGATAGAACGGTTCTTCAGACCCTTGCCTGGGCATGAGAAGTCAGGAAAGTAGTAAAAACTCCCAGCTGGTTTGGCTGATGCGTTAAGAACAACCAGTATATTATCCCAGAATCATGAATGAGGAATAGGAGGGACTCGGAGACAATTTAGCCCTGCCCTCACATTTTACAGATAAACACGTGACTTGCCCATATCTTAGGCACTGGATATAAAATGTAAACCCAAGTCCGTGAACTCCAAAGCTAATGTTTCATCACAGCCTTCATCACAACAACCTTTCATCTTACTGAAGGATTGCAGTGATGAGTCCAAGAATCTCAGCATAGGAAAGGACCACAGAGTCCAACCCACACTTAGACAAGATTCTCTTACAATACCACCGGCACATGGCCATACAGCATTTCTTCAAAGATTTCCAAAGAGAGATGTTCATTCCATCCTGGGCAGCCTTTTCCACTTTGGCCTAGTTCTGATTCTTACGCTTACCCTTACAGAATGACTGGAGTTCAGAACTGGAAGGAACCTCAGAGGTCTTTCTGCCTACCCCATTGCCCCCAAAAGAATCCCCACTTCAATGTATGAAAGAAATGGTCATCCAGTCTATGTCTGAAGACCTCTCCTGAAAAGGAGCCCATCACCTCTGGAGACATTTTCCTTGTGAACAGCTGTAATCACTAGGAATTCTATCATCAAGCCCAAATCCGCCTCTGGGGCCAAGCAGGAAAAGTCTAATCCTTGTTTGTTCTCTCTCATCTTTGTGATGGACTAAGTCCAAATACACTGAATATTGGAAGAGAAAAATCTGCTACCCCAAAACACTGTACAGCATAGAGGAGACAACACTGCACTGAGAATGAGGGACTGAGATCTGGTCCCGGCAAATTCCCTTCACATCTCGGTACCTCTAAGACAGAAATTCTAGTTCTAAATCTATGACCTAAGGCCATAACCTCTCTGAGCCTCAGTGTCCTTATCCATAAAAAAGTAACATGCATGTTAGACTTCATAGGTCCTTGCAAATATGTATGAAATATTTTAGCACCACATAAATGTCAGTTATTATTTATCACGATAACAGAGAATTAGGGTGGCATAATACATAGTTTACCTTAAGGGAAAATCAAGTGCCTCTGACACACATACATTGTGTGATCATCAATAAGTCACTCAAACTCCCAATGTTCCAGACAACTCACTCAGACAGGAATTCCTAACCTTTTTGTGGGTCCTGAACTCCTTCGGCATTCTGATGAGACCTGTGAAGCCATTCTCAGAATAAAGTGTTTAAATGTGCAAAAGAAAACATACTGGATGACAAAGAAAACTAATTATGTTGAAATGCAGTTATCAATACATAGTGATATGTTTGAGCCAATTTTATATTTATGTTCTTATATTTAACAGATATGTGTGTCTATTTCATATATGCGTATGCAACTATATGAACATAATGTGTAGATATATTTGTGCACCTAATAAAAAATTTGAATATTTTATTTCTATATTTCATGAATATATGTGTACATATAAATTTATGAATATAATATATAAATATGTATGCATATAATAAAAATTTAAATATGTCACATTTATATATTTTATAACATATATAATATACATGCATATGAATGTATAAACATATATTCATATATATGTTTTAAATAAATATTTAATATTTACATATTATTGTTTACACACCCCAGGTTAAGAACTTCTTAATCTTGAGGTCTCTACATAACAACAAGTTATAAATCATGTGCTTTTATTCATCAACGGTTTTGTTTTTGTTTTATTTGGAGTTCCTATGTATTCTAATGAAATCACAAGTCCAATTCCTTTAAAGTGACAGAAACAAAAAATGCAAAGGTTTTGCCAATTTGTTTTGGCCACATCTGGGATTTTTTTTTCTGTTTCTTGATCACATATTCATTGAAATACAAGCTAAGCCCTAAAAGCAGTTAATGATGGTGTCCCAAGGCAATGGAGGTTCCTAGCCACCTGCAAAGTTTTCTGTATAATTTGCACTTGGAGACATTTCCTAAGTCATTCCCCAATATCTATCCATATGGGAATGCTCTTTCTGGCCCCTGGAAACCTTTAGTAACACAGTAAAACATTTGGTAATACAAAGTTTCTATTTAAGGGATTTATCCAAGAGCCCTCAGGAATCTTCATTTCCCCAAATGGGTCATGAAATCATAGGCCCGGCTCTGTGAGGGGAGGGTATGAAGTCACACCATCATCGTGTGTATGAAGGGAGAGAAAGATCACATGCTTCAGCAATGGATAACGTAGGAGAGGCTGAGGAGCTGGTCTAAGCCCATTGAAATAGGGAGTAGAATCATCTTTCCCAGTGTGCTGCTCAGCTCCTCAGCTCATGTACTCAGCAATAATTCACATCCTGGTCCAGTGTCCTCAGCATTTCGAGGGCCAGTTCTGGGGCTGCCCCCAAGGTCTGGGATTGCTCTTGTTGCTCCCATAGAACACACATGTCTTTCCGCCCCTAATTCAGGGATCACTAGAAAATTCTTCCTGCCTCCACGGTGATGTCTAGAACAGATTCTCTTCCAACTCAAACTCAATGCAGCTCAATTAGGTCAGGCAAACATTTCATTTTGAAACAAATAATCTTTAGTTTAATTCAAAATATTACCAGCTGGGATGGCCCAGGTGCAAAGGTGGACTCTGGGGAAAGGGGATTCAGTGTCGCTTGACAGATGTCATAAAAATTCAAACCAATCAGAATTATTTTTCATTCCCAATAGCTAATATGTGAAAGGTTTAAGTTAAATTTCAGGCCTGACCCTCCTGCTTAATTTAGCACTTGGTCCTCTGAACACAGCTCATGACTTGAAGAATGGAAGTAAAAAAAGCCAAGATGGAAACGCTGTAGTACAATTGGAGTCAAAGAACCCAGATTCAAATTCTGACTTTGCCACTAACTACCTGTATGATCTTGGACAAGTCATTTAACTTCTCTGGGCCTTAGTGTCCTCAACTATGAGGTAATTGGAATAGGTGACCTTGTTGACTGACTGACTGACCCCAAAGATCCCCATGATAATTAAATTACTGCCTCATCCCATTTTCTCGAAGGGTTTTGTAAGATGGAGCTTTCTCTTTCTGTGTTTGTCTCTTAGTGCTGGTACATTGCCTGTCACTTTTCGCTGCCTGGAAGAAAATCTGGGGATTGATAAACGTGTGACCAGATTTGTTCTCCCAGTTGGAGCAACCATTAACATGGATGGGACAGCGCTATATGAAGCTGTGGCGGCCATCTTTATTGCCCAAATGAATGGGGTGGTCCTGGATGGTGGGCAGATCGTGACTGTGAGGTAAGTAGCTTGTCCTAAAAATGACTTTTTCCTGTTGTGTTAGCTCATTTCTCTGGGGTAGTTAATACCTGTAGGGCCCCTTGTCTTGAGTGGGAGAGAAACCGAAATGAAAGTTTCCTATAATAGCCAAAACTGGAAGGAAAAAAACACAAAACAATGGCCAGATGGGGAATAAAAGCCAAAAGAATCAGGGCATTGCTGAGGACCTATGGCAGAGATAGGGAAATTTCAAAGGAAAAAGCTCTACAAGCCCTGATACAGTCAATTCAACAAGCCTTTATTAAGCATCTGTTGTTTACAAGACACTATGGTTGGTGGTAAGGATACATACAGGAAGATCCAGTCATTTTATCAACAGAGGTATAGCTCCTTACATCAAAACAAGTCACAAACCATCTAGGACTCATTGGATAAGTCCTAGGGAGTGACCTGAGGCACAAGGAGATTGCCTAGGATCACAAACCTAGTATCAGAAGTAAACCTAGACTTCAACTCTTCCTGATTCTAAGCAGAACATTTTAACCACTATACAGTGCTGACACTGGGAATACAATGCCAGAAATGAAAGGAAACAAGGTACCTGTCCTCAGAGAGCTTTCTTCTTTTCTATATCTTGGAAAGAGGAAAGATGGATAGATAGATACATAAATAGATACATAGATACATAGACAGATGATAGATAGATACATAGATACATAGACAGACAGATGACAGATAGGTAGATAGATAGATGGATAGGTAGATAGATACATACATACATAGATACATAGACAGATGATAGATAGGTAGATGATAGATAGATAGATAGATAGATAGGTAGATAGATAGGTAGATAGATAGATAGATAGATAGATGGATAGATAGATAGATAAATAGATTTATGGATAGATATTGATATTTTAATAAACAGATATTTCTACTTCCTTTATATTTTATTATAAAGAATATACATTTTCATTTTTACCCACAATCAATAGTTTATTCATGTTAAAATTAAACCAACTGTATTTATCATAAAAGTTAGACGGCATATGTCCAAGACTCAAAGGACCAAAGTTTTAGCTTGGGAATCATTAGAGTGAAAGTTCCAAAGACTGGGTTTTTGCCTTTCTGCATGTGGACAGTACTTTACACATCATCCAGCAGGTATTTAATAAATGCTTGACTGACTAACTGACTTTACGGTTGAAATGGACTTTAGCAATTATCCAGTCTAGCCCCATCAATGGACAGGTGAGCATTTGAGGTGAAGTGATATACCCAAAGACACACAGGTAGAAAGTCACAGAACTGGGAATCAAGACCAGCTGCTTTGACTCCCAGCGTAGGGTTCATTTAATATACTATGGATACTACTCATAAGCAATTCTTTACCATGAAAATCTTAGCTACTGTTTTCCTCACTCAGACACCCTTAAATTCAAGGGGCCACCTCTTTCAACCTCTTGCATTTTACAGATGACCCTTGATCTCACAGCATAAGAAAGTGTTTAGAAAATCTTCAATAAGTTAGCATCTAGAACAAAAGTCAGAAGTATTTCTGGATAATCTTCCCTATATAATACTCCCTATATAATATAATAATATAATAACAGCATGAACCCGTTGAACCACCATTGCAAATGAGGCTCATGAATCACTAAAGGGGAGCCAGTGGCATATTGGGAAGTATCAGTTGTATATTAAATTGGACAATTAGGTGGCACCATAGTGCAAAATGCTGGACCCAGAGTTGGGAAGACTCATTTTCTTGAGTTCAAATCTGGCCTCAGACACTTAATAGCTTTGGGACCTTGGGCAAGTTCACTTGGGCACTTCACCTGTTTACCTCATTTTTCTCATCTATAAAATGAAGTGGAGAAGGAAATGTCAAAACCATTCCATTATCTTTGCCCAGAAAACCCCAAACAGAATCACGAAGAGTTGGACACCACTGAAATGAATGAACAACATTAGCAAAATATTAAATTACTCTTGGGGGTTCACAACACATTTTGTTGATGCTATTGAAAGTGGTTCTTAGAATAAAAAAATTGGGAATCACTAACCTATACCATGCCACTCATCAGATATATCTGATAAAGGCATTTAAAAATTTATTCTCTTTAAACTTGAAGATTATCCAGAAATACTTCTGACTTTTGTTCTAGATGCTAACTTATTGAAGATTTTCTAAACACTTTCTTATGCTGTAAGATCTAGAGTCATCTGTAAAATGCAAGAGGTTGAAAGAGGTGGCCCCTTGAATTTAAGGGTGTCTGAGTGAGGAAAACAGTAGCTAAGCATATGGCATTCACTCCACAGGACAAGCTGACTCAGTATAGCTTGTGAATGCAAGTTCCCAGATATTTTTAAGAACTAACTCTTCTTTTAGTCTGAAGAGTGTCGTTAGCTATGTTCTCATCCTGTTCCTATTTTCTTCTTATAAATAGAAATGAGCAGCTGGGACAGGACATTATCCTGGGGTTGAAAGAATGATCTGGGCCCCTCTGGTGGATATCTGGTCACTGGTCTCTCTCAGCCCATTGGTCAAACCCCAGGAAGTATCAGATGCCTTGAAGTTAATCTTTCTTTCATCTGGCTCTGACTTCCCTCACAGGACTGATGAGTTTCCTCCCTGGCAGACCTTTACTGGATTTGAGGGGTAGTTTATAAGAGGGTTCTCTTTGAGGAAAAGGGTCCAGCTGGTTAGCTTTCTCCCAAGATCCCTTGGGTGTCATAAGCTGGCTTCAATTACTGGACACTCATAAAACCTATAAAACCCCACAATCCCAAGATACTGAAATCATGAAGCCATTACCAAGATGGTGATAATCCTTTCCCTTATTTCAGAAAGCTTTATGCCAGTTGAATGACTAATACTATGGGCAATGCTTCCATTTATTTCAGGATTAATCCAGTTGTTTAGCATGAGAAATAGACCAGATTCTCATGAAAGTAGCACTGCTCTATTTATTTCATCTTTAGGAGATGATAGATTTCCTACCACATCATCACTGTCACCATCATCATCCCATGATTCTTACTGAACACCCTCAGAGTATGATAGTTATTCGTGGAATCCTGGAGCTGGAGAGGACCTAGGCAATTATCTAGACACCTTCCTCTACCTGCTCCCATCATCCATTTTGCCCAGAAGCAAATTGAAGCTTGGGAAGTTAGGTGTCTTACCTAGGGTCATCTGGCTACCAAATGCCAGAACAAGAATGTGAACCATGGGGTAGAAAAGGTTGTAGTAAAACAAAATTCTGCACTTTTGTAAAATTTAATAAAACAGTATTTCAGACTCTATAGGCACTGGAAGTTCACAGTCACCCCAAATCCACACAATTCTTCAGCTTTCTATGCCTGGGTCTGTCTTGGCTCTCCCATTTTTCTGCAAAATTGTTTACTTAAGTCAAATCAACAAGCATTTCTTAAGCTCTTGCTGTATTCCAGGCTCTGTGGTAAGCACTAAAGAAACAAGAACAACAACAAAAGGGTGGACTGATGGTCCCTGACCTCAGGGGGCTCACAGTGCAATGCTAACAACTATGTACAAATAAGACACACCCAGAATAACCTAGAGTAGATCTCAAAGGAAAAGCACCGGCATTTAGGGGGATAATGTGAGATCACAAAGGTCTTGTAGTTCAAGCTCTGGTACTTACTATGTGACTGTGGACAAGTCACTTTTTATTCTGGGCTTCATTTTCTTCATCTGCAAAATGGAGATAATATTTGCATTATCTACCTCAGGGCTATCCTGAGAAAATGGCTTTGTAGACCCTGAAGTAGAAAATAAATGTGAATTATCATTATTGTTATTTATCAAATATTTATCCCACATCAAATATAACCTAAAACTCCAAAAAGTGAATAAATTCCAAAATGTTTCACCTCACCATGGTTTAAAGCTATGTAGAGATATATTTTTGTATATGTACATATATATGTATATACAGACACACAATCACATCTAGAGAAAGAGAGGAGGAAGAAAAAGAGAGAACATGGAGGAGAGAAGAGATACAAAGAAGAGAGACAGACAGAGAGAGAGAGAGAGAGAGAGAGAGAGAGAGAGACAGAGACAGAGACAGAGACAGAGACAGAGACAGTGATGGAAAGAGACAGAGAGAGACAGAGAGAAGTTTGGTGTAAAGGAAAGAATGATGGATGCGCTATCAGAGGACCCGAATCAGAATCAGATTCCATGATAAGTCTTGTTTCACCTCTCTGAGTCTCAGTTTCAGCATCTGTGAAATAAAGGATTTGGACTAAATGACATTTCCCCTTCTAACCTTAGATCTATAATCCTAGTCATAAATCTCTTTGAGTCTCATTTTCCCCAAAGAGGAAATTGGACTAGAAGATCTCTGAGGTCCCTTCTAGCTAGAGATAATTTTGAGAAAATTAAACATATCAAAGCAATGTTTCCGATGACTATTATAAATCCCATGTATCCTCACTCACTCAAAGAAATCAAGTAAAATACTATTTGTTAAGCACTCAGCACTTTGCTTGTCCCTTAGTCAGTGCTTAGTAAATGCTTGCCGCACCTCCCTTCTACATAAACTCTTCCTCATTATATAATATCTTGGTAATGTTAAAAAAAAAAAAAGGAAATAGTGGGTGTGCCACTGACACTCATATTGGAAACTCTTGAAACAGGCCTAAAATCCAGCTTCTGAATTACATCAACACCATACCCACAAGGACAGACAGCTCTGCCCCTACTGAGCCTTTAAGATACAAAACCCCCTAGACCTTGTATTCCAATGTATTCCCCCTAACAAAAGTATTTGAACCTCCTTTGATCCGTTGAACTTCTAAATTTATGTTAACCTACCATTTATGGTAGCTCACTTCAAATTCTCACCATTCAGAATTCAGTGTGGAAGAGCATAAGGAATATTCGCACCAGATAAGGTAGTTTTGGTAGACCACCTTCCCCCTCCACCTTTATATTGATACCCTGGGGCAAATCCCTGATTATCTATCCTAGTTATAGGTCTAATGAGTGATGAATTTGAATTTTTGTTTAAATTGTATATGATGCATGAGCAAAAGAATTTAAGTCTTAATTATAGAAATTAATCCTAATGTAGTCTTTTCAATTATAAAGGTCAGCAGTATAAGTTCTAAATTCTGATTTCTTAATCAAAATTCTAAAAATGGCCCTGCCCTCCAGTCTACCTTGCTTTGAGCCATCCCCACTCTGTACTCTGCTTAAAGGGGGTAAAGAATTATTTATTGGATACCAAAAGGCCAAGTTGTGTGGTAGCTATAGGAATAAGGCAAGAATACCGGAGAAATTCAACACCATTAACCAAATAGCTAAGAAAAAGGAAACAGGAATTTCTGGGTTGTGTCTAAGCTAGGTTCATAAATTTACCTTTGCAGGGAAATGTATTTTTTTGCTGTTGTATTAAAGGAGCAACGTGGTATTTTATTGCAGGAAAAACATTGGACAGAGGTCGGAAAACCCAGCAGACTTAAGATATGTCTTGACCTAGGGCAGGGATAAGGAACTGGCTACTTCGAGGCCACATATGTCTGTCTAGGTCCTCAAGTGTGGCCCTTTGACAGAATCCAAACTGGATTTCAATTTGGTCAAAGGGCTGCACTTAAGGACCTAGAGGGCTATCTGTGGCCTTGTGAGGCCTCAGGTTCCCCACCCCTGTCCTACAGCAAATCTCTTCATCAAGGTTTTTTTCTCATCTGAAAAACTAGGCTTATAATATTCCCACTATCAACCTCATGGGGTTATTGTGAGGAAATCATTTTGCAAATTATAAAGTGCTATGCAAACAGAATTCAATAATAATGGGCTCAATAACAATCGTGATAATAACCCTTTCAAAGTCCACCCGATAACAAGAGTGTAACATTCATAATAACAATAAACTATAGATCTCTATAGGGTGGTTGGGTGGTGCAGTGGATGAAGCCCTAGGTCTGGAGTGAGGAAGACCTGAATTGAAATCTGATCTCAGACACTTATGAGCTGTGTGATCCTGGGCAAGTCACCTCACCATGTTTGACTCAGTTTCCTCACCTGTAAAATGTTCTGGAGAAGGAAATAGCAACCCACTCCAGTATCTCTACAAGAAAACCCCCAGTGGGGTCGCAGAGAATCGGACATGACTGAAACAACTGAACACAAACAAAATAGATATCTATACAAACTATTAGGAGCAGTAAGACTGATGGCCCTAGGATTTCTCAATTTTTAGAGGCACTCACAGGTGTAACTAAAGTGGAGTAGTGATGGTTTTATTACAGGATGCTCGATTTTGAGAACACCAACAGCACCTTTAGACTTTCACCAGCATAGAATCCATTAGCTTAATTGATTTTTTTTGATGGATTAAACAGAAATGAGTTCCCATCTAACATTAGTCAAGACTGGAAACGAGTGGCTGTCAGGCTGGGCTAAGCTGTCACACAACGCATCAACCTTCTCAGGGGTCATTTTCAGGTGTCCCAAAATGACTTTTTCCATCCTATGGGACAGCATCTTGCCTCAACTGAGGCCCAACTTTGTGATGCTGGCCATGGGCATAGTTTGTGTTCTTCATGTCTAATGAGATAATCATATTTGTAAATCATTTAGCATGGTGCCTGGCATGGAATAGGAATTAGCAAGTACTTGGTCCCTTCCTTCCTTGCCTCTCAGACACACACACACACACACACACACACACACACACACACACACACACACATCCCACTTAGAGCTCTGGGAACTTACCCAGTACTTAAAACTATTCCCCAGGCATACTAAGAGTCAGAGAATGGGAGAAGGCATGTGTATAAACACCTACCTCCACCCCTGTGATAATAGCCCAATTTTAAATGCACAGAATTGATGAGCCCAAGCTTAGAGATCAAGAACTGGTGCCTTTAAAAGGCCGTTTGCGTCCAGGGCAGAAAATGAGGCTAAAATGACTCATAAGACTGATTATGCATGTGACAAGGGTGAGAGCCAAGATCGTTGGCATTTAGGAAAGATTCGCCTGCTCAGTTTTCTAATCAGGCCCAGTGAAAAGACGGAAACTTCTCTTTCCCCGGCTTTCAGGCCCTTAAAGGCAGGGTTCAGCAGAGGGAGTCTCAACAAGATGTCTAGATCTGAACCATGGTTTTTTCATCTCCTATGCCCTCCCTTAAGTGACCACAGAGAACAGAAGTCTCTAGATCCGGGCATGGGAAACAGTAGGATTTATAGTTACAGCGTCTGAATTGTGGTAGATCTGAGCATGGTATGTCAAATGCTCCCTAGTAAAAATTAGAACAGGCCAGTTTAGATGATTTAATCGGCCACTGGAATGCCTTGGTAGCCTTAGAATTTTTGAGCTATCCACAGGGGCATCACCACTTCTCACTTCTTGATAAAATCAACTAGTAGTAATTATTTTTTTTAAATATCACTTCCCTGGAAGTGATGTGTTGATTAATGGAAGGAAGCTAGGAAGAAAAATAAAACCAAACTGTGTCTTTTATGGAGAATGGCTAATGTCCAGATCTCCCCAAAGAATGACTGGGCTGGAGCCTCAGTCCTCCTCTCTCCCAGATGGAGACTTCCATGACAGACCTGGGTGTGCCCAGAGTGTTGCTAACTGGAAGCCAATTATGGGAGATGCTTCAGGAAGAAAGTTCTCCTTTGTAATGTTGTATCATTTCTCATCTGGCTCCCTTAGAATAATGGCTTTTCCATTCCAACCATGGAATGTCCGAAGTGTCTAGAATGTTGTCTGAAGTCTGAAGGTTTGGTTTTCTTGTTGTCCTCTCTAATGAGGATGGAAACTCAGCACTCTGGGTCCTGGTGTTGATGTTGGCTTGGGAGTATTTGGGCCTTCGTTTCATACTTCAGTGGGAAGAACTATGGCCAAGAGACTTTCTCCCCCTAAATTTTAGAGTTTTGGGGGGAGAGCTTGGCAGAATCTAAGTAAACACGTTACCTGAGGATGGATCATAGCCTCACCCCCACTCCCAACCCCCGCCATTTCCTTGGGCTGGGACCATAGACTTAGACCTCAGAGGTCACGGAGTCCAAGCCTTTACTTTACAGAGGAAGAAAGTGAGACACGGAGAAGGGGTATTGCTTAGGAATATAGGAACATGGATTTAGACTGGAAGGGTCCCTCGTTGTATGGATAAGGAAACTTGGAGAGGTCATGATACTTAGGGTCATAGATTTTAGAGGAGCTAGAGTCAGGATGCATAATGCATAACCTCTTGTACTTGGAGGCAAAAACATCTGAGTGACCCTGAACAAGTCATTTAACCTTTGTTCCTCCATTTCCTTATCTGTGTTAGTTGTTCAGTCATTGTTCAATCTTGTCTGACTCTCCATGGCCCCATTTGAGGTTTTCTTGGCAGAGATGTTTCAGTGGTTTGCCTTTTCCTTCTTCAGCTCATTTTACAGATGAGGAAACTGAGGCAAGCAGGGTTAAGTGACTTGCCCAGGGTCACACAGCTAGGAAGCATCTGAGGCCAGATTTGAACTCAGGAAGATGAGTCTTCCTGACTCCCTTCCGAGGGCTCTGTCCACTGGGACACTGAGCTGCCTCTCTTTATCTTTACGATGGGAATAGTAATGGCACCTACCTCCCGTGATTGTTGTAGGGATTAAATGATAAAACAGATGTAAAACACTTTGCAAGCCTTAAAGGACCATGTAAATGCCAGCTCCTGTCATGCTCACGACTGTCATCATTATCAGCCATTGAGTGAGCCTGTGACTTTACAAAGAGGGGATGAAACAGGACTGTAGAATCACAGACTTAGAAGAGTAAGGGATGTCAGGAACCACGAGTTCAACCCCCTCGTTTTATAAAGGAGGCCGTCGTTCACCCAGCTGTAAGTGTCTCAAGGAGTTGACAAGTGGGACTTGAGCTTGGGTCTCCAGAGGTTCCCCGTGACGCCTTTTAGCTGGTGAGGGGTGTTGGAGAAGTGGGGCCGGAGGGGGAGCGATGAATGACCCACAGCAGGGTGAAGGTAAAGAAAGGTTTATCTCCCATGTGCCGCATCTTCTCTTTGTTTCTACAGCCTCACAGCCACCCTGGCAAGTGTCGGAGCTGCCAGTATCCCCAGTGCCGGGCTGGTCACCATGCTTCTCATCCTAACGGCTGTGGGCCTCCCAACACAGGATATCAGTCTACTTGTTGCTGTTGACTGGCTCTTGTAAGTATCTGCAGATCCCATCATTTTTTTCCCTTTGTTTTATTTTGTTTTGGAGGCAAGAGGGGTTAAGAGACTTGCCCAAGGTCATATGCAGCTAGTTAAGTGTCAAATGTCTGAGGCTGGATTTGAACTCAACTCCTCCTGACTCCAGGGCACCACTTAGCTACCCCAGATCTCATCATTGTAAAGGATTCTGGGAACTCCACTACTAAGCTACCGAGTTAGACCAGAGAGACATTTTCTGTTATACCTTCTTCTACCCATTTATTTTGTACTTAGGAGTTTATATACATGTTGAATCCTATAGATGGCACATAGTAGGAGCTTAGTAAATGCTACTTGACTGACTGAAGCTCCTGACAGCCCCAAGAAAGGTCATAAGCTCCTTAAGAGAGATTGTAAGATCATACATGAACCTAGAGCTGGGACTCTGGGCAAGTCACTTAATAACCTCAGGTGTCACCATCATCATCGTTGTTGACTCCTTTCAGACATGTCTGAATCCTCCTGACCCCATTTGCATTTTCTTGGTAGAGATACTGAGTAGTTTGCCATTTCTTTCTCCAGTCCATTTTACAGATGAGGAAACTGAGGCAAACAGGGTGACGTGACTTGCCCAGGGTCACAAAGCTGCAAAGTATCTGAAATCAGATTTAAACTCAAGAAGATGAGTCTTCCTGACCCCAAGCCAGGCTTTCTTCCCATTGTACCACCTAGTTGCCCACAATGTGTGTCATAATAACACCTACTTCCCGGGGTTGTTATGGGAGTCAGGTGAGATAATGTTTGTAAAGTTCTTTGCCAACCCTAAAGTGCTATGCAAAGACAAGCCATTATAATTACTGCCTTGTGACTCTGGGCCAGTCATCTGACTTCCCTGAGATTCATTTCCTCATCTACAAAATGAAGGGACTGGACAAGATGGCATCCAATGGTCCCTTCCAGTCTGGAAACTCTGCTTCGATCATGACTTATCCTTTTATTTAATTCTTACTCATAAGCACTGCCGGGGGATTAGGTCTAAGGCACTTAAAATCCATTTGAAGCAACACATGAGTTTCTGAGTCATATTTCTGAGTTTTCTTTTTTTTTTATCGGGTTTCAAACCAGAAGGGAAAACCGTGCAAGTCAAGTTGCCTTAAAGTAAGGAGTACTGGGGGAGATGCCCCTGTGAGCTTCCTCCCAGCACCGGCATTCTCAGAGTCTCAGCAGAAAATTCTAGTCCTCCCAATAGAAGCCTCTGGAGGGCAGGCATTTTTTCACTTGTGTTTCTGTGGCACTTACTACTGTGCCAAGCTCATAACAAATAGTCGTACATTGATTACAACATTTAAGCCAGGAGATCTTAAACTGGTCCATGGTTAAATCTCGGGGGATCCATGACATTGGTTGGAAAAAAAAAATCTTTATTTCCATTAACCAGTAAGTGGCAAAGTGAGGATTTGAACTCAGGTCCTAGGACTGATCTTTCCACTGTATCCTCCTTGAAGGGGTAGGGCAGCAGGATCTGTAATTGTTAAGTTATAAATCTGAGTTGAAATGTGTAGGGAAATGAGTTTTAATCTCTTTCTGACATTATGATGGAGAAATGAGAAGATAGGTCTGTGGATGGATGGGCAAGGTCAGAATGACTTTTGTCCTAGCCTCTCTGGAGCTGTGAGCCCAGCCTGAGGAAGGCAATCAGAGAAAGGATCCCTGGGTCTCCCACTTCTAAGATGTGTGACCTTGGCTAAGTCCCTTACTCTCTAGGCTGAAGCAACTTTATTTGTAAAAGGATAATAATACCTTTTGTATTTGAAGGTAGGGAACCAGGTAGAGTCATGACTCTGGAGTCAGAGGACCTGGGTTCTAGTTTAATCTGTGATACTATATGTATGACCTTGGACAAGTAACTTACCCTCTTTGGATCTCAGATTACCCCTCTGTAAGATTGGGTGATTGAACTAGATGACATTTGAAGGCCCTCTTTCTGGCTCTAGATTTGGAGCCCAGAATTTCTGGGAGACTCTTTCCAGTTCTCAGACTTAGGAGAAAGTCTAGGTTTCTACAAAAATGAAGGGTGGTTATGAATCAAAAAAGGGGAGACCAAGTTTAAGAGGGAAGAGAAGGTTGTGCTGGTGAACTATTCCAGGAGCTTGGAGCTGGGACAGCCTTCTTTGAATTAGTAACCAGAGCCACATTCTTTCTAGGCAGCAAAGGAAAATGCTGGCAGCGACTGTGGGGCCTGGGCTCAGGGGTTGCTGGGCTCCCTGTTAGTGACCAGGAGGCTATTGTCAGGAAGAGGGACAACTTTCAGAACCAAGGAGTTCATGAAGGACATGGTTCCAGACAGAGACAACCTAAAGGGAGAAAAAAGGATAATATAGAGAAGAAAATGGAAGGGTTTTTTTCCTTTCCAGGCACAGTTTCCAAGCTTTTATAACTCTAGAAATTTTTCAATTTAAAACTAAACAAAACCTTGCAGTGACATTTAATGGTGCCACGTTATTTGCCAACCACTGGAAATCATCCAGTTTTACTTCCACCCGCCAAACCCTGGAGGCTTTTCAGTGGGGGTAGCTCAGGAGGTCTGTAAATGTCACCAAAGAATCCTTGATTCTGGAGAGCTGAGAACAGCCCCAACTCCCAGCACATGCAGAGTGGGTAGAACCCCCAAATCTGAGCTGATTCTCAGAACCGAGTATTTGTATGGGAATCTGCTATTTATGAGTGAGTTTAAGTGTGTGTATATACATACATACATATATGTATGTGTGTATGTATACACACATATACATACACATACTTACCTATAAATAGAAATACATGGTCAGTAAACATTTTTTACGTGCCAGGCATTAAGTTCCAAATATACAAATATTAAAAAGAAAGACAGTTCCTACCTTCAAAGAACTTACAATCTAATTGGGAGAAGAAAATGCACAAAAGAAGCAGACGGAGGGTGGGGAGAAGCCACTAGACCCTTTGGTGGTGGTGGTGACCCTTTGTTCTTAACAAGGATCAATGACATCATGAGGGTGATGTCTTGACTTGAGGGTACCATGCAAGGGGTTGTTTATGGAGCTGAAGCCAAACTGGTTTATGGAAATGAAGACTTAGCTGGGAAATGCCAAGGCCTCTCTAGAGGGACGCTTAGACAAGAGTTCATGGCTCCACTCTCCAGCACTCTAGCCGGGGGAAGGTGAAGGCAGAGGAGGTTGTTAGGGAGGTGTGGAGCATCAGAGCTATCATCATGCTAATGAGATTTCAAGTGATAAGCTTATCCTAGGAGAAGCATGATGTCGACTGATGGGAAGTGCATACATATGCCTGCATACATATATTTGCACATGTATCATATATATTTAAAGCTTGCAAAGCATTTTCCATATGTCATCTCATTCGAGCCTCACAACAACCCTGGGACGTATGTTCTATTAGTATCTATTATTTTACAGTTAAGGAAACTAAGGTGGAGAAAAGCTGAGAAATCCTACATGTGCCCAAAAGACTGGGATATGCAAACTTTTAAAAAAAATTTTGAACTCAACAGAGTTATCTCACTCTCTTGATAGGATCTCTTTTTTTCCCTTTGCCTTCCTGGTGGGGATGGAGGGGCTGGAATCAGAATCACAGAATCTCAGATTTGAAAAAGCCCTCACAGGCTAAGTAGACTATCCTGGACCACAATCTCCTCTATTGTGATCCAAGTGTTGCTCAAAGTAGTCTTCCTTTAGGAGGGGGAGCCTATTCCCTCCCATTTCACTTTTGGATAGTAAGGATTCTCCTGCTGAGCCCAGTGCCTGAAATACACTCCCCTTCACCTCTTCCTTTGATGATAATCCCTAGCTTCCCTCAAAGCTGGGCTCATTAGCCATGTCCTACAACAGGCATTTCTCAATATCCTTCTTCCCCCTCCACCCATGCACACATAATTGCTAGAGTCCTAGTCCCCAGCCCTGAAATTATTTTTCTATATTTTGTGTTGACTTACTTTCATTTCTATTGCATTCTCCCTGCTCCTTCACCTTCATCTCTCAATCCAGTGCAAGTTTATGAGAGCAAGAAGTTTTTCTTTTTTTGTCTCAGTCCTCAGTGTGTGGCACTGCTTGTCAAATGAATGAGTGAGTGAATGAAGGGATGGGTGAATGAATAAATGAATGAAGGGATGGATGAACAAATGAATAAGTGAATGAATGAATGAGGAGATGGATGGATGAATGGAAGAAGGAAAGAATGGATAAATGAATGGGTAAATGAGTGAATAAATGAAGAGATGGATGAACAAATAAATGAGTGAATGAATAAATGAAGAGATGAATGAATGAAGAGATGAACAAATGAATGAGTGAGTCAATGAATGACTTAATGAAGAAATGGATGGATGGATGGATGGATGAATAGATGGATGGATGGATGGATGGATGGATGGGATGAATTGATCAAATAATTAATTAATGAAAATCCTTATTTAGACAGTTCAGAGCCTCTTAGACAAAATATACTTAGTGAACTCTCTCCTCCATCTCATTAGTATCCAGGTGAAACTTTGATAAGATGACCATAAGGGTGCTGCTGAAGGGTGGAGTTGTGGAGAAAGGATGACACTCAGTGTGAGTGACTATCTCAGCACTGGGATACCCAGGTCTGCATGCCAGGGTCAGGTTCTCATTAGCACCGAGGATGAAGACATTCCCCTTTCTTCCACCTTCCTTCCTGTCTCCCTCCCTGCTGCTCGGTGCCCCAGCTCCCTCACCACCAAGCATATCACTCACCTCCACCCACACCTGAAAGCAAAAAGCCTGAGACAGATATGTTTATTTCCTGCGTTTTGTTCATGATTGGGAGGGTGAATCCATCCTAACTCCCTCCCACCTCTGGGGCCTGCTTTCTGAAGATCAGAATGAAAAGAATCATAAAGAATTTCAGAGTTAGGAGGGAGATCAATAGCCTTCTAGTCCTCCTCTCCGGAGTAACCCAACAAGTGGTTGTCTGGCCACTGTTGGAAAATCTTCATGAATGAAGAACCCATCACCTCCCAATGCAGCCAATCAGACAGTAGGACAACTCTCATTGTTCGGAAGGCTTTCATGATATCAAGCCTACGTTTCCCTCTTTGCAAGACACCCATGGCTCCTGTTTCTGCTTCTGTCCTCTGGGGCTAAATCCCAGAATCACTGATTAAGAGGAGGAAGGAACCTTTAGAGATCAATAAGTTCAATTTTGTGATTTTACAGATAAGGAAACTGAGGCCCAGAAATGTTAAGGGATTTGCCCAGTGCTGCAAAGCTAGTGTCTGAAGTGATATTTGAACCCAGGCTTTCTTGTCTTCACCTTTGCAATTTCCACTGAGGTAGAAGCTCTGATAAAAGCCAGGCACAATTTTATGCTTTTTTTCCCTATGGATAGATTTCCCTCCCTCCTCTGTGCTCTCATACCAGGATGAGGGTTTTCACATGCTGCAGACAGTTGCCTGCCAGATGTATCAACATTCTGACTGTAAGATGGAAAAGTGAGAGCCCTTCTTCCTACCCACCTCTCCTTCCTGCCCTGAAATTCCAGCCAGTGGCTCAGCCTGAGTGTCAGAGACCCGCTAGAGACCTCTCTCTCTGTCTTGGCTCCTGATGGACCCAGATGGGCAGACTTATCTTCTTAAGCATCCCTACTAAATTTAAAATCCTCCAAAGCTATATTGGTGTCCTTTAATTTCCACCTTCTTTTTTGGCAAGCCAGGCACATTACATTTTAACCCAAGGGTATCATTCATGACTTGACTTGGGAAGTTTAAGACTATCTGGTGAAAAGAAATACAGAGTCATTCCAGCATCCTATAACGTCTCTGAAGATTTTGTGCCTGAGGTCAACATGTCAGGGCAGGCTTCAGAAAGCTATGAATAACATCAGCTTTTGCTTTCCCAGGCTTTCTCAAGGCCTAAGAACTAGCCCGTTGAGACAGTTTTCTTCTGTGAACTAAAATTTTGCAATTCTTATCCTTGCTAAAAATCCCTAAATTTCTACTTTTGGCTAAATCAAACATTCCCCTGGAACTTTCTTATTGGTATTTGCAGAGAAGAGGGTCAGGGACTGTGGCCATCTGCTATTCCTGGGGATTGTATTTTAGTGTGGAGCATTGTGGGAATTTTGCCAGTCTCTCTTGTGAAGGGTGTGAACATGATAGATCTCATAAAAACCCTCAGCTTTACAGAAAACAATAAGCTTGATATCTTTGTCTCTCTGACCCCAGGAGAGCAGGGAAACAAATACTGGGTTTGCTCTGAGCCATTGATGAAATTATAAAGAAAAGGCAAGAATTTAGTTAAATTCCACAAGTATCTGTTAAGTTCCATTTATGTGTTAGGCACAATGCTAAGAAAATTCAAACTCTAAGCAAACACAGAACAGGAAAGGGTCCCTGCCCACAAAGAACTTACTGTATACTGGGGGAAGATGATAACATATGCACAGATGAGTAAAGATCAAATATTTTAAAAGAAAATATAGATTAATTGGTGGGGGGGAGGGAGGACTAGCAGTAACAACTGTGGTTGTGGAGGAGGGTAGGGATCAGGAAGGGCTGATGATAGGAAGTGGTACCTGAGCCGAGCCACATACAGAGCTGAGAGATAGGCAGGTGAGGAGAGAGAAGGTTCCAGGGGCAGAGGACAGAGGGATGATGGAATATTAGGTGCAGGAAAGAGTAGCAAAGTCTAATGACTTGAATATAGAGTGCATGGAGGGGAACATCATCCTTCTTCAACCCTGGACAATCATTTTGTGCTCTCTGCCTCTGCCTGTCTCTCTCTGTCTGTAGCTGTCTTTGTTTGTCTTTCTGTCTCTCTCTTTCTGCCTGTCTCTGTCTGCCTCTCTTTCTCTCTATCTGCCTATGTTTCTCTCTGTCTCTCTCTCTCTGTTTCTCCCTGTGTCTCTTTGTCTCTCTCTCTCTGTCTCTGTCTCTGTCTCTCTCTGTCTCTCTCTCTCTGTCTCTCTCTCTGTCTCTCTGTCTCTGTCTCTCTCTCTGTCTCTGTCTCTCTCTGTCTCTGTCTCTCTGTCTCTGTCTCTCTGTCGTTGTCTCTCTCTTTTTCTCAATAAGATGAAATTTGAGAATGATGAATGTAATGTCTCAAACTAGCTCCACATATAAGTATAAAATTGGGGTGTGGCTAGATGGCATTGCATCTGAAGGACATCTAGGGAATGTTAGTGTGCTCCAAGCTTAATATGAATGTGATATCTTAACCAAGAAAGCTAACAGGCTTATTTAGCAACCAGAAATGTGGAGATGCTCATCCTGTCATATTATCTGATCTATTCTGATCATATCTGAATTACTGTATTCAGTTATTAGAAGTATATGGAAAAGTTAACAAGAACCCACAGAAAAGGAAAGAGGATGGGGAAGGACCTGAAATTAATGCCAAATGAGGGTTCTCAAGGAATTGAGGATGTTTCAGCTAAAGGAGAGAAGACGTATGAGGCTGGAAGAACCAACTCAAGTATTTTAAGGTCTATAATATAAAGAGGGAACAGAATTTCGTTTGGGCTCAGAAGGCAGAACTGGGAACAAGAGGTGAAAATTGAAAAGATGCAAATTCAGATTTGATATAAGGAAAACAAACCCAATAATGAACGCTATCTCAGGGTGGTATGGGTTGCCTCAGGAGGCAGTGGGCTTCTCCTTTGAGGTCTTTGAGCAAAAGCTGAAAGGTTTCTTGTCAGATGGGCTGTAGAAGAGTTGGAGTAAGATATCTTTTCTGATCTTGTCCTCATCTGAAATTCCATATAATGAACTGGGAAGGTATTTTATTTCTCCATTCTTTTACTGGACACCAAGCACTGGATACAGATAGGCTCCAAATTGATCCTGAATTCTGAAAAGTTGCAAGGTGAAGAGTGTGGCTTTGAAGGAAAGGGAAAGACTACTGAGTTTGGAGATGCAGTCAGGAACAAAATCTCATCTTTTGGATTTAAATGAACTGCTCCGGTATTAAACTCTTTCTTCACCCCAGCTACCATCATTCCTTGGGCCTTAAGCAGCTTGATTCCAAGGATCTGACACACACAGGTCTTAGAGGGAATAACAGGGTAGTGCTCTCCAGTGATTTTACCAAGATGGAGTACCAGGTTCCATGCTGGATGTCTACTGGTAATTTATTTTTTTGTTTGTTTTAAGAATTCCGCAGGAGGCTCATCTTTTCAGTGACACTAAGTGGGGTTAGGTGGGGAAATAGCTGAGCAATAGATGTTTAAAATCTCTGTTTTCTAAGTGCTTTTTGTAACCTAGAAGAAATGTTAACTGCAAGGAGAGGGATTTGTAAACTCTCAATACTCATGTTTACAAGTTACTTCAATTATTCTTCACTTTCTTTTCCTTTTCTTCTCTCTTTATCCACAGGGATAGGATGAGAACTTCAGTCAATGTTGTAGGGGATTCCTTTGGGGCTGGCATCGTCTACCACCTGTCTAAGGCTGAGCTGGACAGCATCGATTCACAGCACCAAGGGCATGAAGACATAGAAATGACCAAGACTCAATCAATTTATGATGACATGAAAAACCATAGGGAAAACAACTCAAATCAGTGTGTTTACTCAGCACACAACTCTGTCATAGTAGATGAGTGCAAGGTACCTTTCCCATTTCTGGATATTGAGACATGTATCTAGCAATGCATGCTCCCTTTCCTTTAAAAAAAAACCCAACAACCTGCATGTATAATTTTCTAAATTGGTTTCCCAAAGATCATAGAGTAACTTAAGTTTCTCCAAGATGCCAAAAATAAGTCTAAAAATCAATCCATTGGCGCATTATATCTACATAATGTAAACCAATGACTTGGTTTCCCCACATATATTCCTTAATGGTAGCCTTTTTAAAGTCCTGTTTAGAAAGCATTTGCTGCTAAATGGAGGGGAACATGAACAAAAGAACTCTCTTACATCTAGTAATTACCTTTTCCCCCATTGCACTTCTTTAATTTGACCAGTTGTTCTGTAGACATAGCCAAAGTGAGCCTTTGGGGTTCCTAGTTTTTTTTTTTTAATATCCTACTTTTAAAGTCAAGACTAAGCCAAAAATACAGGTTGCCCATTCAATTACAGAACAGAAGCTTTACTCCCTTGCTGTATATTGTTCACCGGGGAAACATTAAGTACTACCTATTTGCCAAGTCTAATATTAGCTCATTCTGGAATGTGTGAACATGACCCTGGTGGACAGACCCCTTGTTACTTGAGCAAGAAAAAATTTTCTCACCAAGAGCCACCTTCTTTTTCTTTAGAACCCTCATCTATGACAGTATTTTAAAGAAATACAAAACAATTCACCACATGTCCATCTCCATCTCTCAAGCAGCATGTGTTTTTTTATACTTACCTCCTAACTCATGTGGTATTAGGTAGAAAAAACTCAGTTGACTCTGTCTGGTCCTCACTGTAACCAATGTCTACTTCTGGGGTCAATGTTACGATCAGAGCAGAGCAAACTTGGGAAATCCCTGGCACATAGACAAAGGATCAACTCATGGCACATGTTTGAAAAGACTTTTCTGGACCTTATCAGAGGTCATTCCATGACTCCTTAGGGTTCATGGTACATTGTGGATGTACCTAGATAGTTGTAGCACCTCTCCTCTTCATTCAAGTATAAACTTCTTCCTGTGATGGTTTTTAGAAGCTATGGAACTCCTGCTGGAGGGACTGATGGTCATATAGAAGTAGCTCTGTTTTCCTGAGTTCTGCATTTCTGGTCGACTGATAGCAATGCCTTGCTCACTAAGAGACCAAGTTTCCAAATGACCTGTATTTTTTGGCATCAAAGCAAAACAGTAAAGTATAGTGGAAAGTACATTGTAACTAGAGTCAAAGGACCTAAGTTGAAATTTTAGCACTTACTACCTCTGTGACTTTGGACCATTCGTTTGATCTCTCTGAGTCTCAGACTTCCCCTCTATAAAATAAGAAAAATGGACTAGAATCCAAAGGCCCTTACAACTCCAAATCAAGTATTCTATCATCTCATCCCCTTTCTATATTCTCATGGAATGTCATGGTGAATATAGATGTTAAATCAAAGATGGAGCTTGACCTCCCTGAAAACCACTGAGATGACTTTGGTCTGGAAGGCTGACAAAGAAAGATTTGTCTGAAAGTCAGCGAAAACTGGAAAACTCCCTCCAATGAGACAGAAACATCTATTTTGAAACAGAAGTGAAACCAAAGAAAGGAATTTTTTCAAGCTTCCGTTGGCTGAATGCTCTGGGTTTCCCCACTCTTGAAATTTCCATGAAAGAGAAAGAAAGAAAAAGAAAGAAAGAAAGAAAGAAAGAAAGAAAGAAAGAAAGAAAGAAAGAAAGAAAGAAAGGAAGGAAGGAAGGAAGGAAGGAAGGAAGGAAGGAAGGAAGGAAGGAAGGAAGGAAGGAAGGAAGGAAGGAAGGAAGGAAGGAAGACAAAAGTCCAGGTGAATGAATGTTGCATTCTTTCAACTTTGAACCCTCCATTGAGGGTTCTATTCCATTGAGTGCCAAATCTGCATGCTCATTCCCTAGGACCTCATATATCACTTCTCAAGGATGGTTGAAATAAAGTCTCTCTCCATCAGTTTCTCTTGTTAACAATACTAACATTTAGCACAACCAAAATGAAATAAGCATGCCAGTCCCTGTAAATACTACTACCAAAACAAATGAGCTTCATTCAATTTGATAGATTCTAGGAAAGGGGGCTCCACATGAGTTTGTATTTAGAAGTGGAGTTCAAATCCTGACTTTGCCACTTCCCACCTGTGTGATTTTGGACTAATTACTTGATTGCTCTTGGTCTCAGTTTCTTCATCTATAAAGGGAAGGTATTAGATGAGGTGACCTGTAAGGTCCCTTCCATTTCTAAAGCCATGAGACTTATTCCTCTGCCTTGTCTTTTGAGAAAAGATACAAACCACTCTAGTTTGGTGGGTGTTGTGATCCAACCCCTTGAGAGGAAGAGCATTTGGAAATCATCCCTTTAGTTTCTGACAATGGACTGTATGACAATGGATTGTATGACTGTATTCCAGTTTAGTCGAACAAGTACTTACTAAATACCTATTGTGTGTGGAGAATCAAATTAGGTATGCAGGGAGCAAAAAAATTAAATGAGGAAGAATTACTACTCTTAGAAGCTTACATATTGCTGGAGAAATACATTTCAGATTATACTATTACTTTAGCTAGACAACTCCATAACTATGCTACTCAAGTAGTGGGAAAAGTTTTGGACTTAAACCAGAAAGACCTGAGTTCAAATCCATAAAGCAATAGTTGTGGGACCATGGTCAAGTCAGTTATACTCTCTGAACCTTAGTTTATCCATCTTTAAAATACGGATAAAATGCTAGTGCCTTTCATGGACTTGTTTCGAAGATCCAATGACATAATGTAGATAAGGTGCATTGCAAACCTATAACTATGTATATAGCAATTATTTAACTTGTTAAGTCAACTATTTGCAGATTCATTGTTTAGCTATCTAGTGAGCTTGTTGGTAATCTCAGTGTTTAAGCCATTAAAACGACTCAAACAAAAAGATGAACTACATATGTTCTTAATAAGGCTCTTAGTTTTCTGCAAAATTCAGTGAATAATTCTACTAAATAACTGATATAATGATATCAAGCATTTATATATAGCTTTAAGGCTTCCAAAGTACTTTACAAATATTGCCTCATTTTATCCTTACAGTCATCCCAGAAGACAGGTACTAATCTTATTCCCATTTTACAGATGAGAAAACTGAGGTAGACAGCCGTGAAATGACTTATGGTCAGACAGCTAGAAAGTATCAGAGGCTGGATTTAAACTCAAGTCTTCCTGAATCCAGATCTAATGCTCACACCAATGTGCCACATTTTAATAGTGCTTTAAAGTCCTCGAAGCACTTTACATATAGTGTCTCATTTAAGCCTCATGACAATCATGGGAGGTAAGTAATATAGGCATTATTAGCCCCATTTTACAGAAGAAGAAACTGAAACCCAAAGAGGTGAATTAACATACCCATATTCACACAGTAAGTGAGTTAAAGATAGGATTTTCACCCAGAATTCTTGTCTCTAAATTCAGGAGTCTGGAATGATGAATCATTGATATTTAACCATTGTTGGAGGGAGAGAAAAAAAAGTCAATGCCAATTTATTGTGTGGCATGGTTGCTGAAAATTGGGAGGGTAGAGTGACAGAGATACTGATGAAGAGAGATCATCCTCTTGGTCCACTTTGTCTGGGTTACATTTGTTTCTTCCTTTGAACTTCCTCACGTTCAACCTCAATCATTTCCCATGGGATTCTGCAGTGTTTTCTGAGAAGCATTTCTTCACTGACATCTTAGCAATCCCCTAGATCTTTTGCCTATCAGCACGGCTGACATCCTCAATCTACTTGCAAATTCACACAAGAATGAAGTATAGCAAAGGAGTTACATTCCTGGCCCCACTTGAAACAGTCTTTACTCATTGTAAGAACAACCTCCCACCCGTGTTGATGCCATCTGGTCCTTCTCAGGGCTTCACAGTGTGATTTATCCTTCTGTCCTTGGTCTGGATCATTATTAAAAGTTAAATAAGCATATTTGGACTTGCAATCAAAAAAAGGCATGTCTTCTGAGCAGTTCTGGGAAGTCCTACCCTCTTTCAATCAATCAATGAGTATTTATCAAGCACCTCCTACATACCAAGCATCCTGCTAGGTGCCAGGATATAAGCACAAAGAATATAACAATTCTCCACTATTCTCTGACTGGGAAAACAATTTTGCTGTGGCTCTGATCACAATACTAACAAATGCATGATCATATCATCTTGGTTTCCTTATGTTAATGCATGTATCTAGCGCCAGAGTTTGCAGTTTGTTACTAGCCTTTCTTTCTCTGCCAACTAGCCCATCTTTTGTGAGGGGATCTATGTTTGCATGAGCTTTTTGTACTGTTTGGGCATGGGTGGGATGGGTTGGGGGTGGGGTGGCAGAAATGGCATTGCATTTGCTCAGTCTGTGAAAAGTATTTGGTGTTTAGCTCCCAGCATGTCACCCTTTTGCATGCATCTCACTTCCACTTGTTTGAGAAGATCAAATATGTTTCCAAACCTGGTGCATTTTGTCATGTCTCCATGTCCCAATGCCTCCATAAATCCAGTCTCTCCATCTTGTCGAATATCAGTCCTGGGTTTAAGGTTCCCCCCATGAAGTTGAGGACAGAAAGATGGAAGGTAAGCTAGGAAAAATGGACATGTTCTTAGGACTGTATAGCTGAAAGATACTCTCCCTTGGTAAAGGTTCAGTTTATGTTGGTCTAAGCTATTTGGAAATGCAACTCTTTATTCATTCCCAAGGGAATATGACCCTAATGAATATCTCCAATGGAACAAACCATTAGCATTTGTCTCATTTTAAGAAGTGATATTGATCTAGAATTTCTAGCTCCCCTCATAAAAGAGGGAGAAGTCTTTTGGTAGAGTCAATCTACCAAAATTTCATGCTGCTTCTCAAAACAGGTGATATATATATATATATATATATATATGTACATGTGTATATATGTATATATATATATATATATATATATAGGGGACAGTGTAGTGTTGTGTACTAAGTGCTGAGCTTAAATTCAAGAAGGCCTGTGTTCAATTTCCTGCCTCTACTGCTTACTGTGTGACCTTGGACATGATACTGTACTTCCAGATGCCTGCGAGGTGTCTACTAAATAATAGATGGATTATGATGTATATGGATGGAGGGAATTCCCACATTTGGAATTCCCATAATGACAAAATCACAAATCACATGTCATGTGTGTGCATCTTCCTACTTACCAGTCCATCCATCTGTCTAACTCTGGATCTATCAGTCAATCTACCTGTCCATCCAACCATTTAACTAATCTGTCTAGTAAACCTGTGATATCACTGGTTTAAGGAATTTCTTGTTAAGAAACTCCTGACCAATGGAGATCTGTACCTCCTTTGCAACTTATAGCCTGGGAAAGTTGTCTGATGCAACTCTGTGTAAGTAGTTTTTGGAGATCTGCTTCCATTATTTCATCCATGTAGGGAATACTTTCCACGAATACAGATCAGGAATTTATCTGTAACTTGTCTTAGAAAGTTGTCTGAGGCACTGAGAGGTTAATTAACTCACCTGGAGTCACACAGATGACCTGTGTCAGAGACAGGACTTGAACATAATTATTGCTATTATGAAGTTAGTTCTCAATCCACTACATGGTCCTGCATCTCATATGCTTTGTAAAATGATAAATATTATTTAGTTTTCTTTGTGTGTGTGCACATTTGCATTTGTTTAACTCTGTTTATGACACAAATAACAATGATAATAACTAATATTTATATTAAGATTTACAAAGCACTTTGTAAACATAGTCTCAAATGAAATGTAGATCAAATTCATTAACCCAAACTTAATCAGAAGCTAACAGAAACTAGTCTGGCCTGATTGCAACTGAACCTTTCCCATGGATGTTTAGAGATAGCTGACCAGTTCATTATGTGTTTTATGTGATCGTGTGTAGCAACATTTTCTGAGTGTTCTGTTGATGGGTGTGTGTAGTTAGATACTCCTCTCCCTTCATGCACACAATTCAATGAATTGTTCCCAAAGCCTTATCCTCATGAAAGTACCAATGTTTGCAAGTCAGTATTAATAACCCCTTGGGGGCATGTCCCCTCCCACTGGTGATGATGACTGCAGCACTGCGGGTCCTCCACCTACTCTACTCAAGGTCTTTGTTTGCTGACCTGTAAGCTGGATGTTAATGCTCACTATTTTCAGGTCATACTGGCAACCAATGGAAAGTCGGCAGACTGTCATGGTGAGGAAGAACCCTGGAAGCGGGATCACTAAAGTGCAGAAACAGACTCCAAGCTCCACCTTGAATAAACTCTCCGAAGTTATCCAATGGTAAAAGATGATGTAAAGATTAAGCAAAAACATCCCTTTAAAAAGATATATAAATATGCTTACTTAGTTTGTTAACTGAGCCTAGGAGGAGGTGTCATAAAGCAGCCTTTGTAAGCACAGGGCAGTGTCTTTGCCAAATAACTGGCCGTAACCATTTAACCCTCTCCGTTGTATTACTGTTTGGATGGAGGCAGCTGGAGGAATCGGTTTGCATTAGAGATGCCCTCTCACTAGTGTCCCCGTGCACTTGAGCTGTAGAAAGAATGGGAATGTTCTTTCTACAAAGAATGTGAAAATGTGGTGAAGCCAGTGCGGGGAACTACAGGGACTCAGGGTACAAAGAAATTAGGTTGTGCTACCGACTTAAAGTATTTTCCATGTTTCCTCTTGGGATGCACAAGAGGTACCACCAGCAAGCTTCGTCTAGTTGAAAATCCTCTTCCAAGTTTTACACATGTTTGACTCAAAGCAAGCATCTGCTGTTGTGAATGCTGACCACTTATCTTCTGGGGTGCCCTTTAAATTAAGTGTCTCCAAAAATCATTTAAAAAACCTCAGTGCTTGAGAGGGAACTAAATTCAAGAAGGTTGATTCCAAATGCTCTCATCTTCTGCCCTCTGTGTCCCTCTATCAATAAAGATTTTTAGGTCCAAATCTCACGAGTTCATCCATTTCCTGGATGGAATTTCCCACCACCTATGCAGAACGGCAATTCATCTGTAACTTATAGTCTTATAGAGTTGCTTGGGGCATAGAGACATTAAACAATTTGTCCCCTGTCACACAGCCAGTAAGTGCCAGAGGCAAGACTTTAACCCAGGTCTTCCTGACTCCAAAGCTGGACCTCTAAGCCCTATACCATGTTGACTCATGCTCATGAATAATTACAGAAATTTTTTAAAATAACTATATATCCCATAGTTGCAACTCTCTCATGGTATAAGATGCAGAATAAATACCAATCTTCATTGGTAAGGGACACTTCCTCCGTGTTCATGAAGTCACAGATCTCAACCTTCTTCCCTTTCCCCTTCCCAAAGAACCCCCCAGAATAATCTCTTAAACAATACAGCATACTGTGCCATTCTAATTGTAAGGGGTTTTTTCTATTGAAAAACTTAATCATTGATTAAGAAATAATGTTTGCCCAGTGCTGCTGCATGTATTTATCAAAAGTTAAAGACACAGTCAATGTAAATATTAACTAGCCTCAAGAATAAGGTAATTTGTTGAAATCTGTTTTGCCTCCAACTGTGATAACGAAATTCATTGTAGCTGTTTGGCCTATATTTATGGTGGGCTTCACTCTCATCATATACAGTAGCATTGTTTAATTCAAGAAGCATTTATTAGGTACCTACTTTGGGCAAGGCTCTATTGTGCTAGGTAATAGGAATACAGAGACAAGAATGAAATAGTCCCTGACCTTAGGGAATTAATATTCTCCTGAATTGAAGTTATAATTTGGATTTCTACTGAAACAGAATTATTCTTTGGGTTCCTAGCAATGGGGACACAGCACCAACATTTTCCACAACAGTCTAAGGAATCCAGGATACACAATTATACAAATCGATCAAATCTCCTTGTAGGGGAAGCCTTTGTAACCATGTAGTATTTATGTAATGTGAAAAGGGATGGCATACTTACACTGAATGCCTGAAAATCCACACAGGACGCCTAATTTAAAGAAAAGTCCATCTTCCTTATCAAGTCTATTACCTTATGTCAGCCCATACCAATGATTTCTATTCCAATACTTCTCTTAAATCAGGGGACCAAAAAAGATTAGTATGTAAAATACTCCATAGAGAAAAAAACAACTTGTATTCCTTGTAGTTTCATTCCTTTAGCCTTAAACCTTGAAGGTGATGATGAAGGATACCTCCTCGCCATTTCTATGCAGGTGGCCATTTTGATGCTATGGAAGTTTGAAGGAAGTTCCATGTATAATTAACATTTTACTAGAGTAGAGCCCAGAATGGTGGAATCGACTAGCATCTTTCCAAATACCCTCCTAAGTTAATACCCTTCAAGTCCACAGTATTGCCCCTAAATTTCTAGAGGTGGAGTTTGCTGAGGATTTAAGAGTAAATCACCAAAGAACTTGGCCCATTAAGCTTCTAGAAATATCTATAACTCTTGATCTTCACATAGGAGTTATCTGAAAGGAAGCAAAAAGTGTGGTTCCAAGGACAGGAGAACAAAAAGAACAATGATAGAAACCAGCGTTCTATGCCGATGGGATATATTGTGAGCTTCTTGGGCTCCTCTCTCTTCTCTCTCTGCTCCCTGTGACTCCTCTCTTCCAAAGCAGACGGATATCCCTTAAAAGGAATTCTGGAACCTGGTTGTGTTTGTCTCTTAGAACAGACTCACTGTCAGCTAAGAAGCAGTATTAAACAATACTTTTTCTTTCATAGAAAATGACTCCATGGTTCATTTTCCTTGGATTGGCAGGAATTTGGTAGGCCAAGGAATTCCTGAGAGAGAACAGAAGAAAGGAGACAACTAAGACTATTCACATGACAGGGTTAACACCAGACAAATCTCCCGGGAGTTCTTGATTGTATTGTGAAGAATTTAGGAAATACTCTAAAGGGAAAGGTTATTAAGGCTCAGCTTAGTATTTGTAAACTATGCTAGTAAGCTTATTGGCAGAGGGGTGTGCATGTAAGTCTAAAGTTTCAGGATGCCACCTGAGGAGTCTGCTTCCTAGCATTTTTCTTGCAAGTTTTCCTCCTCCACATCCTAATGCTTCCTATCTTCTCTACACCATTTGGGTCTCTACGAGGTCCCCCTGTTTTTCAGACCCCATCTTTCTTTACCATGCTTAACCCAGCCCAACATAATGTGCCATAAGAAGAAAAACAAATTCAGAAATTGTGCCCAACGTATGTTTTTTTTCCCATATAGGATGTTTATAATTTTGCAGTTGAGATTTATATATACAAAGCCATTGTGGAAACCGGTGGCATTTCAAAGTACATTAATGTTGGGTTTTTTTTGGTTTTTTTTTTTGCTTTTTGGAGGGCAGTTAGGGTTAAGTGACTTGCCCAAAGTCACACGGCTAGTTTTTTGTGTTAAGTGTCTGAGGCCGGATTTGAACTCAGGTCTTCCTGACTCCAGGGCCGTTGCTCTATTCACTGCGCCACCTAGCCACCCCATTAATGTTGTTTTTAAATAAAATAAAACCCTAAATTCTAGGTCTACAGCTGGAAGGGACCTCATTGGCTGTCTAGTCCTATCCCCATTTTACAGAAGAAGAAACTAAGATTAAGTAGGTTACGTGACTAGTAAGCAACAGAGAAAGGATTTGAACTCATCTTACTCCAGACCCAGCATTGTACAACGCTGCAGACCCCAAGTATTCCTCCACGGGACAGGAAACCTAGATAACCAACTTAGTTCCATGATACCTGTATGTTGTTACACTTCACTCTAACTGGCAAATTTCTTCTCAGCCATCTATGAATTAGGTTAGAGAGGTAGAAGATGGGGAAGGAGAGAAACAAACTCACTTCAATGACTCTTCTTACTTTTTTCCCCATTCTAAAGCCCAGTTTGGACCTAAGTTCAACTACTCCTTAGAAAATGTAAAATTTATTACAATCTGTGGAAAGGAAGAGATGGGTCAATTATGTGGGAGGATCACCATGCTTTCAAATGTGGTTAAGATAGTTATTTATTCTAAGACACAAAGTCCATGTCTACACCTGCAAAGGAAAGCAGAAAACTGGAACAATTATCTGGATCATTCAAACCAAGCAACTGTGGTCTCAGATGTTTCAGAACTGTATCATGTGGACAGTGGCTTCTATTCTACATTTCCCCAAAGGCACAGAGACACAGTCTGAAGCCTTAGTTGTCTGAAGAAGAAATTATTTAACCCCCCAAATAATCCATTACTTTAGTCTTACCTATTCAGATCAAGTTGGATTTTCCTAAGATCTATTGAAGTAATAATAATAATATTAATAGTATTATTGATAGTATTATTTTAGTATAGTATTGTACACTTAGGAGTTAGTATAGTATGGTACAATTACAAATTTGAATGAGTGTGAATATTAGTATTAGTATTACAAACACAAGTGTGCCCACATACCCTGACAACATTTAGGTCTTGCACATTCTAGCTTAAATAGGAGCCAGGAACCCAAGAAGGCTTAAGGAAGATGCTGTTCTTAAAGAATGGCCCAATAAGGTAGAGTCCTAGCCCAGATTCTAGAAATGAAGCATGTTGAAGAGATTGAGGGGGTGGACTAGATGACCCCTAAGATTCCTTCCAGCTACAAATCTATCATTTTGTTATCCTTCACATTCCAAATGAAGGCTAGAAAGATCTTGAGTTATTTGTTTATAAATGAAATAGACTTTAAAGAACATGGGCGTTCCCAGTACATTCTTTGAGAGCACTGGAGATTCATTAGAAGAACACTAGAGATTCATTAGAAGAACACTAGAGATAAGTCTCATGAAGAGCTATTTATGAACGAGTTGTTGTTCTTACGCCACTGTATTCATGAAGAAAACACTATTTTAATTGATATTTTAAAAAATAATATGCTTCACATTGCTAGTGTTTCTACACTAGAGTTTTCTAGTTCTCCTCCCACCCTTCCACGCACTAGCTCAGGCTCCTTGTTGTCCAATATTGTCTTTTGATTCACAGCAATAACCTCAAGTGGATTCAACAGTGCTCTGAAAGATTCTTTCTCAGAACTGTAACTAGACAGAGGTGATACGGGCTTTGCCATAGGGTCCTAAACTCCAGAGGGCCTCAAAAGCACTTTTTGCAATGAAAGTGTTACTACCTTGAATAGCTTAGAGTAGGTGATTAGAAACGACTAAACTTAATGTCATATGAACGAGAAAAATTAGTTAAAATTGAAAAGTTACCAGATAGCATATGAGGAACTTCTCCTTGACCAGACCCTGCACTGCCTTGCCACCCCCCATACAAGATCCCAGAGTCTCTATCTCTGCCCAACTAAAAAGTCAATATGAGAATATATTGTTGTTTTTGTATTGTTCCAATGGCCAAAACCTGGTGATGATGTCTCTGTTAACTTACTATAATTTAAGGAATAGGAAAAATAAGCTAATTTAGCTTTAGCCTGATTCGAAACTAAAAGGAATGCCTGGCAATCACACCCCAAGACCTCCCCTCCAGTTTGGTCCCCATGAATCTCTGTGGCACTGGTTTGCTTTACATTTGACCAAACTCAGAACCTAAAAGGAAAGTTGAGATTAGAATTTTGGTGATTTATACAGTCTTCCTTGTGCCACTAACTAGTCTAAGAACCAGGATGGTTGAAATAAAAACATGGAGCTTGAAGGGCATTCCAGGGAAGGTATGTAGGTAGAATACTCAGTGAAGACTGATTTATCTTTGTAATGTCTTGTAGCTTATAGAACCCTAAAAAAAATAAGACTTGGATATGTAATACTGAAACCAAACAGACAGGATTTGGAGTGTATGTGTGTGTATGTGTATATGTGTGTGTGTCTTCGTGTGTGTGTTCCTTTGAGAGGCAATCTGACATAAGGGATAGTGAGTGATGACTCTGGGACCTAGGTTTAAGTCCCACTTCTGACACCTACTGACTATGTAACCCTTGGCCAAGTGACTTAACCTTTCTATGCCCTAGTCAGCTGTTTAAGACTGTAAGTAACAGAAAAGAAGACAATCTGCAATGGTGGAGGGAGTTTCCTGAACCTAGAGTACTTTTATATTGATGAAATCACGAGTCCAGTTTTCCATTGTTTATCCTTAGTTTTTTTTTTTAAATATTGTATCAAATTTAAAAACAATCCTACAATTCCCATTTGCTTCCTTTGGAAACATCACCTCCTGCTTGAAACCACCTTTCTCCATCCCATAATATCCTCTTTCCATTACACATAGAACAACATTGTTTCTTGAGATATAATTTGGCTGCTAGCCATTTGAACTAGTTCAGCTGTTGACATAAAAAGATACCGTGAAGCAGAAACTTGATAGCATTTTATTTATATCATAACACAAATACTTAAGTATAACAATCCCTTTTTTCTTATTTAAAAAACCCCACTGCCACAGAAACGTTTCCTAATAGTTCAAGTCGGAAGTTCCCCAAGATGACTAAATATGGCAAGATTTATACCTTAAAGATTCTATTTCCCTTCATACCAGGGCTTAAAAAAAGTGTGTGTGTGTGTGTGTGTGAGAGAGAGAGAGAGAGAGAGAGAAACAGAGAGAGAGAGAGAGAGAGAAAGAAAGAAAGAAAGAAAGAAAGAAAGAAAGAAAAGAAAAGAAAGAAAGAAGCAGAGAGAGAAAAAAGAGAGAGAGGGAGGGAGGGAGGGACAGAGGGAAGGGGAGAGAGAGGGAGAGGAGGAGGGAGGGAGGGAGAGAGAGAAAGTAAGAGAGAGAATGTGTGTGTGTGTGTGTGTGTGTGTGTGTGTGTGTGTGTGTGTGTGGCTGGTGATCTGGTGAAACCTATGGATCCTTTCTCAGAATAACATTTTTAAATGCAGAAACTATATAGGATTACAGACAAAACCAACTATATTGAAATGGTGATCAAAATATCTTTTTTAAATCATGGGCCCCAGGTTTAGCATCTTTGTGCAAAATGTACCAATTTAAGAAAAATAGTTTCCCGAGGCATCACAGGATTTGGAATTGAAAGAAACATTAGAATTCACTGAATCTAATCCCATTACTTTACAGTTCTGATGACTAAAGCCCAGGGATTGGGGGGGGAGGGGTGATTTTGACAAGGTCCTATAAATTACTAAGTGGCAGAGCCAGGTTTCAAATTGAGGTTCTCTGACAATCCATCTCTACTACGCTCACTCTTACATTTGACTTATTTTGCATTTCATAGCTTGATTAGGAGGGAAAATGTCCTCCAGTGGCCTTAGGTTTGGGCACACAAACTCCTATTTTCTTTCACCAAAGTCCTTCATTCCAGAAGGCAATGTGGCATAAGACAAAGGAGGTAGAGTTTGGTGTCAGGACAACTTGGATTCAAATTCCACTCCTTTTACAAGCTATGTGACCCTGCACAAGTAATTTCACTTTTCTGCATTTCAGTTTCCTCATCTGTGAAAGAAGGGAAGTTGATTTAGACATCCAGACCTTACTGCTCTAAACATCTGACCCTATCAATCACAGTTCAGAGAATGTGCCACCGTCACGGCAAGGGGTTTGGAGGCATCTTCCACCTCTTGTGGGTTCTTACATCATTCCTGTTGTAGCAACATGATTCATTTTGAATACCCCAAACAAACCATTTTCTCACAACAGCGCTAATTGCCAATTGGGTTTGGGAGTACAGGAGCCTTTTGCAAGAGGACTTGAAACCCTTATGAAATTGTGAGCAAGGGTTACACAATGAAATGGGTTGCTTGTGAGGATCTCTCTTTCTGTCTCCTGTGGATGTTTTTGCTGACTCACAGATAAACACATCCCAGTCTATATATATATACACATTCACAAGCAGCTCTCAGTACTTCGAAACCCAGGACCCCACCTTTTTGTCTAGGGAAGTGCCTGGCAAGCATTAATACCTTTGTTTTGTTGTTTTATCTGATTCCATCTGGAGAATCAGCATGAGAAGAATGACTTGGAAAAATTGTCATTTCAAGGAGTATACTGTAGGTGTCCCGGTTACCTGAGCCTTTTTTTCCTCCATAGGAACAGATCTGGGGACTATTTTATAAAGTGACATTGCTTTCTAAGGTATAACTACCTTTGGGCGTGGGTGATTGAAAACCTAGCATAGCGGAAGAAACTAGGTGTTTTGTCCCAAGATTTGTCCCAAGGTGTCCTATGCCCTCCAAAGAATCTATAATGTGATACTTTATTGTATTCATTAGGCTTTCTCAAAACACTGCTGCATATAGGAAATATAAAATTTTGGGAAATTAATTCAAGAGCCTTCCTGTTTCTTGAAGATGAGTAAGCCATTATGTAATCAGAGAACTACCTAGGAATTCCACCATGTCACACAAATTCAGTTTGTATTGATGGGGAAAGACACTCTATGCCCTCTGTTGAGGATATTGGTGTACCTTGATATTGTGAGGATCTCTAGGCTCTGCCATGAGATGCATTCAGTCTGCCTTGGTGAGGTCCCATACTAGCATGGCAGTGAAGAAATGTGGGGTTAGAGAAAAGAGAATAAGGATGGGATCAGTTGAGGGAGCATGGCGGTAATCATACAAGACAGAAACCAAGAGGACTGCTATGAAGAAGAAACATACTCCCAATGCTACCAAGTCCTCATTGCTCTCTGCTAGGTACAGTTCTGATATAGATAATATCATGAAGAAATACAGGAAATGCACTTTTTCTCTTTTTTTCCTGAGCTTTCTTCATTAGAAGATTTCATATGTGATTTAGTCTTCAGTTGAAGTCATTTAAACTCACACATAATTAAATTTCTTGAAAATAGGATGGTAAAGAACATTTCTCAATCCATCAAGATGGGAAGGGTCCTCCCCAAAGTGTCAATAGCACATTTGCTTTAAAACCTATTTTGAAAAAGTATTGACTGGTTTTTTCTATATCTCCATTTCCCTCCTTTTGTCCCTCTTTCTTATATCCATCTCTTCCTCCTCCAGTAGCCAGTTTACCTATTCTTAAATCCTCTATCTTCTTGGATAGGTTCCTACTTTGTTTTAGAGGTAAAACAGCTACTAGGAAAAAAACCCACCAAGGCTGACACTGATTCAGGAGAGTCCAGCCAGGTAGCTGCAAGCCAGGTTACAAGCATATACCAAGACCAGCTTCCAGAAACACACCTACTCATTCAGGGAGGACTTCTTCCTTCCCCCAAAGGGATGTCAGAACCTAACAACTGTTGCTACAGTTCATCTCCCTGATGGGAGATAGTGATGATGCAGTCATGATCCAGGTCCTCTGGGAACTTTGGCTCTTTTACATCATAAGTCCATGGACCTCAAAAATGGCCTTTGCCTTTGTTACAGGAGGAATGAACAGACTAGCTGTTGACATAAAATCATCTTTCTCTTGATGAGTCTTACCTTTGTCTTCATCCCTGAGCTCTGAGCCTGTCCTTCAAGTATATAATGAGAAAAACTGTTCTTTAAATATCTATTATTAAAAAAGGATATTTTTCATGTGATTCTGACAATAGAATCTAGGTTTACTTTGAAATCACTTTAATGCACTCCCCAACCTCTAGCCTCATTGGAAGGCAATGCCGTTTTCTCTTGAAAATACGGAACAGGATGTGTGTTGTCTAATAGAGACATGTCTAGATATTTGTATATACAAGGAGTTCTACCTTTGCAGGTATTTTTATATCATACTTTTTTCTAGTTGTTTTCTGGAGAAGACAATTTATAGCATATGTATAAAATCTGACTTTGCTGTCAGCCCATCTCAATCTGACTTTCCAGTAAAGAACATATGTTCTAATGGGCAATATTGGCCCATGTTCATCAGTATTGCAATCCTAAAATCCACTACTTTCATTGTTCAGTGGGAAGAGTTTGAGGTTGGGAGTCAAAAGCTCTGAGGTCCCAATTTCAACTCTTTCACTGTGTTACCTTGGGTACTTTAATTCCTCTGAGCCTTAGTCTCCTCATCAATAAAATGAAGGGGTCAGACAAGCTAACCTCCAAAGTCCCTTTTACCTCTGAATCTATGAACCTAGGACCCTCCAGTTTCATGAAGCTTCCTGTCCTAGCACATTCTTCATATTCTGCTTTCTACCCTCCTATTCATCATTATTTATAGAGTATATTTATGTTTTTCAGATATTATATGCTTAATGTCAATTTAACTTTTTAATAGTGATTTTATGAGTTTATATTGGTTTTCCAGAAACCACAAAGAACTACAATATAGAGTTAAACTATTTAGTATCTGTAATTTACAGACACAGATATTTTCGTATGTTGATATTTTCTATATGACCATAGATTGAAAAGGAATCTAACAAACAGAGCACAATTTTCTTATGACATTTTACAGTAATTCAAATCATTCTTAGCAGAAAATCACCCACGTCAGGGAGTGGGGTGGGGGTAGGAGAGAACTTTAGATCCAAGTACTTGCTCAATGAGAGGTAGATGCTGCTACTTTCAGTAGTATGGGAGAAAGTACCAATTCAGTAGCAGCTGAACTTTTAAATGGACTTGACCTAGTTTTAACAAGTGATGCTGATCCTTTGGGTCTGACTCTTGCCCTTGTAATCCCAGCTAAGAATCCCAAAGGCCAGGTTCATATTCGTGAGATTAGTTGCAATAAGAGTTCCACATCAGAGCTCCCCCTTTCTCTCACCCGTTCATCCTCTCCTTTTTAATTGTGTAATATCAAAACAAACAGCAGCCCTTGACTTGGGAGAAGTTTCATATGTAGGGAAATGAAGGATGGGAGACTCAGAATAGAATCAGGGAAGAGTTTTGTAATTCATTTCTGATAAGCTGATCAATATTGTTTTCACTTCCCATTATTCTGTGAACCAAGCACATTTGGCCAGGGAATAAGCATTCACTTTCATAAAGCACAATTGTAAAGAAACATTATCTCACTGGAGGGGATGGAAGGGTAGGTAGAGCTCCTTTGGGATACTTTAGAAGCAACTCAGGACAGAATCTGAGCCCGTGTAAATAACTATATTTTCTCCTCCTAGAAATAGACTAAGAGTGGTTTACTCAGAAATAAAAGAGAGGATAGGGGTGGGGGATGATGTCCCAAACATTCAGTTTCTGACATTGGCTCTAGATCCAATGTTTTCAGCGTGGGCTTCTCCAAGCAAAAAAATGGTCACCTACTGAGTGACCATTGGGATCTTTGTACATTTTTCCACTTTCCTCTTTTCTCAGCAGACCCACCTAGTGTTCTCTTCTCAGGTGTAGGGTGTATTGGTTGGCTTTCTGAGTTCTGATAGCAACAGCTGATGTGTTTTTTGTTTCTTCAGTTGGTTTCTAGTTTTATTTTTTTAAAGCTGTGCCCACATCTTGTTCCTTTGTTCATGAATGAAGGACAGTGCCTCCTTGTACTTTGTGTAGACATATTGTAGGTATGTGTGTAATTTCAGTGAAATGTTATATAATTGTATTTTAATTAATTTAATTTAATTTGGGGATAGGGGAAAGAGAATCTGTGCATTGAAATGGAGTAGAAATGTTGACCCATAGCTCGAGGCTCTTTTTCTCCTTTCTTACCTAATAGCAAGATATCACCTTCCTTTCTCCCATTTGATAATGATATGTAATTAAAGAATATGCCAATGGAGACTTTATGCTGTTAATGTTCAAAATCCTGTACCCAGTCAATTCTTTTGTATATAGGGAACTCCTTATATGGCTGCTCTCTGATCAAAAGTTGCATGTGTGTTTTTTGGGGTGCTGGTGGATGTCGATGTGCAAATGTGAACTTTTCCTTCATCTTAGTGAAAATCATCACCATATTTATCCAGCACAACTGAGAACATTTGTGTGGACCTTTCATGATGACCAATTTTTGCAGGTGTAGAACAATTGCATTTATCAGCCTCTAGTTCTTGTTCCCTTGGCATATTGGACCCTTGGGAAAATGAGGTTCAAAGGAAACTCCAGTTTAAATAGTGGAAAAACCAGCCTCATGTCTCCAGGCACTGGAATATGAAACAGTGATTTTAAATGTTCAATTTGAAAATTGACTATATTTTCATTTTGATAATATTTTCAGTCCTTTAGCAGAAGGTAAACTCATTAGCAAGAATAATTTGTTAAACTAGAAAACTCCCATGTAGCCCACATTCTGCTACTTCCCTGCATATCAGATTAGCTCCTCACTCTAGCCCTCTTGGTGTCCTGGAGTCTCTGTCATTCCCCCAATATACTGGGCTCCATCCTCCTGTGGTTCATTTGAGGACATGCATCATGTTGCTTGTCCTGGGTACCATAGCTGCTAGTTGTGCTGTGGTGCCAATCCAATTTAGTACGTAATGACCAAGACTCCCAAGATTCATAGTCCAGAACTATGTCTGCTTGTTATCTGGTTTCTGAGTTTCTGAGAAGCCATCTCAAAATGGAGACAAAGCCTTCCGTGGACTGCAATCCTGCCAAAAGCACAAATCTGCCTACTTCCCCTTTACACCCCAGGCTGCACTGTTGAATCTTCTGGGGAGAATACACTGCACAAACCATTTTTGAAGAAGGCAGCAATAAAAGCACAAATGCAAATGCATGATGGGACCATGCCATAGAGAGAGGAAATAAGATGATACACAAAACCCAAGTATGTGACAGGAGTGTGACCAAAACAGTGTATTTGTTTGGCTGGTATAAGGGATTTAGATTATATTTACAGATGTGTTATGCTCACGGAAAAATAGACTGTGAGATATATGCAATCACTGTACCTAGGAGAATGGATCTGGAATACCCATTCAGAGTGAGAAAATGCAGAACTAAGTGTTCCGCTTAAGGGATGGTCTTCATTCCAATGAAGAGAAATTCAAGAGATTCCCCAGTGGGAGATGAAATTCACCTGAACTGATTGAGCTTTGGCTCCTAGAAATGGGGTGGAGGGAGGCCACATGGTGGAGAATGGGGACAGATGTTTCAGTGTCAAACATCTGCTTATACACATAGCATTCCTGTCCTTTTTTTTTTTCAATTCTTGCTAAAGCCAAGGGGTAAATGCTTACTGCCAGGGTAATAAACAACAGCAGTGAGGTGGGTTTCTCCAGGGATGTTCCTTATACATGCAGAATATAAGAGAAGATTGATTTTCCCCTTAGATTCCAAATGCCTGTTGAGGATCAGAAGTGATATGCTGTACAGATTGGCTAGTCCTTAGTATTCAAAAACAAATGAATGCAGACAATTAAATTTTAACTAACCCGGAGGTTGTTTCATAGGCATCATAGTAAGGAATGCCTTCTTGACTAAGGATATCTTTGGGTAGTTGAGTTCTTCTATTTTCACCATTAGTTTTCCAAGATTTCTTACTATATGGACTGATTTCTGTAACTTTTCTTGTATAAAACAACTGGACATTCTTTGTATACTGGAAATAATCAGCAGACCCAATATTTCACTAAGTGTTTTATCTTTTATGTATATATCTCATCAATAAATGTGAATTCCTAACTTTGTGATTGTTTTTGTGTGTGCATGTATATATTTTAGTCCCCGCTTGAGGCTTCTGGGACTTGATGCTATGGTTGTCTCATGCTAACATTAGAGGATCACTGGATATATCCCAAGAGCAGAATCCTTAGGGCACATCCCATACACAAAGTGGGAAGTCCCCCTTATCTTCTTTGGAGTAAGAGTGACATTCTACTACTGGTGGAAACCCAAGTTCTAAATGTGGAGTTTTCCTTCCAGCTCAACCACTGGCTACCAATTTCCCTGTGTTTTCTGGCACAGACACTCCAAAGAGAATAGGGAATGGTGCAGAGGGGAATGTCAAGAGCACAGACATTGTTGCTTTGTGAATGAGTGACCACTGCCCTCCAGGTCCTCCAGGGCATTATTGCTTCCAATAGCTTATTACAAGAACAAGACTTTCTCCAGGGACACATGAAATAGGGGAAACCAAACATAGATAGAGAGGGAAAGCCACCCCAGGTAACAAGACTCCTCAGAGCTGCACTTCTGCCCCCCCCCCAAAAAAAAGGGTGGTGCTCACCTGGATCTCCTTCTTGCCTTCACAAAATACTCAGCGAGGGTCACAGCAAAAGAGATAGTCTTACCCCTTTTCAGAAGCCTGGAAGCTCTTTGCCTTTTAAGCTGCTTATAGGTAGCTTTGGAATGAAAAATGGATGTTTTCTTTTAGATTATTTCCATAAGTTTCTGTGCCACAGATAGCTGAAATTTCTAGGATGCTTGAAGGTTTCTAAAGCTCTTTAAAGACTAATATTTTCTAATGCAAAACTCACAATCCAGGGATATAGGAACAACAGGTAATTTTCTCATTTTACATATGGGGAAATTGAGGCCCATAGACATTGTGACCAGTGACACAATGGAAAGAGCATTGGACTTGAAATCAAGAAGACCCGAGTTCAAATCCTGCTTTAGACACTTACTAGCTATGTGACCCTTGGCAAGTCACTTTACCTACTTGTTTTCTGTTTTGTAAAGTGAAATTGGCCTCTAATGTCTCTTTTAGTTCTAAATCTGTGCTCATGATTTGTTACCAGTTGCACAGTTCAGAGGTACCAGAAGTAAGGTTTGAACCAATGTCTTCCAGATGCCAAGTTCAGTGTTCTTTCTATGCTCTCTGTTGCCTCTCAGGACTTGGCACTTATCAGTTGCCCTGCCTTCCAGTTTGTGCTAACATTAGCCCTATGCATAAGTCTGTTTCCACTAGTCCAATCATATATCTTTCATCCATATATTACATTTCATCGAAATCCTTGAAAAAATTGAGACTATTTACTCATTTAGAAATGCTCTGTCTTCCACTTTGCTTCTCAATTTCAAACATCACAAATCAAACTTGAGGTATAGTTTGAAACCCTTTACTATATGCTAAATTTGACCAAAATCTCTTTTAAAAGTTATGGTGGAACATTAATAAAAATAATGGATAGTTGAGTTAAGGCAGGGACCTTACAGTGGGTCATAACTCTCATCTTTGCACAGGATGGGGAAGTGAATGAAGATTACCTAGACCAGAGATATTTCTGACTTTCATTAATCCATTTTCGAAGGCCTTAAGCTTTTGCTCTCAACTTAAAGTACACTTTCATAAAAGAAAGAGGTTACACCTAAGAAACAGGAACCAATCTGGAAAGACATTAAAGTGGAAAAATAGTTATTTCATTATATTTTAAGTTGAACTGAAAACAAGGTTTTTAATATGCTTTGACACTGAGGTCTGCCATCTTGGAAGAAAACATAGTGCACTGGGAAGAGACTGGATTTGGGACCATAGGACCTAAGCTCCAAAGCCTGACTTTGTTCCCTAGGCGAGTCACTGAATGTTCTGGGTCTCAGTTTCCCCCATTTGTACATTGAGGGTCTTGGATTAAAAGACTCCTAAGCCTCTTCCAGTTAAGATAAGCTATGAGTGTATCCTGTTTTAGGCTATCAGCTGCTTCCAACTGGAAGTAGCCAGACTAGAAGGGAAAGGTGATAGGGTCATAAATTTGGAGGTCACCTAGTCGACCTTGCTTATGTTAGAGATGAAGAAATTAAAGTGTAGGGAAGCCAAGAGATTTGTCCAAAGTTCAGGGGTGTGCTGGAGCCAGTTCAAACCAGTTCTAGAAGCTGATTATTAAATTTTCACAGTCAGTATTTATCCCTTGGAAATTTTTGCTACAAATCAGGGTTTGATTTTTTTTTGTTTGTTTTATCAATTGTCTAGACTTTTTCCCCCTTGGAGAGCTAGTTGTTAAACATTTACCAGCATGCTCCTGCCAAGATCACACAGGTAACAAATAGCAGACACAAGATAAAAGTCCAGGTGCTCTGACTCTGATCTTGTGGACTTTTCACCTGTACCATTATGGCCACTCAGACCATCTTATTGGGGAAATTCAAGTTTCAGCTTTGAATTCTCTACCTTCATTGGCTCACATTTAAAGGAAGATAGTCATGTGAATGGGTAGAAATAAAACTGGTATCCCATTCACCTGATCTCCTCTGAGTAAATAAGGTTGGGTTCTTGGATAGATCCCTGCCCATGGGATGGATGTCTGGTAAGTGGAAAGAACCTGGATTTGGAGGCTAAGGACCCAAGTTCTGATTCTGTCTCTAACACTTCCTACTTCTGTGTCCTTGGTCACTTGAAGTCACTGAGACTCACTGGACTTTAAGGTTTCCTCGTTTATAAATAAGAGGTTGGAACAGATGATCTCCAAAGCCCTCACTAGCTGTAAGTCTGTGACTCTACTATCTACTTCAGCAAGATGTCAGCTGTGATATAAGCTATTTGAAAGGGGAAGTCACAAGAGGAAACCAGAGAGTCTCCAAAGACCAATGAGGGACCCTTCTCCCTGCCTTTCCCCAGAAGAGAGATAAACCACAAAGAACAGCTCTCAAAAATTCAGAGCCTGAAACAGTGTCACCAGATGTTCTGGGTACCTCTCTTTCTGGGTACAGAGACCTAGACAGGAAACCAGGCAGGTCTCTTTATAAGTCAATGAACCACAACCTGCTGCACTGACAAACAGCTCCAAGGTAGGAATCGTTCATCAACTCTTGCCCAATTCAGGAACAAGTGAGTTGGTAGAGGCTTCTTATATGTTTTGGACCACTGGATCAGGGAAAATGATGAAAGACTTTGCAAACAGGAGCTGCCACAGAAATGTATGAAAAAAATGTGATAGACACAAAGAAATGTACTGGCTTTTTATTAAGCACTTGATATGTGCAGAATCCAAGGAGGAAATTCTGAAATTAGATGGTACCAGACAAGGAATGTAGCTAGCTGACGTTTGTATAGCTCTTTAAGGTTTGCAAAGAACTCTGTCTAAAAATGCAACTGGGGTAGTGCAACTGGGGCTTTGCTCTGGGTGCCAAAATTTAGATGTCACTGAAGGATCTTACCATCTTTTAGACTTACTCCCTAACACTTCCTCTTCAGTTTAGTGACACTGGTCTCCTAACTGTTCCACAAACAAGACACTTAACGTCTAGGCTCCAGGTATTTTATTTGACTGTCCCCCATGCCTGGAACACTCTCTCTCCCTCACGACCTCCTTGTCTCCCCTTAAGTTTTAACTAAAATCCCATCTCGCACAGGAAGCCTTCTGAAACTTCTCTTAATGCCAGTCCCTTCCCCCTTTATTATTTCCTATTTATCCCGAATGTGGCTTTCTTTGTATATATTTGTCTGTATGTTATCCCTCTCCATTAGATTGTAAGAGCCTTGAGACAGTTCTCCCCCCCCCCTCATCTTTTTGTATTCCCAGTGCTTATCAGTGTCTGGCATACAGTAGGTGCTTAATAAATGTTTATCATTAATTGAATTGAAAAGTATAGAAACAACTGAGCTTACCAAGTTAGCAAGAATATTTAGTTAAGCTAGGAAGCTCCACGTTTCCATCTCTACTTACCAATGCCTGCAGCCTAAATGAGTGCCTTCCCATCTTTGTCACCCTTCCATCCACTGAAGCACCATGTTTGTACTGTCTTGGGACCCATCACCTGAATCAAAGGCAATGTTTGAAACATTTGTCCCACAAGCATTTGTGACATATTTCTCATCTCCGAGCCTAGCTACACCCCTGTATAAGATAAATTCCCTGCCCTCAAGGAGATTTTAATATAGTAATTTAGTGCTTTTTTTTCCTATAAGAGTTCAACTAGAGTTAATGAACTCTCTCTTCCTATAGGGTAATCCCCACAAATCTCAAGCTATCAAAGGTGGAAGGGTTTTCAGGCTTCAAATAGCCCAACCCTGTGAGCTTGGAGGATGGGGCAGTGTGGTACATTGGAAAAAGTGCTGGCTCTGGGGTCAGAGGACCCAAGGTTTAAAATTAAAGTCCAACTCTGATACCTATTGCCTGTGTGACCTTAGACAAATCACCTAACTTCCTGGGGCCCATTTTCCTCAACTATAAAATAAGGGTGTCATATTTAGGCCATCAAAGGTCCCTTCATATTTCTCTCTCTCTCTCTCTCTCTCTCTCTGTCTCTCTCTCTCTCTCTCTCTCTGTCTCTGTCTCTCTCTGTCTCTGTCTCTCTCTCTCTCTCCCTATCTTTCTCCTGCCCTCCTCCTCCTCCTCCTCCTCTTCCTCCTCCTCTTCCTCCTCCTCCTCCTCCTCCTCCTCCTTCTTCTTCTTCTCCTTCTTCTTCTTTTTCTTCTTCTTCTTCTTCTCCTCCTCCTCTCTCTCTCCATTTATATATATATTTATATATAATACATATTTATATATTATATATATAATGTATGTATATAAATATATATATAATGTACACACACGCATACATACAGGTAGATAGATATCTCCTATGAACACTGATATACATAGGGGTGAAGCAACTTGTCCAGTGTTTCATAGTTAGCAAGAAACAAAGCCAGGACTCAAACCCAGTTCTCTTCAGGTCACTGCACTGCCCCCACATTGAATAAGAGTAATTTGGAAGAGGCTTTCCTGGAATCATGCTAAAAATCAGGAGGATTGTCACATAAAGCCAGAAACTCTCACTGCTAGCCCACATTGATCATCAGAGTAGTGGAATAGACCAGAGTAGGCTGTGTCTATTCTCAGCCTTCCAACTTTCACTAGTTTTAGAGCCAGAGTGATTTCATCAGTTAGATGAATCAATCCTGTTAGATCAACCTCCCCTCCTTTATCTCAGGTCAGGTGGGTTAAGCAAGACCTCAAGAATTTTCCCATTCATCACTGGACTCAATTGGGGTTTGGTTCTTTAAAAGATATCTGGGAAAACCAAGGAGGGGGGAGAGGAAATCTGAAGTCAGGAGGGCAGGTGCACACCTACCCTCCTCTAGAATGTGCTTCTTTTCTCTTTCTGTTGGTTGTCCTGGAATTCCCCCAGGTCCATCTGTCAAGGCCAAGAAGTTTTCCAGGCTTGCACAACAGTCTCTGAAGTGAAGGAGGGGCTGTGGAGTGCCCTCATCCCAGTTAAAAGTTCACTTGGAAAAGTCTCTTCACACAGGCTTGCTTTCATTTCCCCATTTGAAGTTGTCCTGACTTCTATGAGAGGAGCGTAGAGCTCAACAGCAAAGTAGGAAGGGCCTTGGATGGGGCAGGCTCTGAGCTAGGGACTGGAAAAGAGAAGATAATGGAAAATGCCACAGTTCTTGACTACAGGGAGCTAGCTCATAGAAGGGATAAGTCAGTCACCTAAATAAGTGCTGTACTGGGCAGGACAGGACAACAGCAAAGGAGATACCCAGACTAAATGTTCCAGGATAATCTGAAATGGGAGAGTCCATTTTCATCTGGGGTCAGGAGGAGAGAGATCTCAGGGAGGCAAAAAGATGATAAAGTAAAAGACTGCTGATCCTGGAATTTGAGGACATGAGTTTGAATCCTGGCTCTATTACTTACCACATATGGCAAATCAAGTCCCCTCACTGGGCTTCAGTTTCCCCATCTGTAAAATGTGATGGGAGGGTTGAGCTAATTGACTGTTAAGATCTCTTATAGCTTTAAATCTTTAATCCTACAAAGGTTTTCATGGAGAAGGTGATGCCTGAACTGGGAAAGAAGGATTTTAACAAAGATGAAGAGGGGATGCGATATGCTCCACACATAAAGGTAAATATGTTCATGGAGATAGGAGAAGAAAGATTGAAACTGAGGAAATCTGGTAGTTCATTTCAGCAAGAATGGAGGGGTAAAAAGTTTGAATTTTAGATTTAATGAAATCAGGTTTTCTTTGGATCATAATGTCATAGAATCATGGACGAAAAGATATTAGGTTCTTCCTTCCCTCATTTGACAGGTGAGGAAACTGAGGCACAGAGAGGCTCAGTGGTTTAACCTAGACAATGCTGTAATTTCATTAGTAGTAGAGCTGATGCAATAGCAGTATCTCAGACCGGCCAGGTTTGGGATTCTTCCCATCCCACCTGCATCCCACCCATCTCCCAGTTCTCCTAAATTGGTCCCCAAGCTATCATGGCTGTCAATAGTTCCTAACTCATTGCCAGTGAATCAATTCTGGGAGAATCTGACTCATTTTGGTTTACTGCTGAGAGTTGCCGGGTTGCTCTGGACATCTTCTCTGGTCATCGGCAAAGCCAGTCTAAACTATTATTAGCCTGCTGGAACTTGCTGCCAGGGGCAGAATTCAAATGCAAAAGGGGGAAAATACCTTTTTCTTCCCTTCTTGGTTTCTGCATTCTCTGCATCACAAATTCAAGTAGGAAAATATTTTTAAAATGATGGGTTTTGTGAAATGTGCCCAGTTCACCTGGACCTATTAAAATTCTCTTGGCTATTTGGCTCAATTTCCTTCTTCATCAGCTGCCTTTCCTAATCCATACCTCTCAAGGGAGGTCTTTCTTTTTCCCACACGCATACATCATTCTCCTGTGAGATGGGGTCTCATGTCTTCTTGTGCTCTGTTCATCACTAATGGGACCTTCTTCCTTCACAAATAAATTCCTCCAACAGGCAGCATATTCCTTGAAGCCAAATGGTAGTTTGGGGTTGTTTAGTAACCATGACTCAGTAACTTGCCATGGTACCTCCTGAAGGTACCCACGGCTGAGTAGCAGAACTCTGATAGAGATTAGGCAGTGAGCCTAAAGTGAGCAAAGCTGAGAATGTGGAGAAAAATATACAACGTACTTACATTTATGTTTCTAAGTGATCTGTACTATCAAGATAGAGTCAAAGTAGGAGGGAATAATTTTATGTCCTTGACTAGCATGCAAAAATCGTTAGAGACAGTGACTAGTTAGATATTTTCATATTTAGATATATCTCAACTTTGCTGCTTGCTACCCTAGGGACCCTGGGCGAGTCATTGCACTTCTCCAGGCTCCCTTTTAAAATGAAAGGGGTGTAAAAATCCATTAACTGAACAGCAACACTCCCTAGTACAGTCTGAGCAACTTAAAAAAATTAACATTTTAAATTATTTAGCAAAATAAATATTTTATTTTGGAAAATATTTAACAAAATAAGTAAAAATACAATAGAACCTAGACAATGTTAATATGTAGTTTTCTAAGTCAATATGTGCTCAACAAGGATCCTTATATATGTTTCAACAGTGACCCTATTTCTAGTTGAGTTTGACACCTCTGTACTAGATGGTCTCTGATCTGACTTCCCATTTGATCTAAATCTAAAATCCCATGAACCCATGATCCTAAATTGTTCCTTAGCCTAGGTTTCTTTGTCTGTAAAGTGAAGGTGTTGGACTTGATGGCCTCCAAAGTCCTGCCCAGGTCTAAATTTATGAGTTTATGATTCTCCTAGAATCCCTTTCCCAGAGACTGGTAAGAATTTAGGGGCAGATGATGAGTAAACCTGGGTGCTTTGGATTGCTGCTGGTTCCAGGTCTTGCTGGTTTGGAGAAAGTGGTGGAGATTCCCAGAGGAGGAGAGACATGGCCCTGGGAGTACAAGAATGAAAGTTTGACCTCAAGGAACTGCAGCTGAAGTTCCATACAAGCATGTGGGGAAAGTGCAAAGCAGCCCCTGTATTTGTGCCTCACAGTCAGGGGAGAATGAGAAACAGAAGCTGGTGAAGAAATTTGGAGGTACTGAGGTGGGTGAGGGGTGATCGGAGCTCTTCCATTCCACACCTAAGCACCAAGCCTTCCCTTGCAGCTGTGAGTCACCCACCCTGGGGAGGAAAGAACAGTGCTGCTGCTCTTAGTGGCTGACAGAAGCACTCTGAAACTTTGGCAGCTTTATGTTTTGTTTCTTGAAATCTCTATGCAATTAAGGTCACAGTTAACTTCTAAACTGAGTACCAATGCACATAGGGAGCACTAAGGGACACGGGGTGGAAACCTGGAAAGGAGAGATTTAAACTTCTTTGTAACTAGTGTCCACTGGCTGAAGCTGGGAAGGGGCAGTGAAGTCAAAATCTGAGGACACTTTGCAGGTGTAGAGGGAGAGGGGAGGAGAGAGAAAGACAGAGAGACACAGAGAGACTGACAGAAACAGAGAGACAAAGAAAGAGATAGACATGAAGAGGAACAGAGACAAAAACAGAGCCAAAGGAAGGAGACAGAGACAAAGAGAAAGAAAGAACACACACACACACACACACACACACACACAGAAAGACAGAGAGAAGCAGAAAGAGGAGAGAGTGTATGTGTGTGTATGTGTGTGTGTATGTGTAATTATGGAAGAAAGGACTGTGTCCTTCCATCACTCCAATTCATGGTGTCTATAATGCCCAGATAGTGTATCTGCTCTAAGATCTCAACTTATAAAGAACATACAGCTTTGGTGATGACCCCTTGGACAAGGGCCTTAATGACTTGAAGATAGCCAGAGAGAAAAAAACTTTTCTAATCAGAGGCACCACAGAAAACTCCAGAAGGCTCTCAAAAACACTGGAAGAAAGAATCAAGGTGTCACAGTAGAGAAAGCATCATAGGCCAGGAGTTATGAGACCTGAATTCAAATCTGGTCTAAAACACTTACTAGCTATATGACCTTGGTCAGCTCACTTGACTTCTGTTTGCCTCAGTTTCTTCTATTGGAAACAGAAATTCAAGGGATTGTGGGACTGAATGTTGTAAATTAAAAGTAAATAAATAAATTTAAATTTGAAGAGAAGAAAATAGTCGCTACAGCAGTACCAGGGTTGTTGGCAGAATCCAATGGGGTGTTCAGGAGAGACTAACTCATCCGGGGTGAGGGCTGGTGAGCACTTTTCAGGGCTGCTCATCCACCTTTGGAGTCCACCCTTCACCCAACTCTCACTTGTGGCTCCAAGAAGCCGTAGCATGTGCAGCGGCCACACCCCAGTAAAACCATCTGGACAGACGGGCTAACCCAAGTAGAGGGTAACTTAAGGCAGGCCTCAAACCCATCTACCCCAGTCGTGTCAAGATTTCCGCTGGTGAAATGGGTGGATGAGAACAATTTGTTCCAAAGCCCTGAAGGTGGTTAATGCAGATACTGTGGAAGGCTTAGAGCTTGGTCAGTCATTAAAGACACCATCTATTGCATCCAGAGTCTTCTTGACATTTGTCCTGCCACTGGATCTGGATGATTCAAGAAGAGAGAAGCTGAGAACTCTGTGCAGCTCTGCGTCACTTAGATCTAATTCACTCACAAGCCAAGACATCAACCCATGATGCCACTGGTCCTTTTTGAAAATGAAAGCCCAACTACAGCTCTTATCCCTCCGTTAAATTGTGAACTCCTTGAAGGCAAGGACTGTCTTTTGCCTGTCTTTATATCTCTCTTCAGACATCTTTTTTCTATTGTGTCCAACTCCTTGTGATTCAAGTTTTGGTTTTCTTGGCAAAGACACTGGAATGCTTTTCCGTTGCCTTTTCCAGATAATTTTATAGATGAGGAACCGAGGTAAACAGGGTTAAGTGATTTGCCCAGAGTCACACAGCTAATAAGTATCTGAGGCCAGATTTCAACTAGTGCTTAATAAATATTTGTGTACTAATATAAAAGCAAAGATGACAGGTTTGGGCCTGACATGCTGAGGAACATTCTTTCACTTTCAGCTATAGGAAGTAGAAGAAGGGATTCAAAACATCATTAAAGATTGATACACAATGAAAACTACTGAAAATATAGTAGAAAGTAACCATTTTGCAGCTTTCCATATAGCACAGAACACAATGTTTTGGAGAGTCATTTGATGGGAATCACTTTCTAGCACATTTAGATGCAGTGAATGAATTTCTGTGAATCCAAAATAAGAAAACAAAGAATTCATCATTATCCAAAGGCTTTGAGTAAAAGACTTTCCAGAAACACCAAAAAGAGGCCAACCATTTTATTTGCTTTCCCACTGATGCTGCAGACACTATTTTTTCTTTCTAATAATGACATAAAAAGAGAAATGGAAATGATGAACATACCAATCTTCCACTCCCTAGCTATGGGGCCCCGGCAAGTCACTTACAAACAAACATTTATATGGCACCTACTACATGCCAGGCACTGTGCTGAGCACTTTACAAACATTACATTTGATCCCCACAACAACCCTGTTATTATCCTTAATAAAAAGTAGGCACTATTATTATTCTTACTTCACAGGTGAGGAAAGTAAGACAAATAGAGGTTAAGTGACTTGTCCAGGGTCACAGAACTAGTAAGTATATGAGACAGAATTTGAACTCAGGTCTTACTGACTCCAGACCTGGTTCTCTATCCACTATATCCCCTAGTACATGCAAAATGGGAATAATAGTAGCCCCTACATCCCTGGATTAATAACATTTGTTAAGTGATTTGCAAACCTTAAAATGCTACAAAAATTGATGTTATCATCATCACCATCATTACCACCACCACCACCATCATCACCATCATCATCATCATCATCATCATCACTACCATCACCACCACCACCATTATCATCATCATCACCACCACCACCATCATCACCATTACCATCACCATCACCATCACTATCATCATCATCATCATCATCACTAGCATCACCACCAGCATCATCATCATCACCATCACTACCACCACCATCATCATCATCACCACTATCACCATCACCATCACCATCACCATCACTATCATCATCATCATCATCACCGCCAACATCATCATTATTCCATTTGAATAATATTGGATTTATTTTAACAAATAAACCCATCCTTTTGAATATTCCTGTCTGACTTATTGATGTTTAGTAAGTGGTCTAGTTATGACTTTTCCTCTCCAATGTTTTGAGACGATGTAGTACAGTGGGAAAAACTATGGATTTGTAATTCTGAGGAGCTGGGTTTGAACCCTGGCTCACTCTACGCCTTAACATGTGGCTTACATAAAGTAGATTACTATATATGGAAAATTACAAAGTTGGATGAGATCGTCCATAACGTCCCTTCCAGCTCTAAATTCTATGAAGGACTGTTAAAATCATATGACTGTTAAAATTATCCAAAAGAACCATAACTTGAGCTGGTGTGTCTGGGGCTTTGCCCAGGGGAGGGGAAAGACAAGATTAATTACTGGATGAGTCATAAAATAAAAGCTAGATGGAGAATGGGAATAGAAGAAAGAGACAATAAATAAAGAGAGAAAGAAAACAATTGGAAGACAAGATTTAGAAGATTTCTAAGCCAGGGAAATGGCCAGAGGACAGCATTAGAGTCTTCTGTCTGAGATCACCTTCTCCCATCCATCCCATACGGATTTTGTCTGTACCTAGTTGTTTGCATGCTGTCTCCCCCCTTAAGTTGTATGCTCTTTGGGGGCAGGGGCTTGTTTTTGCCTCTTTCTGTCCCTATTACTTAGCACAGTGCCCAGAATACATTAAGTGTGTAGTAAATGCTAGTTAGCTGACTGGTGAATGAAAGTGAGTGCAAAGATAGTGCTGAAAGATTAGCAGGCATTGAGCCTAGAGTAAAGAAAACTTGGGGTACACAGAAATAATGGCAGCAATAGCAACAAACCTGACAATTATGAAGCTCTCTGCATGGATTATCAGATTTGACATCCACAGCGACCTATGAAATAGGTGCTATAAAACCACCCTTTTACACATAAGTAAAGGATCTTAAGAGTCATCTATTCCAGTTCCACCAGTATAATTCAACTTTTAAATTTTTTTTAATTTTAAATTTTTTAAATTATGAAAGAGAGCGTTTCTGTACACATAGTAGAACACAAAATAGACTTGGGAGTCCGTGAATCTTCATATCATGTTATTTCCTTTTTTAAAAAAACTGCATAATAAATTCCACACTTTCAAAATTGTCCTGTTTATTGGTACTTCCTTCTCAATTTATTTCTGTTCTCTTCTGCGTATTTTAAAAGATTGCTTTCACTATTGGTCCCTCCCCTTCTAAGTCTCCAATTTTCGATTAGAAACTTAGAGAAATAAAAGAGTATTATAACAATCAATAATACATCAATTAAGTCAAAATTATGTAATAAATTAAAATTTATTAAGCACCTATCACATGCCAGGAACTGAATTATGTAGAGGGGATATAGAGACAAAAGATAGTCCCTGTCCTCAAGGAGTTTATGATCTATTGAAAAATAAGTAATCAAGCACTACTGTGGCCACATCGAAAACTGTTTGTCTCTTTCTCCACTTGGAGTCCATAACCTTCCCGTCAGAGGGTGCAATACTTCATCACAGGCTCTTTGGAGGAAAAAAAAGTTCATTACTTTAATCAAAGCTCTTGTGACTTTTGGAGTTGTCCTGTTACTTTATACATGTGTCTTGGAACTTAAAACATTGGTCTTGTATCTTTATACATTGGTCTTGTTACTTTATACATAAATCTTGTTACTTTATACACTGGTCTCCTGGTTCTAATCATTTCACTTTGCATCAGTTTTAACTCTCCAGGATTTTCTGAATCTGTCATCTTTTTTATTATTTCTTATTTCACAATAACATCCCATCATTTTTGTTCAGCCATTCAACAAGAAGGACAATGTCCTTAGATTTTAGCACTATTCCCCAACTACCTAATTTTCCAGATGAGGACAGAAAACCTAAGGGGGTAACAATATGACTTCTTCAAGATCACACACGTATAAAGTGGCAAAATGATTATTGGAACCAAGGTCCTCTAATTCCAAACCCAGCACGATTTCCACTGTATCAACCTAAGCCTTAGTTTCTCATCTGTGAAATGGGGATGACAATACTTCATTAACCATCTCACAGGTTATTGTGAGGAATGCAGCTCATAAGCCTTGTGGTGTCAAAATTGTTACCACAGCCAAGTCAAACAAAATCCCAAGCAATGCTTCCTGCCTGTTTGGTTCTATAAATCAAGAGGATGTCTAGGTTTCAGACCTTGCCCAGTAGTGTTTCAATTCAGAAGAATCAGGCATGAGGAAAAAAGGCTAGTGTTTAGGGGGGGTTAATTAGTCAGGGTGCCCTGTTCCAGGGTAAATAGAAGGCAGGAGGCTGTTTTGATTGTATTTCTGGGAGAAGTGTTATCCAGTGAGAAGCTAAGTAGTTCCCAACACAGGTCATAGTGGGGTGGCTTTGGTTATGGGTTACAGGCATAGGAAACCCAGATATATGAACAAGTAATACTAAGGAGTGAACAAATGAATGTGACGCCACATCATGAATGCACCCTGTTTCCATAAGACTTCCTGTTTTTCATATATTTGGTCTTACTGTCTCATTTCCTGTCAAGTTAAGGGAGATAGACAATTTGCATACCTCCCCCTTCTCCCTCCCAGGAAAACTGGTTTCTAGGATCTGTAGTCACCCTTGAGTTCTGGCTGGGTGCTCTAACCAGAGACATGGGGTGCGCCTCAGAGAGGTTACCCCTTCTTTGGGCTGCTAGAACCCCACCAATCAGGCCATCCAGAATCAAGCTACATATGCCTATTGTTGGCTGATATGTTCTATGGGCCTTAAACTCTAGGTTTAGGGTGGAAAAATCTTAGATGTGAAGGATTCAGGGCTAATGTCCTTGGTGAAAGGCTGGGGATTCTTAAACCTCTTCCTGGTCTGAGTCATCCTCTGGGTGAGCACCAACACCTAGTCACAAAACAAACATTTATAATGTTTTTAGGTTAAATTCAAGGAGACTTGGTGGGGAAAGGTCAGTATCCCTGGGTGTTAATTTTGGCTTTTCCACTAACTCTGTTTATGCCTTTATGGATGTTACTTCACCTCTCAAACTCCTCATCTATTAAAGGAGGGGGTTGATTTAATAGATTAATCTATCAGAAAGCTTGTTTCAAGAGCTCGCCATGTGCCAATACTCTGCAGAGTAGTGGGAATACAAAGGAACATGATCTTAAGGTTTATTCTAGTTCTAAAAAGAATTAAAGAATTAAAATTCAGTGGAAGTGCCCATCAGTTGAAGAAGGAATGCTAAAAACAGTGACATATAATTGTAATAAATTTTTTTCTTTTTTTCATTTAACATTTTATTTTTCTCAATTACATGTAAAAACAATTTTAACATTTTTTTAAATTTTGAGTTCCAAATTCTCTCCCTTCCTCCCTCCCTCCTCCCATTGAGAAGGCAAGCAATTTGGTATAGGTTATACATGTGTGGTCATTCAAAACCCGCTTCTGGGTAAGTCATGCTGTGAAAGAAAACCACCAACAAAAAAAGAAAATAAAGAAAGTAATGAAAAAATGTATCTTATCTGCATTCAGGCTCCACCTGAATGTAATATTTTCTTTAATGAAGTATTTTTAAGAGAAATTATGAAAAAAAAAGATTTGAGAAAACCCCAAATATTGTAAAAATGCAAAGTGAAGTGGAGAGAAACAGGGAAATAACTTATACCAGTATAGTAAGTTCAATCTGGCTTTCACAGAGCCAGGCCAGCCACATATGCCCTCAGGGATCTAGGGTACTTTGTACGGTTTAGGGCATCTCTTCTCTACTACCCTTGGCTTAAGCCCCCGCCAGCTATGTTGCCCTCTTTATTAAGTATGAGTGACTTGAACCCTAGTTCCATTTAACCACTTAACATCAATTAGATTTTGAAAAGTATATTTACCATATTTTACCAAATAATCACCAAAAATTTTACGCCAATTATTTTTTGCAAAAAAATGGGGTGCAACCATAATGTGAAACTTTTAAAAGCAAACTGAGCTGACATTACTTTAAAAAAATAATATTAAATTGATCACTGGCAGATGAACTGTACAGTATAGCTAGCTCAGAAAGTTGCAAATCTTATCGTATAATATTACTTACTCATGGCAGTTTTGTCTGCCCATGAGTGACAGTACCAGTACCGCAGCACCCTAAACAAACCATGGAAGTTGCGTTTTGGAAATATACTGACAATTCGTGTGTGCTAAGAATTCTAAGCTTGAGAAATAAATGTGTATCCATGAAAACATTGCTTCTCTGTTTACTTTTTAATTTGTATGAAGAATATAACTCGATGAAAGGTTATAAACCAATTTTTAGACTGAAACAGGTTCAATGATTATGTGGTGAAATATGTACCTTAAGAACAGAAAAAAAAAACATTTCCCCCCACACCTTAGGGGCATATTCTCCTCTTTACTATCTCAGTCTCTAGGGAAAGCCAACTGTCTCTTAGCACAGTTCCCACATAATATTGGTCCCTTGGAGTTCATGTCCACATGCTGTGGCCTGATTGCTGGATAAATCTACTTAGCTTCCCTGGTCTAAGTCCTGATGGCCTCCCCTAAAGACCACTCTTTGCTCCTCAGAGCATTCATAATGGACTCAATGCAAAATCCAAGTTGGACTCAACTCCAAGATTTCTGTGGCTCCCTCTCCTGATCTCTGGGTTAATGTCTGCCATCTAAACAGAAAAGTACAAATGCAGATGTCAGGTACCAAGGTCTTTCAAAAGACATCAAAGAGGAAAAGGTTCCATGGATGTTCTTATCGCATCATCTCACCAGACCCTGTGCTGTGGGTAAAGGAGTCACACCACCCCAGATCAAGAAGATCGCCAAACAGGTTGACTCGGGTTTTGTGAAGAAGACCCCAGGTCCAGCTATGCAGAAAATTTTAAAAGATTCCTCCTAACCACATGGTCAGTAGATTGGAACCAGATACAGAATGTTTATTCATTCCTTTTCAAGGAAATTCCATTCTCTGCCATGAGGACTCTCCCAGAGGCAGGGTTCCTAGACACTTTCTTATGAGGAAGTGGTATCAGCTGAGCACACTGATGTCCTCTGTGGTTCTTCCAGGGCCTCATTACATAAGGACAAGAGCACTGTAAAGAAAAACAGCTTTGAAAGACTTAAGAGCTCTGATCAAAATAATGACCAGTCATGTCTCCAGAGCATCCTATGATGAAGCATGTCACCCACCTCCTGAAAGAGAAATGGTAGACTCAAGGTTCAGAAAGACATACACATCTTTAGATGTGACCTTTGAATGGATTTTTTTTTTGTTTGACTCTACATATTTGTTCTAAAGGTTTATTTTGTCTTTATCTTGTTTTTTTAACTGAGGGAGGGGTTTTGGGAAAGAAGATGAATTGGTAACAGTGATGCAAATAAAAAAGAAAGAAAGCGAGAGAAACTTTAAAAATGCACAAAAAAGAACAGAAAGAAATTCAGAAGGAGGCATAGATAAGTAAGACAATTCTGAAAATAAATGATCTAATTTATATTTATATATGTGTTTGTGTACATATATACATTATTAGAGCTTTATTTTATTGATTATAAATAGGTTGTTTTAAAATATTTCATTATCACATATTTATTTTATCACCTATCAAAATTCATAATCATATTTTATTATTTTAAATATATTTTAAAGCAAGTAGTATGACATTGAGATTCCCAGTTCATATGCTGTCCTCTGTGTGTGTCCTATTGTGTAGATGTAAATGCTTTTTTTCTAGCATTTTAGTTCAGACTAAAATAAATTTGAGAATAAATAAATTTAAATTTAATTAAAACATATGGACCATTAAAAAGGAAAAGGAAATATGTCCTCAAGGAAGCATGTGGTAGGGAGAAAAGAAGGTTGTGTGGGAAGGTGCAGATGGTGACTAATGGACAGCAAAAGGTTCCCCTATTGCCCTCAGGATATAGAAAGACCTGGAAGATGGCTGGAGTCCATTGACTTCCAGTGGTCAATATATGGGAAGAGGGTGTAAGAGTTGTGAAGGATGGACAGGAGGGAATGGGTTTGCAATATGCTTGTTTGGAGGAAATAAGCAAATTGATTCAATCACAGGTCCAATGGACTGTTTACCTATTGGAGGACATAGAGTTCTTATTGTGACATCCCTAAGTGAGGTTACCTGTTAACAAAGGACCTCAATAATGAAGCCAAGAGAACCACAGGAGTATCTTAGAGCCAGAGCATCTCAGAGACCATTTAAAGGTAGGCTATATGGGAGCAAGAAAGAGCTGGAAGGCATTGCTTTTTTTGGTCAGATGTTGAAAAATAACACAGAAATTTTAAAAGTCTCCACCAGAGATGCTAAAGTCCCCATAACCAGACAGGCCCAGGCTTCTCACAATATCTGAAATTTCTCTCTCTGATGGGGAGAAACCACTTCTGATTTACTTTCTCTTCCCTTGATCTCTGGTTCCCAATTGAATTGCTCTGGGTCAGAAGAAATTCCACTTAAGATTTGATGGTAGTGGTAGTTTGTCTTTGCTTTGTTTTGTTTTTATTTTTTACTTTCTCACTCTGAACAGCTAAAGGGTTTCTGATGCCTGGGTTCTTTCCCATGGTCTCATCCATTCAAGTTCTGAGACTAGGGTGATTTAATAATTGAATTCATGTTGATCTGGTTGGAGGATTCATCCCATAGTGAACTTTTCTCCCTATCTGAGACTTCTAAGTCTCTGGGTCATTGTTAGTATTGTGTCAGATCTAGAGGATGAATTAATTGGGGGGAGTTGGGGAGTGTGAGGAATGGATCTGCTTTTCAGCATTTGAAAGGTGGTGATTTATTGAGTAGACTTGACTACCTCTTCAAGTCATTCAATAGACCCTCTGGGTTCCAGGCACGGGGGATGCAAATTCTCATTGTGGTACTTGAGGTACCAGCAGAACAAGAATTAGAAGGAGCTTTTCTCCTCCTCTCCTAAACCAAGCCTTGATGCCCATATCCCATGAAGGATCAAGGTCCCGCCAAAGCAATGCCATAGAAAACTCTCTAGAGGCAGATAGGGGGGACAGTGAATAGAGTTATGGACCTGGAATCAGGAAGACTTGAGTTCAAATCCAGTCTCAGACACTTAACTAGCTGTGTGACCATGGGAAAGTGTGACCATGCCTCAGTTTCATCAACTGTAAAAGCGGATAGTGACGGCACCTACCTCCAATGGTTGTCAGGAGGATTAAATGTGCCAAAACATTTAGCACAGAGTCCGGAACATAATAGACAATTAATAAATACCCTCCTTCTTTCCCTTCTTCCCTTCCTTCCTTTCTCCTCCTTTCCCTTTCCCCTTCCTCTCCCAGTGTTGTAAGAGGATCAGCTGTGAATGACTTAACTATTTTCAGCAATACAATGGTCCAAGACAACTCTGAAGGACTTATGGTGTAAGATGCTATCAATCCCCAGAGAAAGAACCGATGGTGTCTAGATACAGATTGAAACATGCCTTTTTTGAAACTTTATTTTTCTTAATATTTTAATTCTTAATATTTTAATATTAAAATTTTAATATTCTTAATATTTTCTTATTTTTGTCTTTGTTTTCTTTCACAACATGACTATTATGGAAATATTTTGCGTGACTACACATGTATAAACTATCAAATTGCTTGCCTCCTCACTGGAGCGAGGTGGGGAGGGAGAAGGAAGAGAATTTGAAACTCAAAAGTTTTTAAAAACAAATGCTAAACACTGTTTTTACATGTAAGTGGGGAAAATAAAATTAAATCCTAAATTCAAAAAAAAAAAAGAAAATAAGGCAAAACAAAACCCTTTATTCCATAGCTCTCGTTTCTTTTCCACTTTTTCCCCTAGCACTTTCATTTCATTTATTTTAAAATGACATTTTAAATTTAGAATTAATATATATAACATATATAATTATTAAATTTAAAAACATGTTAAATGATTAAAAACAACAACAGCAAAAGCTCTTACCTTATCTCTTCTAGGATTATAATTGAATTTGTGCCCAAGCTATGTTTTTCTTTGAGGCTCTGCTTGTAGATGTTTTCAAGTAACTCTATCCTTCTGGGTTATTGTCTTGAGCATCCTTATCACTACAATACCTTTTTTTAAAACAGTGGGATTCTCTTTTGTTTCCTTCTTCTTCCAGTCTTCTCTCTGACTTTGCACTTCATTCACAGCCCCGTCATTTTGGAGAGCATAAGTATGTGCTAATTTTGCTGTTGCTACCTTGGGAATATTGAGTGTTGTGTTATTCCAGGATCTCTATAACATCTCAGACTGGGGATCTGAAAGCTTCCAGTGTTCTCTGAGTGGTCTGATCTAGAGAAAAGTCTGCTGGTTTCCCTCCCTGGTCTGAGGTTCTACACATTCCTGTGTTTGGGTGTGAATTATGGGCCTGTGGTTTACCTCCTTTGGAGTTTTGGAAAATTTATACTAGACTCAGCTAGTTGGAAATCTCTACTGATTAAGAGAGACAATACTATTCATTCAATACTTTTCATCTAGAATTTGTGGCCTTATTCTTTTTCTGAAGGTTTCAGACTGGGCTGGAAGTTCAGTATACAATACAGCCTAGGATCAGTCACCACTTCTTAGACTGAAACCCTACCCATGTGTACAGGTCCCATCCTTAGTCTGTCCAAGATTTGCGATCCAGAACCAGGTAGTGAGCAACAAAGCTGCCAATTGGCAGCTGTTCCAGCATGCTGCACAAGCTTGGGGTGCTCTAGGATGTGTCTGGGAACTCTTCTTGCTCTTGGACTCTGTCTCTGTCCTCTTTCAGTCCCTGGTGCTAGAATTCTTTAGGCTCCTAACCAAACCTCCAGACCTCATCCATAGTGTCCATACACTTCTTTGTCTATCTCTTTATGTGAACCTGGGCTGAAAAAATGTTTTCTTATTACTTTTTAGCTCCCCTTGAATTTCCACCTTAATCAGCCTTAAGTGATGCATTTTGTAAATGTTTGGAGATTTGTTAAAGGAAGTTCATTGTACTTCTTCCTCCTGGCTCCCTGTTTTGCTTCTCTATTTGTATTCCCAGAACTTGTTCTATAATCACTTAATAAATTATTTTTCATTCATTAATCAAAAGATTATGATATATTATGCAATAGTCAATGCCATACTAAGTTAACTCCTTCATTTGGAAAAAAAATATTATTCTGTCTTTTCCACTCTGTTCTACTTTGTATCATTTGTCAATTGGATAAAACCATCAATGAGTGGCCCTTGCCTTTCTGACTATTGAAGGCCATAGCTTATAGAATTGCAGGATCTCAGAGTCAGAGGAAACCTGAGAGGTCATCCAGTCCAATCCTTATCCAATATATGAATTTTGCATAAACTATCAATTCAAGAATTGGTCAAAGGAAGTACAAACAGCTAACCCGGTGAGGAAAAGGTTTATGGAATATTATCTTGGAGTATTTGAAGGATCATCATGTGAAAGAAGGATTATTGATATAATCAAAACAATCATAGAGCTGTATTTCTTCCCAACTTGGGAAGAGAGGAAGCTAATTCAAGGTCAGGACTGGAGAACAGGGTTTCTATCAGTGTAGTGGGAATTTTGAGGTTCTCTTGAGAGAAAGAGGGTAAGAAAGATAGGTGGTAACCCCTTCCTGCCCCATGCACTCATGGAGCAATACCACCATTCGGTTGATGAGTGGCAGTAACAACTGTAGTCCCCCTCTTCAAAATAAAACCTCTACAGGAAACCACAAGAGGTGACCACTAAATGGACAAGCTGACGACTATTTTTTTTTATCATGGGCTCTTGCCTCAATAACTAAAACACTAAGACAAAAACAGTCATGAGGAAATGGTTGTCCTTCCCCTATCCCGTGCCTAATTCTATTTCTAATTGTATTTTTATTCTATTAAATATTGTATTTGACAAATCTAAGCTTATTTCTCATAAGTATCTGTGGTTGACTCTTTCTTAACTTTGTCTGATATCCCTTTGTTCAAGGAACAAGGTTGAGAGGCAGCTCTGGGAACCAAACAGGAAAGAGGATCTTTCCTTGTGCAAGGCTAGGGTCTCAATCTCCCCATCCCACCCCAGCTTATCAGTTGAGCATTTTTGCATCCTAATTGGGGGCTTCATCACAAACCATTTCTTACTACTCTGCTAGCATGAAAATTACTACCAACTTGGACCATTTAGAAAAAACAAATCACTGCCTACACACAAGCCTAATCGAGACTCGGCATTACAATGCTATAGTAGAAAATCATTAGATTTGTTTTTCCATCCTAGCTCCACAACTATGTGATGAGTCATTTAAACTCTCTCAGTTTTCTGTTTCCTTGAGTATAATGTGAGGGTCCTGGATGAAATGATCTCTAAAGTCCTCTCCAGATCTACATTTAGGATTTCATTATCTTCTGAATTTGCATAATAACTTTCTGAAACTACAATTTACTAAACAGGTGCTAATCCATATGGATAGAGGGAGTTTCCTAAATGGGGGTTCCCTATACAGCTCTAGTGCAAAACAAATAAATAAATAAAACAAAGAAATAAATAAGATTTGTTCTCCTTGTTCCCTCAGGGCAGAATCAGAAGTAGCAGGTGAATGTGTCACACTCCCCGCCCCCCCCCAAAAAAACCAAACAACTTTTGGTTTTGAATCATTGACAGATTTTTTTTAACTATCAGAGCTTTCCAAAACAGAATGGGATGCCTCAAGAAGTAGTGGATGCTCCTCTTTAAAGGTATCCAAGAAGTGGCTGAATACACTAGGTACAAACAGGGTACAAGTTGGACTGGATGACCCTAAAATCCTTTAAACCATAAAATCCTAGAAGTCTGTGATTTCTCAGGGGTGACAAATAGCCACAATGGATGGTATCTTCTGTGTAGGGTCACTGGAAGAATATGGACAATAAGGGTACTGGGTGGGAATGTACAGATGGGTTGACACCCATAAGGGGAATACACTCATCCATGACCTCCTTATCCATTATGTTTTTATTCCTACACTTCTTATTTGGGCAAAACTGTGCCTCGGACAAAAAATGGCCAAAGGTTACTACTTGATCCCCCAGTTACTGCCACTTAGGTTGAGTAATACATCCTATGCTCTTCACCACTATCTCTTTGAAAATCCCACGTCATCCTTTTAGTTAATGAAAATAAATCTCTTTTGGGGGGCACAAACATGGCAGATATCTCAGTCCTGCTGCATAACAAGAATCTTTCATCTTTTTAGAGTCTGTTTTTCCAGTGTCCCCAGACAGATGAGTCCTACGTTATTCCCCCTCCACCAAGTTTGTCAATCAGTCAGAAAAGCTCCCCCTCCCACTTAAGTTAGAGACGAGAGTATAGTTTTCTCCTTGTGGATTCCATTAGCCATTTAATGTTTTCAAAAAGTCCTTTCCATGAGGGCAGGATACAGATCATGCTTTTTCCCTTTATAAGCAGTTTCTCAATAAATAAACAAATATCTGGGGAAAGATAGATACGCTGTAAAAAAAAATTAGGGCAACCAATTATCATGCACAGATGAATGAACAATATACGTTTTTTTTTTTTAGAAAACATGACACACTTTGTCACACTAAATAGTACCCACAACGTGGTGCTTAACAAGTCATACTTTTGTTGTTTATTGTTCAGTGGTTTTTCAGTCTTGTCTGACTCTTCATGACCCCATTTGGGGCTTTCTTGGCAAAGATACTGGAATGGTCTACCTTTCTTTCTTCAACTCATTTTACAGATGAGGAAACTGAGGCAAACAGGGTGAAGTGACTTGCCCAGGGTCACACAGCTAGTAAGTATTTAAGACCAAATTTGAATGCAGGTCTTTTTGACTCCAGGCCCTGTGCTCACTGCACTACCCAGCTGCCCAACAGGTCATATTATTGCTTGTCAAATAAGTATTATTTTCTCAAGAGAAACTGGGAGTCACCTTACTCTGTTGGCCTGACCAATCTATCAGCTAAAATCTTGGCAAGCTAATTCTCTATCAATTTATTTATTAAGCACCTACTATGTGCCATACAGTTTCCTGCAAAGGGGAAGCCCTTTCCAGGCTAAGACATATAAATATGTAGATATAAAGCAATCTTTTACTGTTTAATTTTTTATATAATGCTAAATTTTAGGACCACCCTTAAAGAGGAAACTGACAATGGTGGGATAGATAATTTCCTAAGGTCTCAGGTTGCTTTGCAAGGAATTCAATGCTAGCAACTCTATTTTGCCAAGAGTCTAAGAGATGTTAAGTGATTTAAGGTTGTCCAGCAAGTCTGAGGCAAGATACACATGAAATCATCAGTACTTCAAGAAATACATCATAGTCCTGCCATGATTGTTTTTAAAAAATGAGATAAGAAATCTTGTGCCTGGATATGCTTCAGGGAATTGGACTGTTGATGGTCCAAGAGCAGTATATGGCATAGTAGGAAAAGGAATGGACTTGAAGGCATGTTTGAAACCTGACTCTTATACTTATTAGATTGTGATTGACCTTGACCAAATCACATCCTCTCTGTAAGTTTCAACAGCATTTATTAAGTACCTACTATGTGCCAGGAACAATTATGGAAGCTGAAGATATAAAGGCAAAAATGAAACCCTGGGGGGATTTACATGCCCCATCAACAAAATGAGGCAATCAAAAGTTCCAAACCTGGCATCCATAGATCCCATCTTTTGTTTCTGGGAATGATCACAGAAGAGAAATAAAGGTCATCCTTGTCATGAGATGATGTTTCATTGGTTAGAAACTTAAAAGAAAAAAGAACCTAGAGTTGGGTCTGGAAGAGGCCCAGGATGGAGACAGACAAAAAAAAAAAAAGGGATTGAATGTTTTCCCAAGGCACTAGTATAGGACTGTTAAAAGGCCATCTTATCCTTTACTTATTTGCTTAATAAGACTAATTTAAAGTAGAAATTTTTGCGAATAAGGCCCAAAATGACGTTTATGCTAAAAGTTTCTTTGTCTCGAAAGCTTGCCTAGTGAATAGAGCAGAAACCCATTTTCTCCCTGACACATGCCGCCCATTGTCACCATAATCCAGAAAGTGGATTTACTTTTACAGACCCATTTTATGTATTTGGTGACTCATTTTAAGTGTATTTGAGAAGTTTTGAAAGCCTACTTCAACTGCTTGGTGCCATGGAAGAGGAGAAGGGAGCCATGACTGACTTAGGGAGCTAAGTGAGTACTATGGAACTGGAGTTTTCTCAGGACCAAGAATGGGGAAAAGTCCATTATCTCTTTCAGGGAGACCTTAGGTAACTGACCTAAGCAAGCCCATTTTCCTTCTCGTTTGTAAAATAGGATGGGGAAGGTTAAGCAGGATGACTCGTAAGGTCCATTCTGGCTCTGTTTATGATCTCAACTTGATCCAGAACCATGACCTGCCTTGGGCAAAATGGATTCCACTAGCCTGTTAAAATAAAAATAAATACACTAATAAAAAGCACTTGCACAGGAGCCCTTCCCCTTCTTCAATCCCCCCCCCCCAAAAAAGCAAAAAATAACAATAAAAAAATCCTGTTCCAATCTCTAGGTTGGATAGTGACTATTTACATCCTCTTTCCTTTTCATTTCTTATTGTTTTTTCCACTGTGTTCTGAGGGTGAAGAGGCACAGGTTGATTTTCATGGACATCACTAGCTGGGCCAGGGTTCAAAAGAACATCAGATGAACTGGCAACCCCCTACTTCCCACCTCAGCAAGTGGTATGTCATACATATCTAATGTGATTTTAAAGTTACCTACAGGGCAATACAACAGATGAGAATTAGAACACTAATGAGTGCTAAGCCTCTTAAAATTATAGTTCTAGGAGAGAGGGACTTCTTAGACCTTGGAGAGACAATACTGATATATTCTTTGATCTCTTGTGAGATTTTTCTTGAGTGTATCTGAGTTTATGGGTACTATACTTCAAAAAAAAATTCCAGGGAACAGCTTTGAGCGGCCTTCTGGTCTACCTACAGGGAGAGCTTAGCTGTTTAAGGAGAGTGGCATCCATGGTTCTGGTGACAGAAATGCAGATCTTTAAAACCCTTTCTCATTTCTGACAAAGGCACCCTGATCAATGGACCTCCAGGGCTGGGCTTGTCAAAACAGACTTAAATAGTTTCCTAGAGATAAATAGCTTCACCCTCCAGGCATGGCCCATGAGCCTTAGAAACTTTCTAGGGTGGTACGCTTCAAGGGGATAGGTAACCATCACACTTTTGAAAATCTGAATCAACTAGAATATTGGGGACAGTGTTTCCATCACTGCCCAAGGAGACCCTGCCTGATTTTGTTTTGAAGTTTCCTTCTAATCATTCGTCCCCCTCCCCACTGAAACTTCTTTAGACATAGGCAAAGATTCTGAAGGTAGAATGGGGGTAGGTGATACTGAAGAAGGTGGGAAGGGATTGAAAGGGATATAAGGACAAGAAAAGACAGTTGATGGGAGCCCTCCAGGCAGGAACTGGTACTATCAAATTCATACTGGACAATGTTGATTTTTGTAACTTGGGCTGGACTTAAAAAAAAAAGTTATGACAACACAAAACCCAAAGGGCAAGAAAAAAATGATAAAAAAATGCCAACATGACTATCAGTAGCACATTGCATCTGACTTAGTCCCCAGTTCCATGTAATGGTGATGTCCCCAACTCTCATCAGACAAGCAGGCCTGGCTGGTCTTATACTCCAATCTTCATGTCGACGTTCTGCAGGTTCCGGGTTTCATCGGCTGTCAGACACTCATCTCGCCCCAGGTGACTATCAGATGACTCTTTGTTCACCAGATGCACCATCTCCTGAGACTTGCTGGCATCACCATTCAGCCCAGGGTTCTTCTTGTCATCCACTGCTCCATTGCCACTGTTAATCACCAGTTTCTTCTTTTGCCCACACCTAGTAAGGAGAAAATTAACACAAGAGGAGATCAGTGGGACTGAAGAGAGGAGTGTGGGCCAGCAATCAAGGAAGAAGAGTCACTTGTTGAACCATTCCCCCAACTTCTAGTCCAATCTGAGTCAGTCTTTGCATCAAAGTAATTAAACTGCACTATTTTTTTTTCAAACAAGAGTCAATGATGAAGGCTGCCGTCGTTTTCACTCAGATTTCCCTTTTGATCAGTTAGGTCAGATTGAAGATTTTTGTGTAAATACCACACACTCGTCCTTAATAATATAGATCAAGAGCTGGGAGGGATGTCAGAGTTGGGGGCAGTTAGATTGTGCCAGAGTGCACAGAGAGCTCCAGACCTGGAGTCAAAACTCATCTTCCTGAATTCAAATCCACTTACTGTGTGACCCTGGTCATAGAGCTTAACCTTAATTTTGTTTGTTTCTGTTTCCTCATACATAAAAAGAGCTGGAGAAGGAAATGGCAAACCACTCTAGTATCTTTGCCAAGAAAATCCCAAATGGACCTATGAAGAGTCAGACACAACTGAAATGATGAATCCAAAATCATCATTTCTCAGATTAGAAATTAAAGCCCTGGAGCAGCTAGGTGGCAGCATGAATAGAGCACCAGCCCTGGAGTCAAGAAGACCTGAATTCAAATCCAGCCTCAGACACTTGACACTTAACTAGTTGTGTAACCTTGGGCAAGTCACTTAACCCCAACTGCCCTGCCTTCCCCACTCAAAAGAATAAGAAAAAAGAAAGAAATTAAAACCCAGAAAGTGGATCTTGCCAAGTGACTTGCCTCTGGTGGTAAGTGGCAGAGGCAGAATTTTAACCTAGATCTTGTGACTCTTCAACTGAACATGTACTCTACTGTGCCATAGCTCCCTTTGCAAAGTGCTTCCAAATGTTACTTCATCTGATGTTTACAACTACCCCACGTAAATGGAAAGACCTGAACCTTGTCCGCCTATAGACCACATCTTGTTTCCTCAATTCCCTGACAGCCATGATGCAATGCTTCCTCTTTCTCATGAAAAAGAATAACATTGCTCCATGCATATGAGGTAGATGTCATTATATATCTGTCTTCTCCATCTCTGACTCCAAATCTCTCAAATTATACTTATCTGTATATATCATATCCTTTGAGAAGAATGTAAGTCCCTTGAGGTCAAGGATTGTTTTATTCTTGTCTTTGGATCTCCAAAACTTAGCACGGTGCCTTACACTTACTAAATGGTTTTTGAGTGGAATTAATTCCTGCATTATAGATGAGAAATAGTAGTAGATGACCGCTAAAGTTCCTTTGGCTTCTAGGAATCTGGTCATCATGGGACTTTGTATTCCAGTGGGATTCAGAGAGTAGAGTAAGAAAACATTAGCTTAATACATTTTGCTAACTGACTGGTACAATAGGAAGGACAATGGCTTTTCTGATCTGTAAAATACGGGAGTGTAGTGTATGACTTTGAACTAACTAGCCTCTTGATATTGCTTCTACCTCTAGGACCAAAAACCTATGAAATTCATTTCAGATACAAGGAGATTTGATGCTGAGTTCTGTTAAAGTTCAAAGTGAATCCCCAACCAGGGAACCATAATGAGAATGACTCTTAAGTGTTGACCAGAACATGAAGACCTCAGCCAGTAGCAATGAACTGAAAATTGTCTCTGGATGGGGCTGTCCATATGATGGCTCTCCAGCTTGAGAATCTTGGTTTTCTTTGCAAATGAAGTGTATGTCTGTGGAAGTTGGTCGGGGGGGGGGGGGGGG
>CM053601.1:169538025-169559043 GCA_028646575.1 Pseudocheirus occidentalis | reverse complement strand
GGCCCCATTCCCAGCAAGCTGCCTATCCCTATTTGTTGGTTGCCATGGCAAATGACTTTATTTGGAGGACAGGGAAAGAAACAAAGGGGTGGTCTTTTTTTTAAGACACAATAGAAACTGTGTCCTGTGTTATCCAGGCATGATGAGCAGACTCCAGCTGTTCTAAGGAACCCATGGGATGGATTTCACTGGTGAACTTGACCATGTGCTCAGCACTTCAGCTCTGACTGTACTAATACCAGCCAGGAAAGACTTTCTGAAACCTGATCACGAGTGGAGACCACATACCCTGAGAACTGGCCAATGTCCGGGATTCAAAAAATGAGAAATCTGTACTTAACTTTTTAAAAGTAATCTGAAGCCAAAAAAAAAAAAGTGATTTCTTGTGAAGGAAGTTCAAGGGAAATTATTTGTCAAACACTCCCTTTCCATTTAGTCACATCTCTCTAGGAGTCGGTTGTTATTTTTGTTTTGTTTTGGTGTGTTTGTGTGTGTGTGTGTGTGTGTTTAAGTCAGTTTTGTTTTCTTCTAAGTGAAAGTCCCTTGAGAACAGGGCTCATCTCACACAATGCCTCACTAATAGTAATAGCCGGCACTCATATAGTAATTTAAGGTTTTCAAAGTGTTCTACAGATATTTTCTTCTTTGATTGATCCTAAGAGGTAGGTGCTGTTATTATGCCGATTTTGCCAGTGAGTAAATTGGGGCAGACAGTGGTTAAATTACCTGTCTGGGGTCACAGGTAGTGAATGTCTGAGGCCAGATTTGAACTGAAGTTCACTGATCCATCTAACTGCCTCATACTAGTAGGCAATTAATACTAATTTATTGGTTAACTGGAAGACCAGTTGGCTAATCAAAAGTGTTTACAAAGTAGTTCCCTCATCACAACATCCACAAAAGTAAGTACTAAAAGGAACAATATGCTTATTTTATAGATGAGGAAAGAGAACTGTAGAGAGGTCTCATGACTTCTCCAAGGTCACACAGCCATCGAGGTTTAGAAGTGAGATTTGAACCCAAGCCTCACTTGATTTCAAGTCTGGCATTCTTTCCACCTCCTTCCCCTGCTACTGTTTTTTTTTTCCTTTCATTCTGTAAAGGTCAAACGTAAGTGATGCAGCTCCTTTCATAGGTTCATGGATTTGGAGATTCGGCAATTTAGAGTTCATCTAGTCTAATCTCCTCATTTGACAGATGAGGAAACTGAGGCACAAGAGGTTCAAGTGACTTGTCCTAGATAACACGCACATTAGAGGTAGCAAAGTGGATGGAGCGGTGGAGATGGAGTCAGGAAGACCAGAAATCCAGCCCCAGATAGTTACTAGCTGTATGACCCTGGGCAAGTCACTTACCCTCTGCCTTGGTTTCTTCATAGATAGAGATAATGAGAGCATCTAACTCCCAGGGTTGGGGTTTTTTTTTGTTTGTTTTTTGCTTTTTGGAGGGCAGTTGGGGTTAAGTGACTTGCCCAAGGTCACACGGCTAGTTTTTGTGTTAAGTGTCTGAGGCCAGACTTGAACTCAGGTCCTCCTGACTCCAGGGCCGGTGCTCTACTCACTGCCCACCTAGCCGCCCGCGCTAGAGAGTACTTGTAAGGTACTTTGCACATCTTAAAGTGATATGTAGATGCTAGCTTTTATATTATTATTGTTACTATTATTAGTATTACAAGGAAACCATCTAGCCTAGACTTCCTTGGCCGCTGAAACCAATTCTACCTGCTCTGTATAGATGTTTGTCTGTTCTCTCTCCCAAACTCTCTAGGAAAAGAGACTCTGTGAGCGTTTCAAAGTCTTACACCATAGGAAAGTTCTCCCTTCCTCTAACTTCAATCATTCCAACCAAATCTAAAGTCATTTAATTCAGAAACAATACGCCTCTTGTCCCCTTAAGCACAGTTGAAGAATTTTTAACAAGTAAGCCGAGAGTTCAAAATTCTTCCTATGTTTAAAGGCAGCAGGCTATGATAGTTATTGAACGATTCCCCCTCCACAGACAGAGAGAACGCGACCGAGTCTCACCTTCTCCGACTGTTGACAGCAATGCAGACAGCCAGGACCAGGGCTAGTGCCAGGAGAGCGGAGAGGATAATCAGCCATTCTGGTGATATGAGCCAAAAAATACACGTGAGTTAGGATGGGCATGAGATGAACCTCACCTCGTCGAACTGAAGAAGACCCTCCAGTACAGGACAGGGGCTAAGAGAGGCAGATGATGCTAGTGTTTCAAAGAAACTCTATCCATTCTCTTATCTGAAGACAAACTATACCAAGACTTGATTTGTCTTCTGGATTAAATTGAGCTGACAGACCACTCATTTAATTGGTCCATTTACCAGGAGTTTTTCCAGGTCTTAAAGGTTTATAGATCTGAATCAAACCTAGATCTGTAGCTGGAAGGAACTTAGGAGGCCACTTGGTCCAACATCTGACTTAACAGATGAGAGGAAATGACTTTCTCAAGGTCACTGACTTCCACAGAGATGATAGATTTGAGATGAGACACATATTTTTGGACATTGCCAATGTAGGAGTTCCTTTTGCCTTGCTATGCATATGTCTTCCAATGGAAAGAAGAAAGTTGGGGAGGGGAGAGAGAAAATAAATGCTTATTAAATAAAGAGGGTTTTTAAGAGGCAATTGGGGTTGTGACTTGTCCAGAGTCACGCAGCTAGTAAGTATCTGAGGCTGGATTTGAACTCCAAACCTCCTGATCCCAGGGCTGGTGCTCTATCCACTGCACTGTCTAGCTGCCCCAATGCTTATTAATTAAAGAAAAATTATGTTTTCTGAGGTGGGATGTGAAACCAAGTCCTCCAAATCTCAAGTCATTGCTCTTTCTTCATTAGAAGATAAGTTTCTTGAGGGGAGAGACTCTCATAATTTGGATTACTATTCCCAGGACCTTGGAGAATGCCTGGCACGTGGTAGTGTTTCTTAACTGACTGATCAATTGGAAGACTTCAGTTTAATCCCAATACCAACTGAGCAAAAATAATTTTGAAAGATTTCTGCTTTTATTTTTTCCCCTTAAATTATGCCTTGGAGAGGATAGAGAAGGAGGTCAAGGAGACCTATGAGAGGCTGTACAGGAGACTGGAAAAAAGGGAGGGGCAGCATTAATCCTTGTCCCTTTTTACCCCCATCTCAAGCACGGACTTGTATGTGATTCACTGAATGTCCAAGTCATGCTAAATTATTTCTTTAAGCAACATATGTGTTTAGCATCTCCAAATCCTTGAAGGGCTCTGGCTTCTGGCAGAATTTAGACAAACAGACCACTAAAAGTAGTTTTGATTTCTTCCTTAGTTTCTTCCTACTAGAGCAAAAGTTCTTAACCCAAGGTCCATGACCCCCCTCAAGGAGACAAGAAAAAAATACATCTTAATATTTACTAACCTCTTACCAAAATTTAGTATTTCTTTCAATTGTGAACAAAAAAACCCCTCAATATTCTTCTGAAATTGTGAAAGGGGTCTACATCACAAAAATCCTTAAGACCCCTTGTCCTAAAGAGGCATAGTTTTATGACCCCTGCAGTGAATATGGATTGAAATAGACCAAATTACAACTCAAAGAAAATCTTAAATTCGATTAAACCCTAATAATAAAATCTCTAATTAGATCCTGAACCAGATTAAATTTTGTAATGAATTCCCAACCTAATATTTGATTGTTGTAGGAAAGTTCCAGTATGGAAACTCCCTCCAGCAATACAGGCCAACAATTTGTCAGTTCCTTATGGTCTTAGAAAGTAACCTATGGCTCTAAAAGGTTGAGTGATTTGTCCAAAGGGTCACATAGCTAGGGTGTGGCAGAGGCTGAGCTTGGGTCCAGGTCCTCCAAATCCACAGCCAGCCCTCTATGCACACTGCTATAACACCTCTAATTCATTATTCTAAACCTGACAACCATAAGGCTAACCACTGCAAATGTATCATCCCCCAAAAAAGTTCTATTCTTTGTGAATATGGGAAAACCTTGGGATGATAGATAGGAACCAAGAAAACCCATTCTCTGAATGGTTCCAAAAACAAGTTTTTAATTTCTTCCAACATTCAGGGCACCTACACCCAAAGTACTATAACGTTGCCAAAATAAATATTTTTTTTTTGGAATTCAGGACATGGGCAAATTAGTCCCAAACTGGTCCCATTAGTGTCTCACCCAGTCTCTTGCTGGCTGACTCAACCCAGAATCACAGCTGCGGTGATGATGGCACTGGAATGATTTTCTGGGACTTTCAGGTATTAAATTTGATCAAAAGTCAATGTAGGCTCAATGGGGACGGGAATAAGTGCTTTCATCCCTCTGTACCAGTCATCCTGATGAATATGTGGTCACTGGACCCAGATGGCTCTGGAGGAGAAAGTGGGGCTGGTGATAGAGTCCTCCCTAACTCAAATCAAAGTCAACTGCAAGTCGTGTCATCATGTCTCTGATGCCATGGTCCTCTTTGAAAACAGACAAACACAACAATAAACTTTGTACTCAGGAGACCACATGGTTTACGTTATCCATAGTTACTGGGGTAGGAATTGACTTATCCAGCTGTAAGGAAATCTACTTTGCTTCCTTCTCCAAAAGATTTGAAAGACAATAAGAATAAGCCTTGGTGACCAGTCTTGTACAATTCTTTTTGAATGTTCCTCCCATGATTGATCAGGGCTCTTGACAGGTTTTGTGAGGTTATCTATAAGATAATCTCCCTTTTCTAAGTTGAAACATACCTGGGATTTTGGCCTTCCTTTTAGTGTTGGGATTTTGTCCAGATCTGTCTTTATTTCCATCAGGAGAATCCGTTGAATATTCTAGAAAAGACAACAAAGCATTTTACTTTGGTTCCCACAAGAACAGTCATCAGGGAATGTTTCCTTCACCACAAGCTCATCCCAGTGATACAGGAGAAAGCTGAACTTTTACTGTTTTAGAGAGATCACAGTAAAAATGTCAATAGATCTGGGTTGAACCATCTGAGGTAGTATTTCCCACCCCCAGACCCCAAGTCTAACTCTTAGCTTTGCTCTCAGTTTGACCAATGCTGGGATTTTTGAGATAGCATTCCCTCTTCCTAACAAAACATGAAAACTCTCAATTGCATTCAGTATCCTCTGGGGAATTCAGTTCTGGGTCACAGTGCTTCCTCCAATTAGTATTCTTACCCACTCACTCCAACCCCAACTCCAACCTGACTATTTCAGTCTATTCAATGAACAAATGTATAGTCCTAGAATGTCAGCTAGCTGACTATAGAGGTCAATTAATTTAACTAACTCATTTAACAGATGAGGAAATTAAGGACTCCAGAGGTAAGATGACTCACTTGCCCAAGATCTTATAGGAAACAAGAAGCAGAATTGGTTTTTGAACTCAGGTCCTTCAAAGTTCAATTAGGTGCTCATCCTTTCTACTTCCATCACTTCTAGTGGATGGAGTGTTAAGACTTGGGGTCAGGAAGATGTGAATTCAAGTCCTGCCTAAGAAACTTACCTTCCTTCAACCTCAATGTCCTTTTCTACAAAGTGGGGATAATCCTAGCATCTATCTCCCAGAGACATGGGGAAGGTAGAGTAAATATGTGAAATACTTTGCAGATTTTTTAAAAATTATGTAAATATTAGCCATGATGATGGTGATTGATGATGATGCCACTGTTTCCATTGATTCACGAAGACCATCATAACCCATGCCTGGAATATACCTCCTCCTAGGCTTTATACTTCCATCAAGGTTCAGGTTACTAGCTCCTACATGAAATCTTCCCTGGTCAATTAAATCAATCAAACATTTACTAAGCACCTACTGTACATCAGGCACTGTGCTAAACACTAATCCCCACACAATTATTTTGTTTTCTCCTTCAGCATTTTTAAAAAGTTATACCTATTGGCATACATAATTCGTCTACCCCCATTTGTCTGGTACAACCCTCTTTAAGGGTTTTTGCTTTGTCTTTGTATCTCTACATTCTAGCACAGTGCTTGGTGTATAATAGAGATTTTATAAATACCCACTGAGCCTTCTCTTGATTGTTAAAATGCCACCGCTTTCCTACTATAAGACACAGATCAAGACAGATTTAAGTTACAAAGATTTCAAATTCTTTTTCAGTTTTGATTTGTTATTACATCAATAGCATCCAATCTGTTTGTAGCAGCTTGAAGAAACTTGGGTTTCATTCAAGATAAGGGGTGACCATGGGTGCAAAATGTTGCATGCACTGTCAGATGTGGACATTGTATTGGAATGGTTTTGCTTGCTTAACTATTTTTTTAATTACAAGAAAAGGCTCAATGGATTGTTAAAATTTTTGTTTGCTTGTTTTTAGATGGAAGTTATAGATCCCAAGATGATTGTGCTGGAAGTAAAAAAAAAAGACATCAATAAAACTTATTTTCTTTCTAGAAAAAAAGTTTCAGTAAAATGGAGAAAACCTTCTAAGACATATCACAAAGAAGCTGACCCAAATTCAAGTTTCATTAACTTTGTGCCTCCTTAACACATTCAATTTATGTGTTTTACCCTGTGATGGATAACTATCTCACAGTCTGGCAAAACTCAACAGAGGGTTCAATAGTCCTCTGGTGAGACACCAAAGAAATATACTTGGTTCCTCATATCTTAGATATGAGCCAAGGACATTTTCAAGGGCCATCTGGTCCAATCCTTCTCATTTTTCAGGTTAGAAAACTAAAACCCAAGAATGTTTAAGTGCTTTGCTGAGGGTTACACACGTGATTAAGTGTCAAAGGAAGAACTTGAACCCAGATCATCTGATTCCTCTGAGTCCAGAGCCCTCAAATAGATTTTTACACTGTGCTATGTCCATATGCCCCCGAGACTGGCCCTGAGCCACTTTCAGCTCTAGACTTAGGCTTCTACCCAATCTACAAGGCTAAGTCAGCCAACTTGAGTTGCTTTTACTCCCACCCAGGAAGTTTTCCACATCATTTGCAGGTTTTCACCTGTATCCTAAAGTGCTTGAAAAACCCACTGGCTCTTCTTGGAGCCTCTCTGACTCAGGTTAGCCTTTGATATTTGAATGGGAGGAGGAAATTAATGGGGCCTAATCTCCCCATTTTGTTTTTCAAAACAACTGCCCCTGGCAAGGAAAGATCTCTGGGTGTGTATTCCACTTAGTGAGAGTCTAGCCACTGAACAATGGTGCTTGCTAAGAGAGAAAGGAACAGACCTGAACAGAGAATGACTCTCACCCACCTGACTTTCACTTAAAGCTAGAACAGAGATAAGGGAGGAGATAAAGCAGGTGTTGCTTCATACCCAGGAGGCCAACAAAGTTTAACTTTGGGAGATCAGCTGGGAAAGCAGGTTTTTCCAATCAGGAGCCCTTGACTCTGAAATTTGGGAGATACAATCTCTAGGAGTGAGATAATGCTATTGTGATAACTGTCTTCATTCAACTCTGAGAAAAACAAGCCAAGAGATCCTGAGTTCATAGGCTTATGGATTTGGAGCTGGAAGGTACATTAGAAGGCATCTAGTATAACTGCCTAATTGTACAGATCAGGAAACCAAGGCCTGGAGATTTTTCATTATCTTCTCTAACATCACACAAGTAGTAAGGAATGAAACCATAACTTGTACCCAGCTCCCTTGATTCTAAAACTAGCCCCATTTCCACTTCAATCAACAGCTTTTCCACTGTTTTCTGGGATCACACATTGTAAGGATACCCTAGGATCCCTATGGAAATAGGACTTATTACTATTTGTTGTTATTATTGCTAGCAAATAATGGAGGCAGTACTCACCTGTAACAGGCTGAGGGGGTTGACCATCTTCTGAGCCTTCACGATCTGTCAAGATCAATTAATAATGACTCAGCCATTTGTACTTAAAGCATCCCCTGAACCCTCCTTATTGTTTGATTTCTAGGCTTATTGGAAAGAGAAGAGAGGACGTGGAAATGGTTAGGTGCTCATTCCTCATCTTCCAATTCACCAGGAGAGTGGATTTAAGTTTATGAAACCAAACAACACGTCAAGAGGAGCATATCTTTAATGGAAACTCAACCAGCACCTTCCACTTCTAAGACAAATGTTTTTATCCCCAATCCATCAATGAGAAAGCTGGAAAGGACATAACCCTTCTCTTTGTTCAATCCTAGTTTTTGGTCTTCAGGATAATTTTGGGAAGAGGAGAGAAGGGGAAGAAAAGTGGTGAGAAGAAGAGAAGGCCCTTAATCCCCTGAAGTGGCCCTGAGACCATCAGTGCAGTGCAAGAGGGATGGGGGGCATCACAGTAGACAAATGAGTCACACAAATGTGACTCAATTTGAGAAGATGAGAGTAATGGAAGACCTGGTCTCTATTGTAAAACACCATAGAAAGAAGTCACCAGAAAAATCAATAGTGTCTGCTAGCATGACCATCTTGAAGTTAGGAAAGCAAGCATTCTTTCATCAAAGGGAGGGGAAAATCCAGGAAGGCAATCATTCATAGGGCTAAGTCTAGGGTTTAAGCCTAGGTTTAATGAATATTTGGTCAACTGAATTAAAGGTGAGGGAGTTTGGTATTTATTGCTATCACAATTAGTTGAAAACTATATTGGGAAAGATAAAAATCAGGATCAAAATTTAGTCTTTCCCATCAATCCTAAAGAATCAATACTTTGGAAATCTGAAAGCACTCCATCACTAATAGTTCTGAGACAGAGACTGGCATGTGGATTGCAAGAATCAGAATCTTTTGTCTAAAGTATTTTGAGATATTAGCAACATAGGCTACATTTCTCAACATCATATTAGAAATATTGTTTAATCATAAAATGAAGACCCTCAGAGAACACATATTGTGTTATTCCTGTAGATTGCAAATTTCTTGAAGGCAGGGATTCCCCCCCCCCTTTTACTTGGTTTCCTTGGTGACTTAAACATAGTAATTAATCAACGAGTCTTTATTTAGTACCTACTCTTTGACAGAGAAGATGCCATTCTGCATTGGAACTTTCCAATATTAATGGAATCACAAATCTATTTTAAAAAAATTTTTAAAGGACCAGGCACCATACTAGATGCTAGAGTTACTAAGACAAAAATGAATTGTTCCCAAATAATTAATACCTACTTGGTGGATTGGAGAGGACAAGTGGTTTCATAAAGTGGCTATTGATTTCTGTTCTGGCACAGTGCCTAGTACATAGTAGGTACTGAAGAAATATTTTATTTATTTATTAGCTGTCAATATGAGTCATACGACAACCCCGTCCTAGCTGCTTGTGTGTCCAGGGAAATTTGAGGATGTATATACTTACTTCCATATACATATACATCTCTGTCTACACACACACACACACATTTATATATACTTATATATCTTTATATATACTGTGTGTGTGTAAATATGTGTGTTTTGTTGTTTACCTTGATAGACTATAAGTTTAATGAGGACAGGGGCTACTTCATTTTTGGTTTTGAATCCATAGTTCCTAGGACAGTGTCTGGCACATAATAAAAGCTTAATACATATTTGTTAATTTATTTATATTCCCAATACCTAAGAAAGTGTTTGGCACATAAGAGGTACTTAATAAGTCCTTTTTGACTGCCATATTGATTTTATCATTCTGAAGAAGACCAAGTTTCCATTGTATCTTGGGGTCAAATTGTCATAAACAACATCATCATTATAGTTGTTCACATACAGCATTGGTCAAATATATTAAAAACTTATAATCCTCAGAAATGTAGCCACTAACATCACAGCTTCCTTACCTCTTCCCCTCCAAAAAACAAACAAAAAACCCTTTATATGGGAAGAAGTGGGTTTTGCAGAAGAGCAATTTGGGGCACCATCTATGATCCAGAATTCAAGGCTTTGGTAACAATTCTTCTACGTAGAATTATGGAAAGTCTGTTCATATCACTCCAGAATACATTGTTTAATAATTGTGGTTGGGCAATGATGGGAATATGTGAACATCAAGTTCATGAGTAAGCATTCCCTCTGGTAGCAATCACACAGTATTGGTTGTGCATTTGTAACTATTTTGACGATCATTTAAAAATGCAAACTAAGATACAAATTATCAAATAACCACACCTCCACACCCCCACCCTCACAAATAAGGAAAACCCAGCTCTTTGACTGGCTATAGAAAACATCAATTAATTAATTCCACGTGCTCTTAGAGCATTTTTCCAGGTGAATTTCCAAGAATAATAACCATTACAAAAGGTTACAGTAATCTTTTTTTTAACAGAAGAAATATCAGTGTCAAGGCAAGGGACTAAATATGAATCTTGACTTGTTTTAGCAGTTCACCTTGTCCTAGAGATAGAGTCTCTTAACTAATCAATTGGTCAATAAACATATATTGAGCACCCACTCTGTTTTAGTCAAAGTGCAAGGTTCTAGGGAGAGAAAGACAAACATGAATCAGTCCTTGACCTAATGGAGGTAAAATGTTTCAATGGTTGAGTGATCAAAAGGTTTGGGAAGGAGAACTTCATATAATATTGGAATGGTCTGGGTCAGTTATATTCCCCAAATATACTTCCATATTTTCATCCTCCTTTTCTTCAGTGTTAATCTCTCAACGAGAACTGAGGGACAAGACAGGAAAGAACATAGCACAAGACTTGAAAACCATCTGGCTTTTTGCTGGATCTCTTTACAAAGTTCAAACAAGAGGTTAAAACATCTTTTTGTCATCAGGGCAACTGAGATGAAAACCCTTCATTAGTAAGATACAACACAGACAGATGTATTCAGATATGCTCATGAGGTCTACCGTCACCAACAGAGACTAACTGACTAGCCCACCACCAAAGAATACTAGTGATCTACTTGCCACAACCACACAAAGGGAAGACTTTTTAGAGACAGAACCATGGTTGTATGCAGATGAAGTCAGAAAGAACCATAAGAGAATGGGGAGTGTGGATCACAGAGTCATCACAAAAACAACAAAATGACTATCACCAGGTCAAGAAAGGAGATCTTGGGTGGAAGGACTGACTGGTGATCAACTTAATCATGCATTTCTATGGAACTTTCCAAAGAACCCCACCTCACAAACTACACTGTGAAATAAGTGGCATGAGGGTTATTATTCCCTTTTTGCAGAAGAGGAAATTGAGACTTAAGAGAAGTTAAGATACTTAATGCCAGCACCTCTAATTAGCAGCAAAAGTAAGGATTTGAAATGCCTCGGTTCAAGTTTATGATAATAGAAGGTATGAAAAGTCTTTCTCTGACCACGCAAAGTTTAATCATGGTCTAAAGAGACAAAACATCCTTCCCAACCACAATAAGCAGAATCCTTAGAGCACAGCCCTTTACCTTGGTACCATGAACTATTTACAACTGTATTTCAATATAATTGGTTTTCCTTTGTAATCATGCATTTTGTTTCATGCATTTTAAAACATTATTCTGAGAAGGGATTCATAGGCTTGATCAGTGTCCCATAAGAGCCTATGACACAGAAAAGATTAAGAGAGCCACCAAAAGAAAAGCAAATTGGATAATAAACAACCAAATTACCTGAAGGGACCTGTTCATTATCGGGAATAAAACCTCCTAAAATGGTAGGTTTAGTAACTCCCGGCAACCCAGTAGTCATGGGGGCCACTGAGGAGTGGGTTGTGTTCTCATTTGTGCCTGGGAAATTAACAAAGGAATCTTCGACAGGAGTGGTTGAGTCTTCAGGAAGGCTTCCATATTCAAATCCATCATCTCCATCTGCTGCAAGGTGGAATCAATTGTAACCCCAACATCTGCAAGACCACTACCCCATGCACACAGTTCTTGAGTTCTTATATCAGACTTTTTTTTAAAGTCATTGACAAGGGGAAAAATGGTCAGAGAGCAAGTGGACTTCCGAAGTCAGTATATTATAATAAACATCTTGGCCAATGCGAAATAGATGGGATTAAAGTAACCATAAACATAGGGTTGCCATGGGTTTATCAGGGCTGGGAGGAGAATTAGCTGTATCCTCTTGCCTGTGTTGTTCAAGAACTATCTAGTTTGCTGGATCTTTGACCCACGAACCAGATAAAGCATCAGTTCTATCATGTAGTTCACAACTGATTTATATTTCAGTATTCTTTAATGAGGGGCAGCTTGGTGGTTAGAGTACTGGGCTTGGAATCAGGAAGGCTCATCTTCCTGAGTTCAGATCTGGCCTCAGACATTTAAATGGCCCTGGACAAGTCACTTAACTCAGTTTCCTCACATGCAAAGTGATCTGGGGAAGGAAATGGCAAACCATTCCAGTATCTTTGCCAAAAAACAAAAACCAACCAAAACCACCAAATGGGGTCATGAAGAGGCAGACACAACTGAACAATAAATCCTTTTAGAGAAGCTGAGGGAGACAACATGAAGAATCTGTGATTTCATCAAGATGGGAAACTCCCTTTATGGAATTTTCTCAGTCAAAACATTTTGAACTTAGTAAAATAGTCCTAAGGACTTGCCTAGAGGCTAAGTAACTGCCCAAGGAATCGCAGTTAGAAGTGACTTAACATCAGGTCTTCCTGGTTCCACACCCAATACTATAATAACTATAACACGCTGCCTCTGATTTAAGAATGGACATAGTATGGTATCGAAAAAGCAACCATGCATTGAAAATATTTCTGCACATGGATACAAACATGGAGGACTATCAAAATCCAGTGCTGCTGGTCAAATTGTTCTACCCTTTGCCACAAAAGGCATTGTTTTTGAGTCACAGGCTATTTTGTCACTTTAGATTTATGACCCATGATGACAAACACAGTTGGAATACAGGTCACGTTGGGAACAAGAAAGAGGCAATTCATTTAAGAGGCAGAGAACAATAATATAATTTTGACTTTGTGATTATTCTGAAAGAGGAAGAAACAATTTACCACGGCAAAAATTATATCATTGACAAGAGATTGCTTTTGAGGGAGGGGGAATCAACCCTTGCTTTTAAAAGAAATATTTTATCAAGAAGGCAATAAGCAGAAAAGGCAGAGACCCATCACCAGAAGCGCATCCAGCCTCCCACAGCAATATGGTGGCCAATTGATTATGCTGGCTACTCCACCACAGACACTAATCATGCTTTCTATTGATCAATAGCTAAAGCCAAAATAATGAATTTACTGAGTGAAGCCATTAGAAGTTGTCATCCTTACTGAGAGACGTTGGAGAAGGAGCTGTGGGATGGTTATGGTTGTCTTCCAAACCTGTATGTGGTCTGGAGGGGCTCTGAGAGTGATTCTGTTCTGCTAGGACAAGGAATGAATCCAGAGTCAATTGGAAACTTTGGTATAATTCTTCTCTTACAAGCTAGTGGGAAGTCCAGCTACAGATGTACCAGAGATGAGTAAGAAAAGAAGGTGAGTGAGTCTAGTGTAAAGGATTCTCCTCCACTGGCTAATAAAAGTGTTCATTAGACCTCTCATTTCCCCACCAAGGTGACCTCTTCATTATTCAACATTGAACAATTTTAGGGTGAGCTGTGCCCCCAACCCATATCATCTGCCCTGAATCAGCCCTGGCCCTCATCACAGAAAACACACAGAAAAACCAACCACCAAGGAAAACAGGAAAGGAACCCATGGTATTGTGAAACAGTTACTGCCAACAGTCAAGACGGACTTGTTGCTATTCAGGAAGCATGACTTCAACGGACACAAACTCCCATAGCAGTCATAGATGCCAATAACCACAACAGAGGAAGAGGACCAGCAAGAATAACCAGCTTATGGGAACTCTAGGTGGACTTAGTTCACAGAAACATGTGATTCAGGCACCTCCCTCCACCACCAGCAGCCCCATTCCATCAAGTCGTTGCCAGTTGACCCTATGTTTCAAATCTTATCCCTGGATGTAGAATGTGGGTTTCCCTGGGCTTACATGGAGAAAGACCATTCACAAGGTCAAAGACAAGACCTTTATCTGTGTATATCCATATCAGATGAGGATCACAGGCTACATCTGAAATAGCACTGAAAGTCTGAGTCCACTTTCCTTGTGATTTTTGGTGAAAGGTACTAATCCTTGCTACCTGTGTGACCCTGAACATGTTATTTAACATCTGTCTGCCTCAGTTTTCTCATTCATAATATATGAATAACAACAGTGTCTACCTCCCAGGCTTGTTATAAAAATAGTAAGGTATTATTTGGGAAGCTTTTCAAACCCTAAAGTGCTATATAAATGCCAAGTATTATTATTATATTATATTATCATCATCTTCATCATCATCCTGAACCACAAGCCATACAAAATTTGAAAAGTTCACTAAGATTCCTTTCCTCTCCTCCTCTCTCTCTCTTCTTTCCCTTTTCTCTTCTTCTCCTCTCATTCTCTCTCCCCTCGCCCTCTCCTCTTTTTCTACTATATTCAAGACACTGGAGATACAAAAACAAAAAGGAAACAGTCCCTGCCCTTAAGAAGCTTACATTCTATTGAAATTTACTCTAAATTTCTAGACACAAGAGGTACACATGGTCTAACAAGAAAGTTAATGCCAATTATTCAAATAGGAAAAGTGGCCTTGGTTTTGATTTTCTCTCATCTGAGGGGATGACCTTAGAAATTTGAAAAAGGTCCTGAAATGAAACCCAAAATGTAGGGACTCATTCATAAGACATGACCATATGTTCCTTGCATTAGGTCAAGGGCTAAATGGAAAGACATTTCATACAAATGGCTTTCCAAACTAGCTTTGGATTCAAGTAGAACATAAGCTCCTTGGGACATGGGCTGTTTCCTAATTTATTAAACATTACTCTCCTTTGCCCACTATGTGTTCCAGATAATTTAGTTGACTGCTATTTCCCAAACTTGGCATAAATTTCCAGGCTACTGTGCCTTTCTATAGATTATCCACCATGCCTAGAATGCACTCCCTGCTCACCTTGGCATCTTGGTATCATTCAAAAATCAGTTTATGCATCATTTCTTTTAAGAGTAAGCCTTCCCTCATCTCCTCCATAGCAAGTCTAGTACATAAGGGTGAATGAGAGGTATTATGGATCCCTTCATACAGACTGGCCTTTGAGTCAGAAAGATCTGAAGTCAGTTCCTCCTCAGAAAGCAGTGGATGTGTAGGCAGGTCACTTAATGTTTCAGTATGCCCCAGGCTACTCTGAAACCCTTTGATGCCAATCTACATTGCTGGAAGGCACACCAAGAGTTCGCAACACAGACAAAATCACAGGTCTGGACCCCAAAGAAAATAGGAGTAAGAAGGTGAAAATATTGAAACCGCTATCATACTTGAATCCAGTTTCTTCATGGAGAAGCCAGTCCTTAGAGAATTAAGGCATGCATTGGTATATTGCCAAATTATTCAGACAAAGTCATTGATTCTAGAGAGCACAGAACATGACAGAAAAACAACCAGTGGACTATATCTAATCTACCAAAAGCAAAGCAGACAGCTGAAGCATCTACCAAATTCAGGTCAACAACATGCACAACTTGATTCCTCTCCCAAAAGTAAGGTTGCCAGATTGCTCCACCATGATCCAACACCAAGCAAAACCTGAATAAGAGCTAAAGCAGGAAGACCGGATGCTGGGGCAGAAAGGGGACTGTAAGATTTTGCCTTACCAGTGGCTACTGAAGGATAATCTGTAGTACCTTTGTCTTCTATCCACCCTTCCTTTGGATCTGCAGTTGAGTGGTGAGGTGCTGTATCTGGAGGGGTTAATTAAGCATTAACGATCTGTTTCCTGAACATTTATTTCCAAGTCTTTTGTGCCTCGGATCTACTTTTGTTTTTCTACATACATATATTGATAGATCCCTTTATACAGTTTTTTTCTGAGGGTTCTAAATACAGGTATAAAAGGCATCCTACCGCTTATGAAAGAAATAGAACCTTGGTAAATTATTGTAGGTGCCCCAGGGAAATGAGATTCATCAGGACTTCAAAAACACCAGGAGTCTGTTGCAAAATCTAACAGCGACTAAGAGAACAACACAATATATTTCATATGGAAAGTACAGAAGGAGTCTTGAAGGAAGCAAGGTCAGTGTACAAATCCCATCAACATCAACATTGGCCGAATTAAGGTAATTTGAAGAATCTGGGAATAGTTAGCCTGAAGGAGAAGAGCTAGAGAGGAGGGAATGATAAATGTCTTCAATATTTGAAAAGCCATCCTGTAGAATATGGATCATATCTGCTTACCAAAAAGAAATGATAGGAAGATGGATTTCAGGTTAATACAAGGGAGGATTTTCAGACAGAAACCTTCCAGCAAAGGCTGGAGAGTCATTTGTCAGGGACATTAAGAGAGACCATAGGACCATTGGATTATCATTTTAGAGTTCATAGGGGCCTCAGAGGTCATATGGTCCCACCCTCTCTTTTTACAGATGAAGAAACTGAAGGTCAGAGAGTTAAGTACTTGAACCAGGTCACATGAGTCATTCGGCTTCCTTGGTCTCTGAGGCCCCAGCTAACTCTGAGATTCTTTGACTAACAGCTCAGCCTGGTTATAAAGTTATCACCTCTTCTGAATTTAGAAATTAGTCATTTCCAAATTGATCTAAATATGATTATGGAGGTTGCCTACAAGCTTCTGAATTAAAGTTGTTTACATAAGACTTGAAGGAAAAAACTCAAGATCTCCCTCATAGACCTTAAATGTGGCTCCAAGCAAGAGCTCAATTAACCCTAACTTGAAAATCAAGAATCAAGAAACAATGTCCTACCAAAGGGAAGCCTAAGTCCTAGAAGGAAACTTGCCTAGAAAGTAAATTTCTCCAGAGGAGTCTTATCAGTGACTGCAGTTCAAACAGAAGCCTTACTACTGGAGGATTTAGAACTGTAAGGAACTTTGGAGGTCATTTCATCCAACCCCTGCATTTTACAGATGGGAAAAACCATAGAGGGAAAAAAATCACTTGCTTAAATCTCACACATAGTAACAAACTTGGAATTCAAACCTGAGTTCTCTCATTCAATGTTCTTCCTGCCACACTTCAAAAACTAAGCATACATTGATCATAATCATTGGGCAGCTCTCTTCCTCTTACAAAGACAAAGGCAACCTGAAAGTCATAACTGTAGCACCGAAAAAGATCTTAAGGACTCTTCTAGTGTAACCCCTGATTTTACAGATGAGGTAACTGAGATCAAGAGGGGTACAGTGCCTTGCACAAGTTCATATAACTTGGAAGTGTTGGAGTTGGGATTTGAACCCAGATTCTGTCATCCAGTTCTAATTTCCCCACTGTCACTAGTATCTGGCAGGTAGAGACAGCAGCTTCCTCAGGTCCACATTTGCTAGCTCTATTAGGGTGTACAAGGATTAGGAAGACCAAATGTGAAATTATTTAATAACTAAAAGAAAAAAAGTTTCTATTTTTGTGGAGTGCAGGCATGCCTCACTTTATTACTGTTGTTACTATTTATGGTACTAATAATATCTAGCATTTCAAAGTTTTAAAAATACTTTATAAATTTTCTTTCATTTTATTCTCACAATGATCCCAGGAGGAAGGCTAGGTTATTATTCCCACTTAGCAGATAAGGAAACTGACACATCTTGTATCTGAAAAATTTGGATCTTCTTGACTCTAAAATCCAGTTGTTGATGTCTTTATAGAGAAGTCTAGCAGAGAAGGGAGGAGAGAGATGGATAGAAGTCAAGGGAAGGTATTTTTCTCAGGATTGGAGAGACCTGAGTATGTCTATGAATATGGGAAGGAGCTAGTAGAAAGGATATGATTGATGATTCATGGGATAAAGGGGATTTGTAGCAACAAAATTCAGGAGGAGGTGAGAGTGGACAGGAAAGAAAGTACAGGTATAGCGATGACCCTTAGAATTGAGTATAAATGATTTCTTCAGAAGATAGGCAGAAAGAGTGGGTGATGATACCGAGAAGTGTTGAGAAATGAAGAACAGTCTGAGGAGCCCTTATCAGGTGACTTCAGTCTTCTCAGTGAAGTGGAAATTGTCATCTATGTGGAGGTTGGATTCGATTAAAAGCTTGAGAATAGAAAAGATTTAGAACCTACCATTATTCAGTACACATCTTATCTTAGAATGTATTCCGATTGTACACACACATATGTCATAAATACCTTCAAAAAGAATGATTTCCTCCTTAGTATTGGGATAAAAAGCTCTTGTCAATTTGTAACATGCTTGCTGCAAATTGACAATTTACATTCCCATATTGCTGGCCATGGCCTAATTACCTGTTTGGAATTTTTCATTTCTGGAATCAAAACCTCCTTGAAAGATAACTTCAGTAACTCCGGATGTCACAGTGTTCATAGGGGTAGAAGGTGAAATGGGGGACAGTTCCTCATTAAAGTCTGAGAAAAAAGAAGTACCACCTCCCATTGGATCATGGGTAGATGCTTCAGTATGTTTTCCATCTGTCATGAGGTGAGAATTAATTGTGATTACAAAAATAGTCAAGAGTGTCATCATTATCTTATGTTCTTATAAAGAAAAACAAGTATGTTCTTGTATCTTGCATTTGCATTGTCTGTGAGATATATGATGTAAATATATTGAAGAAAATGAAAACCATATTCTGCATAAGGTGCCCAAATCAGAGCTATTATCCTGCTGAAATGTCATTGTAATTCCCTTACTAAGAATAAGAGGCAAAACAGTAAGGAGGGTGAGGGAATTGGAACTTTGACCCACAGTGTTGACTGTAGACTGCAATAGGAGTGTTTACACTCCTTTAGCAAAAATAATTAGTTAAATAGTATGCTACCAGATAGATGTTAAGCTGAGCTGCTCCTCAGTCCCTGTGAGTTCTTCTCAAGCTGGTACTCAGGGGACTCTGATCCTCCTTCCAGGGCTGGGTTTCCTCTCTTTGTACCTCTTGCCCCAGGCTACTAGTCCTAGCCTCAAAAAATCCAAGCAATGATTTTTTAATATCAAAATGAGAAATTCTCACATTGAAACTCCTTTCTGAACTTTTGATTATTATTAATTATTATTGATTATCATTATTAATTAAAATCTGGTCTTTTAGCGCAATTTACCAAGGTCCATTTTTCATTTCCTTATCTTTATGTGATTTTTTTGACCCCACCATTTAATTATCTTTGCCTAGGACACATAAAAAATAAGTGGAGTTTTCCCTCTAATTCCTGATGAAAAAATCCATAGTCATGTTGGGATAAATTCCCTTTTTTCCCTCCAAAAAGGTGACTCTCCCTCAGCGCATGGTTCCCCTCCACCAATGCCAAAACTACTGTTTGAAAGCAATTCTTGCCAACTTAATAAAGGCAACTAACATTAAAAACAACAACAAAAGAAACAATAACTAAGGTCCCCAAGACGCAAGTAAAAGTAGTGAACCCAAGTGGTGTCTTTGAGCATGCTACCAAAAGAAAAAAAAAAATCCTTGGGAGTCATTACCCATATTCCTTCCTGTTGGATTGTAGTGTTCCATTGAATGGGAAACTGGATCAAGGTAGCCTATCCAGGAATCATCTTGCCTCTGGAATGTTGTTTCCTGCCTGGAATATGTGTTCTGGGCTGCAGATATTAATAATGAGGTTGTTAAACCAAGAGTTTGAAAAAAAAAGTTAGCAACTGGCAAGGAGCCAAGCACATTTTTAGAATTTTCTTTATGCTGCATAATAGTATCATCTATACTTGGTATAGATGGTGGTAAGGCAGGGAGAGACAGTAGTCAAGAGAAAACTTGGATTCAGTTTGATGCCAGGTGTCATTTGGGGAGCTTTGTTCATTCATGCTCATTTTCTTTGTCAGCAATATATGAATCATTTGCACTAGAGTTCAACAGAAGGAATAACAAGAAGACACCACAGAAGGTCAAAAACGAGTACTTTCCCATGCCTTGTTGCTCCAGCGTCCTAAAGGTAGAGCCTCGGGTGTACGTTTGTATTCTGAGATGGCGAAGCATCATCATGAAGTGAATGTTGTTCCGTGTCTTGGAGAAGGGAGATTGGAAAGGTTTGGAAAGTTTCTTGACATGATGAGCATGAATGAAAGGCTGGCCATCTCTGAGGTCTAAAGAGCACCTGTTAAAAGGCATTGCTTCTGACATTCAGATTGATAGCAGAAGGGACATCTGAGAAAGAAAGATGTCCATTTTGTGTTGGGAAGATCCAATCTACCACACATTTCCCCAATCCATCAGGAGCCAAGGAAAAGAAAGGTTAGAAAGTTATTGAAAACTGCTCTGCCACATCAACCACACTGAGAGTATGCAGGTACCAAATGCTACACTTTGCCAAGAATGCTATGCATTCAGAATGCAAACTGCAAGTGAAGGAAAGAAAAAGCTCTTTGCACAAGAATCCATATTGTAAACCATACAAACAAGAGGCCTCTGCAAGATCACTAAAGCAAATAAAGAATCCCTTAGTTCTCCACACATTAGGAAACATTATCATCTTTCTTTTACTTAGAAAGAAAGCAAAAAAAGAAGCCACCACTATAACGATGAGGAGAGCTTACTCCCACTAACCATAATGCAAGAGGATAGAAGGGGTATTACCTCCACCCAAGAGAGCTATCTGAAGTTCAAGATGAAGCCAAGAAGTTAACAATGGATATGACCAAAGGGCCAGAAGGCATCAAGGAAACCAATGTTTCTGAAGAAAGGTATCTTCTCCTAAACTTCAGGCTCTATTTCTTTACACATAGTGCCCTTGACTAATCCTCCTATGTCTCCACAGCCTTCATAGAAGTATATAGAGTCATCAAATATTGCGAAAGTTTGAAACACAATCCCCTTTTATAAATTTCCTCAAGTATCAAATTAAAAATAGAGTCTCACAGGGAACTGCCCTTGGATTACCTACCCTACAGCACATTGACAAACAAGAATTATATTGAAACCATAGAATGCTAGAAATGGAAGTAATCTTAGAAAGCATCCAATCTATTCTCCCTCTTCCAATTTTTCTTTTTCCAGATAGGAAAGCTGAACATCAGGGAGTTAAAGGATTAGGGAGTTAAAGTGACTTGAGATCAGGACTTAGTATTATTTATTTATTTTACTAAACACTGCTATACTGAATTTATGCTGAAAACTTAAGTTTCTTTCTCTC
>CM053601.1:169505899-169537525 GCA_028646575.1 Pseudocheirus occidentalis | reverse complement strand
CATATTTTATTTTCTAAAAACAATACTTCAGAAACATGCAAAAAAAAATTTATCCAACCATGCATTCTAGAAGTCAGGATATGATGTTTTAAGTGAAGATGACCAAGGTGTTTGAAGCAAAGAAGCAACAGCAGATCACTTTTGGGGTTGACAAATGTCATGAAAAAGAACAAAGCAGTGAACAAAAACAAGGCAGACTCCACCAACTCCCTTCAACCATCTGCTGCACCAATGGATAGAGAAGAGGCTTTGCTATTCATCTTTCATACAAATGAGATTCTCAATGGAAAGAAAAAAAATTGGGACAAATAAAAGCCTTCATTGGAAACAAAGATAGCAAAAGAAAGGGATATTCATCCAGCTTTCTTTCCAAAGATGTAATATCAGTGTCATTTGCCAAAGACCAATAAAGACCTTGAAGACAAGAATTCAATTTTTTAAAAACAAAACCACATCTAGACCACCATTTTGGACATTTATGCAACCCAACAAGATGACATTTTAAAATTTCTAACAATAAATTGCTTAATCAATAGCATTCCCAGTCTAAATTAGTTTATGGAAGGAAATTATTTGGTGGACTTCTCCCCCCAAATTTCCTTCTATTACATGCCCAGTTAAGTTGATTGGTGATCTTTCTACTAGTTCATCTTTAAATCAAAAGTGTTGAAAGTTAGCCTCCTTACTTGTACTTGAAGAATGACGTCCATCATAATCTTCATGGTTCCCACCAATAATAAGAGGAGGCTGTGATTCTTGGGTTGAATTTTCACCATGAGCCCTGTTATCACTTCTGCTCATGTCCACAATAGCTGTGATGGTGATTATAAATACACTCTTGGTTGGCCAAATGCTTGACATCATGTTCTTGCAATAGACCGTACCCTGTTTACCCATTATAATTGTTCTCCTAGAGAAGACACTGGAGTTTCTTCTTTCAGGAGGAAGTAAATTTATCCCAAATGAATTTATCTCAAATGAGTTTCCAGTGACTACTGCCAATATAACACAGGAGAAATGATGCCTGACCGACTACTAACTACCTGTTACTTCAATATTCAGGGATCATGATTCATCAATGCACACCCACACCCACATCCCGACATAGCCTTTCTCCTGGTAAGTATGACATCTCTTCTGTGTCTTAATAGAGGGTATTTGTTAGTTTCTAAGTAAAAAACAATCGTCACTTTGAAGCCAAACTAGTGATAAGCCTCTCCAACCTTGGCTAAGCTGGTCCTCAGAAAGGGTATATAATTCATTGTCAGGTGCATAGTCAAAGCATTTTCAACTTGGTTGAACCTATCAAATCCTTCCCTCTATTGGCATAGGCTTTCAGAATTCGGGGTCACATTCATGCCCACAATGAACCACTGAAGGAAGATTTTTTTTTTTTGCTTTTTAGAGGGCAGTTGGGGTTAAGTGACTTGCTCAAGGTCACACGGCTAGTTTTTGTGTTAAGTGTCTGAGGCCGGATTTGAATTCAGGTACTCCTGACTCCAGGGCCGGTGCTCTACTCACTGCGCCACCTAGCCGCCCCTGAAGGAAGATTTTAAGGAAGATACACCAACATAACCCTTATTGTTAAAGGACTACAGAGTAAATCACTCTACCTCAGTCATTTTTATTGAAAAAGTCCATTAAATTTGAGGATAATAGACTTTATGACTACTAAAATACCTCAATGATTGTTAAACAGACAGTTGTGAAATTCACCAAGGCCATTTGACTAAAGATTATCCCAACTTCCTACTCTCTCCTTCAGGGCTCTTCAGTTGCATTAGCATCTCCGAGTCAAGGACATTTAATTAAATATGTATAAACCATTACCAGTCACTTTTGCTGTTGTTTGATGTTGTTCTTCAGGATTTGGGTGACCATATGCCCCGTGCTGCCAGTCTTGGATCGTTTCTTGACTTGTAGCACGTGTTGAAGCTGAAGCTGTCACAATGACGGTTGAAGAAATTATGAAAATGCTACTTGCCCAGCCTCCTCTGACAGACTTTAATTAATTTTTCTCTTTATTTTCTACACAAGATAAGCCAAAAGATGTATAAATACATACATCTGGTTGTAGTTGGAGGAGAGGACGAAGAAAAGCAGAGAGGGACTTTGGTTTGGTTCAGAAGCATTGCCAAGGATCTCAATGTCCTTGCCTTCTTGTTTCATTGCCTGGGTTTTCAGGACATGAGGTCTCCATGGAAAAGCAACCAAAGAACTCAGAACAAAACAGCAGCAGCAGCAGCAGCAGCAGCACAACACAAAAAGTGTCAGCCCTTCACCAAGAGTGACCAAGAGAAGGCAAGGCATTTTTAATCTATGCAGCCTGGAGTGACCCACAAAATGCCATAGCCAAAGAGACTGAGAATCTAAAGCAGTTACTAGTATGCCAGTTTCCACACTCAGATACCTGTACTAGCTATAATAGAAAATTACAACGAGCACTTGAAATGATCATTTGAATGAATCAACAATAGTGTTGGCAAGAAACACCAGGAGTAAGATCTTTCCCACTGATTATGACACAAGAGAAACTCTATCTCTAAAAGCCCATATAATTAATAAATCCAAATTATTTTTTGTTTGTGAAACACCCACAATCTTCTGATGATATACAAAACACACCAAGGTCAAGCGAACCAAAGCCAATGAAAAGAGTTAATAGAAAAGTCTATGAGAACACCACCACCACCACATCAGCTCACCGCAGTTAGGCATCTAACAAACACAGTAATATCCCTCCCTCCCCAAGTATCAGCATTGATATATAAAATTTATGTGAAGGAACATCAAGATATAATTGATATCAGTGCATTTTAGGAGAGGACTCCCCACCAATGCTCCACAATCCTTTTTAGCACTGTTTTTTTAACCCAATAAATCCCTCCAACAAATAGAAAATGCTATCATCTCCATTTTACTTGTTAAGAAAACTTTGTGACTTTTAACCATTACCAGTTAACCTAAAAATACTTTTTGAAGAGTGCAAACCACCTTTATAAGAACTAATTCCTTTTACTCCCAATGATATCAAAGAGTGTTAGGGGGTCAGTGGGGGGGGCAATTCTTACCAAACTTTTGACATAATAACCAAGATTAAGGAGAGTTAAGGAAAGTATACTATAGTATTGAAAAGGCAATCAGTTATCACAAACCAATGCCTTAAAATTGTGAAGTGTGGAAGCTCTTTAAATGAGGATCCTTTGTTTCCATTTTCCCCCCAATTTTTTTTGGTTGCTATCAAAATGATGCTAATTCTTGCTCTATAAATTCACCAATATATAAGAAGGATTGTGTTGCAAAACCACAGACTTCTATCATAGTCAACCTTCCCCAAGGCCTGGCCCCGTGGGATGCCTCTAGTTTTATTGTCACAAAATGATTCTACTGTAATTTATTATTATTCTTACTGGTACTGATAAAATCTTCATCATCATCAATGCCTGATCCAGAATAACTGGGGGATTTTTCTCTGTCTTCTTCACTTTCTTCATTGGGTTCCAGGTCTGCTGAGGTGGTAGTTGACTCCATACCTGTTGTGATGACTTGTTGTTATTGACTGAACAAAAACCTAGGCAGCCCCGTTTGACAGAAGAGGGAAGTCAAGCAAAGTGAGTTAATCAATTGCCTGGTATCTCAAGAAGAAAGTAGTAGGTCCAGATGCATGACCCAAGATTCCCAAAATCTGATCCCTAAATGAATTTAAACGACTTTGTTACTAAGCATAGCATTCTGGAAACCTACCAGAAAGCAAAATGAAAAAAAAGTCAGACTACCAATTTTCCAAGGAAGTCAAAAAAGAAGATGTCAGTCAAAGCTGGTATGTTGAAATAGATTCCATAGTGCTTAGAGTAAACAAAGCCCATTCATGCCAATGCATTGAGAAATTAATAGAAGAGCTTCATGTGTGCCTATCAGTTTTCCAAGTCAACTTCTGAAAAGCTATGACTCCAAATACATATCATCAATTCATGGAGTATTGTGAGCCTATAGCTCTTTATAGGACACAGAATAATCAGTAATGCTTCAAACTCTTCTTACAAGTGTTCATTTGGATAGTCACCAGATAAAGGGATTCAAAGAACCAGGCAATCAACTGGTCACCAACATTGGACTTGTCCTAACCAGGTGGGGCATGCTCATTTCAGATAGGAATGAAGAGATTAGATACATGGATGGATGAATGGATGGATAGATAGATAGATAGATAGATAGACAGACAGACAGACAGATACAGACAGATAGATAGATAGATAGATAGATAGATAGATAGATAGATAGGCAGGTAGGTAGACAGATAGACATAGATATTGACATAAATATAGAGAGAAACATATATATGTTATATATACATAGTTGTGTAGATTTGGTTATAGATATACACATATATGTATATGTGTATTTACAATATATATTCATATCTGAAATAAACAAGTCCCACTTTGATTAGGTTGCGTCACATGGAGAGCCACAAAATAAAAAAATTCCTCTAGAACTCAGAGTGAAGTAAAAGAATGCATTTCACATTCTTAGTGAAACAGAGGCTTATTTAGGTTCTATCATTCTATCATACGTGTTATCAGTGGTAGTTCTAATCTACTGGGGGTTGAGAGGGAGACACAATTTCTTCCTTATTCCTCCTGGATAGAAATTCATAGGAAGAAAAGACTCAATCTTCCAAATGACCTCCATGGGTCTCTTCAGTAAAAATGAGTTCCCTACATGCTAAATGGTAGGCTACAAGTTGTTTTCTAGAAAGTGTTCTGGCTTTGAATACATAGGTATATATCTGAATGGGTTCTTTTTTTCATTCATTTTTGAACCTCCCCCTAGTTATTTGCAAATACTGGCCACCCAAACGTCAGAGAAAGCAACATTTTTAGAACCAAACAAGAATCTTTCCAATGAAATTGGGGAAAATTTCAAGAACTGTTGTTCCAAATGTGTAAATGCAAAACACATCTTAGTTCTGTGACTGATAGATAATTTTCTGTGGATACGTATCTTAGGGGGAAGAAACATGATTTAATACCTAACATGACACCTTATGAGATGCTTATACCGCTAAAAATCATATAAAAGCTACTTCATAGATGCAGCTTTTATTTCATGAGCCTTTCCATACAGATGGAGGTTCAAGTAAATGTTCAGTGTGAAGATAATTATATTTATTATCCATTGGTTGAGATAGAATTTTTTCAGTTCTTTTTGGGGGGTCAAGTTTACAACAGATTGCTTAGGGATTAAAGATTCCACACCCCACCCCATCCCCAAGTTTCCTAAAAATATGATGTCTTAAAGGAAACATGAACAATTTATTAGTCTAATAGCTCGTAGTATTACAAAGGATGCCTTATAAAAAATAAAGACTTTTTTTAAAAAATCACATCTATTATCAATAAAGATTTCTCTTTTATCAGTCTATACAACTACCTTTCATTAGGGCCTCTTTTCGTGCTGCATTAATTCTTTAGAAGATAGAAGACAGAACCTAACTCTTCTTAGTAATATTATAAAACCCTCCTCAAGACACTTCCTACTCCTCTACTTCCCATCAGTGATTCAATAGTCTTTTCTTCAACCTTTTAGAGTCTCTTGAGACCCAAAAGTTAAAGAGCCTCTGCCAATATCCCCCCAAAGATCACCAATGGAGACTTGTAATAAAGTGTATGAAGAGAAACATTCTGAGCCCATTACCAGCTGTCCTCATGGTTGTGTGCTGCCTGTCACGTTTTGAAGGCCAGAACCACTGTGAAAACCAGTCAGAGTCTTCTTGTTTCATTGCTGTGGTTTCATGGATCGTACCACTAGTGCTGGTCAAAGCTGTTACAAGGGTGGTTGAATCAATGGTGAAAGCATTATTTGCTACTTCCCAGAGAATAGGTTTTCTGTGTTCAGACTTTTCTTCTTTCAATGAGTCAAGATGATCATTTACACTTTTATAGATGGTAGAGAAAAGAAAGGAAAGCCCAGAAACCCATATATTATTTTGTATGACCATCATTGGATTTAAAACCATCCAATGCCATTTATTAATATCCAGAAGCATTGTTCTAAATATCAAGATACAGCCAACATCTGCAGCCAGATAAGCCAAACACAGAATTTCAGGTAGACAAAGATGGGTAGAAATAGAAGATGCTGAAAAACCACCCTGACAGATTCAAAATTCTCTCTTAAAAATTCTCATTTTTAAGTAAGCACTGTGATTATATGGCAAGTCATTAGAATTCTTATTTCAGGGAGGATAACACCAAAAAGGAATGCTAAGCAAAGATCAATGATACGACCAGAAGGAAAGATCCTTTATCATCTATTAAGGAATACACGAAAGCTCTTTCTTTCAAAGCAGTTTGAAAGAAGAACCAGACCATCAGAAGACAGAATAGGACCAAACCCCAGCAGAAAAGCTAAAACAGTCATAAAGTCCTTAAAATCCCAAAAGATGATTATTTAGATTCTTCATTTCAATTACCAAGGAAACCCCAGAAAGGCCCGTGAAGGAGCAAGCCAGAAAGCAAGTTTTCAGTACGCGTTTTGTACCATAAAGACAATCTTTATGAACATTTTTTTTTCATGCATCATGCTTTTTGTACCACATCTACCCCTCTCTTGCTACCTCTTTGCTAATAGAGTGAAATATGCTCTGACAGATGGCACTTCCTTTCATGGAACTGACTAAGCTAATTATTATTATTAATTATTATTATTCTCTTGTTTTGCCACATTCCATTTACCCTTTTCAGATAAAGATCCCCAAACTTATCTGCTCTAAGTGCTTTCTAAACAGAAGGGGGTATTTATAGAGCTATAAAGGTAGTTTAATAAATCAAGTCACTATACTTCAAAATGAAATTGCTTGTAAACTTGCAGGAGAATAAGGCATTCTTTACCAGTTCTGTGATATAGATTCTCATGAATCTAACTTGCTTGGGAGAAAACAGAAGAAAAATGTTTCAGAATTACATCTTAACTTCTATTCCAAAGGAACCACACAGCCACAAACTTCTTAATGAAAATGGTCTTGTTTCCATTATATATACCACCTTAAGGGAAAAGGAAACAAAGACTAGGTGAAGTTATAATCGTCTCCATTAGTAAGAATTACCATATGAGAAAGAGACCAGGCTGTTTTCTCACCAGGAAAATTAGAGTCATTAATTGGAAGCTCTGGCATAGACAGCGGCTATCTATTTTCTTTCATCTGACCCAATTTCCATAAGAACAACTGATAAAATCACACATGATTTGTTACCTGGCTCGGCTGTTGTAAGATACTCATTCTCAGGCGGTGAATGAAACCACGACCACCTCGAATTATGCTGTGCCTGAGGTGTTGCTTCAGGAGTAGAATGAGTCTCTGAGTGCACAGGGGTGATAAATCAGTTACAGAAAATTTATTTAGTGGGGTCCCCACACCAGGGAGTTAGGGTTCTTTCTCTACATAATATTCATTCTCTATAAAAAGTCTACTTCTTTATCATGATGGAGGTTGGGGAAGGCAGAGCATAGAAGAGTTCCATCAATGGGCACTTGGGAACTTCTATGCAGAAAGCCTCGTTCTTCATTGACAGTAATCAAATGTTATTTCTCCTCCCAAATGAATATCTTAGAGTGGAGATTGATGAACATAAGTTAACATCCCCTTACAAAGTATTCAGCATAGGATTAAGCAATAATCTACAGCAAAACTGGGTTTCCTTGGCTACTTTATTTAGTGCTGTGTAGCTGAAATGAAACTGGCATTTGCCAATTCAGCCATGATTCACTAACTTCAACACTGACTTGGGCCACTATAATCTGTTTTTCTCCAAGGTAATTTTTAGGTACAGATCTGCATCATTCTCTTTCCACCCCATACTTGAGCTAGGAAGTACAGACACTAGGGTTTTATGCCCCATGTGAGTAGTATCTTCATTGACTAATGATGAAGGTTGAAGCTAGCGTATCCTTTAAATTGTTAAGTACTCATCCACACTTATAAGTCTCGTACTTATCATTATGTTTTAATGGGATATACATTCTATTAAAAGTGATTGTCAAATTCATGGAAAACCTTCTTCAGTGATCCATGCATCACTTTCTTTACATTCTATATGTGACTTGAGCATTTATCACTAACAAGTATGCTTTGAATGAAGCATAGACAAAATTTTCCCTTCCCAAGCAATGGTGTGGCTTTTCAGGATTGTGAACACAGTCTGAAATCATGGAAATCTATTTTCAAGCTAGAGAAGAGTCTGGGCATTTTCAGTTTGCCATTGAATTCAATTGGGAAGATGTAATGGGGAGCTTGAGGAATTATAGGGACAGAAACCCAGGTTAAGCAGAGGGAAGACAACGGAAATCCCCCCTCCCCCCAAAAAGGATCAACATTTAGAAAGGAAAAACCCATTTTCCAAGTTCATTCATGCCATGGAGCAAACATGAAAACCAAGAAAAAAAGAGAATGTGCGTGATACCCTTCAGGATTCCGCAGCTGAAACAATCTCCCAAATCCATCACATACTGCCGCTGTCATCCCCTGCCAAGTCACCATTGCCCTCGCCCAACAGCACATCAGGAATAAACCAAAAGAAGACCACAAAACAAAAGCAAGCTAGGGGAGGCAGCCAGGATATTGTAGAAATGGCCCCAGACTTGGAACCAGACGACCTGGATTCTGGCATTTGCTAACAGCTCTGCTTTTGGCAAAGTCACCTTGCCACTCTGAACCTCAGTTTCCTCCTCTGTGGAAATACTGACAATCATACCTGCCCTGCTTATCTTATGGGTTTGTTTTGAGAGTCAAATGCAACAAGAAAGGAAAAAGGTTTTATAAACCATGGACTATAATAATGACAATAATGCCTTGCATTTTTATAGCACTTTAAAATTGGAAAGGCATTTTACATACATTTTCTCATTTTACCTTCACAACAATCCTGGGAGGTAGATGCTATTATTATCCCTACTATACAGATGAGGAAACTGAGGCAGATAGAGATAATGTGACTTACCCAGGATCACATAGCTAGTAAGTGCCTGAGGCCAGTTTTGAACTCAGATCTTCCTGAATCCAAGCCTGGTGCTCTGTCTGCTACACTATCTAGCCACCTGTCCTCCATTCCTTTTGTTCAAGCTCTAAGAGAAATTGTTCTGAAAGCCTTAAGCACTGGGAAAATCTCTACATTGGTACAAAAAGTAGAATTTTATTTAGAGTTTTTACTAAAGCTAGTGAACAGATCTTTCTGGCTTTCTTCTTATCTTTGTCTAAATTCCAGTGGCTTTCTCTGTTAATTATCTCAAGTTTATACTGTATATACTGGTTTGCACACAGTTGTTTACATGTGTTACCCCAGTACTTTGTGAGCTCCTCAAAGGCAGGGTCTGCCTTATGTCTTTCTCTGCATCCCCAGAGCTTAGCACAATACCAAGCACATAGTAGGCGTTTGATAACTTTATTCACTAACTGCCCAACTTCAGACCTCTTCTGGGTATGAAGGAGTCTCTCTTAAGTTACACTGCTGCATCCTATACAAAGTTAAATGTCAGAGTTAAAGGGATCTTGGAGTTCAATTAGTCCCCTTAATACAGATGAGGAAACTAAAACCCACACAGAAATGAAATGACTTGGCTAAAGGACACAGATTATAAGAGGTAGAACTGAGATTGGAACCCAGACCTTCTGCTTCCCAATTCATTTCAATGATAGTCACTCCTGGGTTCTTCTTTGTCTGAGTAATTCACCTTCCTTGTCTTCCACTACTGAGACATCATTCAGCTGACTCGTTTAGAGGAAGATCAAGGAATCCTACCCAAAGCTTACCGACATTTGGGAGACTCAAAAAATACTTTATAATGTTTCATTTTTGTGACTATTCATCTATTTCTAAGCACCCTTCATCCCAGTGCCCTTCTACTCTTCTCTCAAGGGTAAAAAAGCCTGAGTTAGGAAGCCAAATCATCCCTATGTGGGTGGGGCTCGGTAATAAACTCTGCTGCCTCTCCTTTACTAAACTATAGACCTAATGTTTACCATTAAGCATGTGTTATTAATTTGGTCTTTATTTTGGCTTAATCCCTACAGTAAATATTTTACCAGGATTGTTGTATATTAAGGGAACACGTTTACAGTGATCTAGCTCTGTGTGTTTGAGAATGAGGTCACTTATCATCTCATTTTGATAGCATTAAGCCAAAGAAAGTAGCTGGCAAAACAAAAGTGAAGAATTCAGATTCACAGGGGATTTGAATTCAGAGGATGTGGGTTCTAATCCCAGTGTTGATACTAAAGTATATAACACACACACACACACACACACACACATATACACATGGACTTTCAATTTTTTTTGTCTTTATATCTCAGTGTCCCTTTTTGGTCTTTGTATCTCAATGTCACTTAAATAAATATTCATGGATTGATTGACTTGCTACTCATGTTCTGTGTGGATTTAGACAAGTCACATCCTCTTCTCTATACCTCAGTTTCCTCATCTGTAAAATTAAATGATCGTTAAGGTCCATTTCCGTCTCTAAATCCTGTGATCTTAATTATTTGAGATCTCCAAATGGGTTAAGAAATTGAGAGCCCTGAAAGTTGTACACTGTCCACTGGAGAGCCTGTTTTGCTATTTTTTTCTTTTGTCTGCAATAAAACTCTTAGATTCACCATCCTTTGGAATGGAACTGAGGAGGTGTGAATTTTCACAAAGATTGAATCATACTGGGAAACATGGAAGAGTTGGAACACCTTGGCCACCAGAAATGGATACATTCATCGGGAATTTCTCTCAATGGAAGAGTATCCCACATCCTGAGTCAGGACAGCAATCTTAACCCCAGAAAGCCATTCATAAGATGAGTATGAATGCAAAGACAGTGCTTTTGCTACTGTCTGATTTGTTAGAGTCAAAGAGAACAGAAAAGGCCCCTGCCACAAGAATGCATATACCATTAAGTCTCTACCATCCTCTTAGGAGAACTTCACCTGAAGAACCCAAAGCTCTCAGACTCCACCTATTATTGTCATTCAACAAGACATTGCATGAGTAAAGAGGAAAAACCCCATTATCCAATGATCAAAGAAAGATACTCTTAAGATGGAATATTTCCTTGTTAAGAAAATATTTCAACCAATCAACATTCATGATTTTCAAATAACCAAATGAGAAGGAAAGACAAAAGAAAGGAATACATATGTCCCAACCAACTCAAAGCACCAACAAACAAAACCCCAAGATGGCATCCACTTATCTTTTCTCTTACAGTGCCAGAGAATAATATAAGCAATCAGAATCAGCACAGAAGGCTCTCCCCACATCCTGCTCCATTCAGGCAAAAACAACCAGTAGACAATTTTGTCTGACCACATCATCTCTGTCCTGGAGAGCATATTTGTTATTAACACTCAAGGTAACTGAAGTGCTGCTGGAGCAGGCTCCTTCTAAAGAAAATCATTATTATTTGAAAATTCAGCTGCCCCTGGCTTTTCCAGTATTTCGGACCTCAATACACTATGAAGAATTTAAGTGTCCTTAAGTAGTGTGCTGGTGAGCATAAGGGACACCCTGGATTATCTTACTTTTCATCAAATCACAAAATCTGAGGCTTGGAAGTAAGCAAGTTCTAAGGTCAGCTAAGCCAATCTCTACCTGAACACAAATACCTTCTATAGTGCCCCATTTTATTCTCAAAACAACCTACTTCCCAGATTGAAAATAAAATGGAAGAATATTTGTAAAGTGCTTTGCAAACCTTGACTGTTAATCATCATCATCAGTTCCTTTTACCCATTTTAGAATATTTAAGAGAGAACATCAAGAGAACAGAACTCCTAATAACTCTCTTTGGTGGCATGGGAATGGGCATCCTCCCTGCTTCCCTATGTCCTCTGAAAGTCATTCTGCCCATTAGTACCTGTACCATTCATGATTTATACTCTCAATTATTTCCTCAGATAGGGTCACTTTTAATCCTGTGAAGCACCAAGGAGATAACTTCTATTGTGGCTCTTCTCCTCCAACCACAGGAAAAATAGACAGGGCTGAAAAGGAGGAAGCCATGAGCCAAGTCTGGGTGAAGGGACTGCTTTCTTCCATTCCAATCCATTCCTTCCCAAAGTAAAGAAGATCTTCCATCATGGGAGATCTTCTACCAGAAGTTGGATGACCACTTGCCAGGGATGTTACAAAGGAGGTTCTTGTTTACCTAGTTTGGACTACATCCAGTTCAACACAACACAAACTACATATATTAATTATCAACTCCATGTTGATAATCAGTTATGTGTTGACTCTGTGCTGGTGCCAATTACTAGATGCCTTCAAGGCACTTACATTCTAGTAGGTAGATACAACATGTACATGGCCTCTGTTGTCCCTTCCAACTGTGAGATTCTTTGATATATTATTCTGGTCATGAAATGGAAGAAAGATGAAGAAAGTGGGGAACAGCTATAAACATCTGTTTATGTGTAACTGTATGTATGAGGTCTACCATATTTCCTTTTTTGGTTCACATGTTGTATTTACCATTTACAAATCCAAATCCTGAAACCTTGGGGGTATATCTCGGTTCTATCTTGGCAGGAGGAGGTAGAGAGGCAGGAAGAAAATTTATAACAGAGATGCTTTGTCTCTCCTTAATGATGTTCCCTGGTTTGAGAGAGATTGGGAGAACTACTCAGAAACTAGTAAGCTTGAGACTTTTCTGACTAGTGAAAATAGAAGTGTGCCCTCCTTACTGGTGACTGAAGGAAAGTCGTCATAGTCAGGAGTGCTGGGGTCTTTGAAGGAAGTAGGGGTTACATCATCATATGTTGTCTGAATGATGGTGGAACCACCCATGGTGCTCCTCTCTCCTGCTGACCCACTGCTCCCATCATCATCTGGATTGAAGCTGGGGTTGATATCTTCAGGATTTGTCCGATACTCTCCTTTCTTTGTATAGCGGGTTCCATCAGGGTTTACAATGCCTGAAGGAAAGGAAAAGCACCATCAGGACTTCGAATTCAACTCTGTGAATACCCAAGCATGAGGAAAAGTTTTAAGTAGTTAATGCATTCTCATCAAATATAGACAGTGGCAGAGAGTCTACATTCACTATATGACTAGGAATCATACCTAAATGTACTAAAAGTAGCTGTTTAAACCCCAAAGATACTGAGTGTATTTCTTTATAGTTTTTCGTGTATGCACACATACATAAGCATTTATTATTTATGTATACATAAAAATATATTCAGGTATACTCCTGAACATCAACCTACACTGTGATTTTTGTCAGAGTAGGGAACTCCCTATGTGTAAATTCCCTCCAGCAAAAAGAATTACAATCTATCCTTGATGTAATAAAAACATCCCATAGAGTTACCTTAGAAACACACATGTTAATGTTACTTGTTCACACAACTAGTAAGTATCAGAAGCAGAACTGGAAACGATTCCTTCCTGTTTCATTATTAAATATTGCCTTTACATAAATGTGTGTATAAATATATACATGTATGTATTGCATTACATGGTATTGGTGTATATATATATACACATGCATACATTAGCATGCATACGAATATGTATTTGTTGTGTATATTTATAAATGCATATTAGCCATATGTATTCATACTGATTTATGACACATGCACTATGCAAATGCATGTGTGTACACATGTGTGTGCATATATACATATACACACATATCCATATATACAGACATGCATCTATCCACATGCATATGCATACACATATACACAGCAACTTAAAGTAATTGCTTAGAGAGAAGCAACCTCAGAGTCAGGAAGATTCAAGTTCCAAGAATTCAAGTTCCAGAGATCATATACCAGAATTGGTTCCTCCCAACCCCCACTCAAAATCATGGTAGGGATTCTAGTAGAATCCTTTCCCAATTAAGACAAATCAAGTCAGTCCAAAGTCCATGTAGAGAAACCAAAAAATAGTGTGAGCACAGTGGACCATTGCCTCTGAATTGGCCCTGTGATACAGCACTGAAAACAGGAAGCACTTTTTATCCCCACTGCCTACCCCCACCCTTGTGATAAGAACTCATACAATAAAATTCAACAGGGAAAGGTACCTATGGTGATTTGTCCTTCAAATATACTTGGTATGTCTGTAACAGATGAGCAGTCTTCTTTGTCCAGTGGGGCTGTGAGGAAAGAGAACGATGCAAATGGTTAATTTCACTGAAATGAGTCAAGAACTAGTTCCATTAAAAAAAAATTACTAAGGCAATGTTTTCTCCATGTCTTAGTCTTTTTTTATTAGAATTTGGTGATCTCCCTGCCCTTCCCAACACCATTCCAAACTGACCTTTCCAACCCACCTAACCTTCCCCCTCCACTTTCATTGGGATCTTAGAAATGGAAGAGATTTCAGAACTCATCTAGTTAACCCATCCATGTTACAGGTTAAAAAAAATTAGGCTAAGAGAAAGAAAGAGACTATCTCAAGGTTACAGAAGTAGTAAAGAACAGAACTAGGTGGGATCCAACCCTGCTAGGGAGAGAAATCTCCTCTGGAAACTTTCCTGGAGAGGAAGTCGCCTTGTGTTGTCCTTCTGCCTTAGATTGTGAAGTCCATTGTCAACACCCATTTCCCAGGAATCTTTACCTCCCAGGTGCTCACATAAAAACATACCACATCACAAGCAAGCGCACACAGAATCAAACATCTTATGAGACAAAACATTTTGACTAAATACTTTCACTGGGATAGAAATATGATAAATATGAGCATAATTTATAGGCTAAATTAAAATAGAGTCAGAGATTCCAAGTCAGTTTCCACTGTCACATTCCTTTCCTCAACTAAAACAGAAGGATACAAGAATACTGAAGAACAAGGACATCACATTAGCTCAGTATTCTCAAAGACCATCTAAGGGCTTGACAAGAGCTCATATTTCTCTATGAAAATATGGCAAGTCATGTTCTTCTTTTGTGTAGTTATGGAGATTAGATCCATATGGATTTTTTCTCCTAGCTTTATCTAGCAGTTGATTGATTATCTCTGGCCTAATTTTGGTTCCATCCAGTACCATGAGTCAACAAGTCTTTATGTTTAGCTGGTATCTTGACCATTTCAAGGTGTCCTGTCAACAAAACCTGGGACTTCATAGCATGGGTTAATGGAAACATCAAGGACTAATTATTTTTGCTCATTTTCCTTTTATGTGTTTTTTACTCTGAACCTCACAATTTCCAAATAAAACAAGCTTTTTTATATACATAGTAGAACAGGAGAGGATTATATCTGAAACCTCAAATTTCTATTTTATAGAATTGGCTTTTCTTTTTATAAGTATACAAGAAATCCACTAGGTAATTTTCAGAACTTTTCTATTTGCCTATACTTCCTCTTGGTCTTGCTTCCATTCTCTTCTCTTTTTAGGAGGGAAGGTGAGATTCTTACTCCTTTTCTCCTTCCCCCCTCTCACATCATCCTCTCTGATTGTTAAGACAGACGGGATCCTTCTAACAATTAACATAGTCAATTAAAAAAAATACCCTCATAGCCCATGTCCAAAAATCTCCCCACAAATCTCATTGAGTTCATCACTTCTCCATAAAGAGGTAAATAGTGTTCTTAATCATCAGTCTTCAGTATCATAGTTGGAAAGACTAACATTTAAAAGTTCACTTCTCTTCCTCCCGTTCTTTTGCAGTTTTCCTTCACATTTTCCAGGGAAGGCATGAGATGACTAACCTTATATTTAATTCATTTGCCATGATAGCTATTAGAATGCAATCTCCTTGAAGGAAGGGATTGTTTCAATTTTGCCTTTTTATCTTCAGACCTTATCACAGTCCTTAGCATACAGTAGGCACTTAAAAAATAAACACTTAATTGACATTCTCAAACCTTCCCCTCAAAAAATTATATACTTATATAAAATATTTTATATATTATTTTATTATGAATCTATATTAAATATATATTTATACATATTTCATAAATCTCCCTTGACAGAATATAAGTTCCAGAAGGGCAGGAGGTGTTTAATTTTTATTTTTGTATTCCTAGCACCAAACACAGTATTTTGCACTTAAATAAATTATTTTTATTTATAAATATACATATTCTATAACTTATTCTCTATGTTCTACAAAATCCTTTAGAATTTAAGATACTTGAAATCAGAGATCTTTGTTTTTGTCATTGCATCGTTAGTTCCTGGCACTCAGAAGGCAATTAATAAATGCTTGTTGATTGCCTCTTTGATTGATTCACATCAGCTGAAAGGCAACACCACAGTCTAGAACTTCATACAAAAGAAATTGTTAGGAAGAAGAGTTTTTCATATCTTTAAGATCAAGAAAATCCCATTTGGTCTCCGTCCTTCAGATCTGCCATTGGGAAAACACCTTGTAAACCAGAAAGTGCCATCTGTAAATGGCAGCTATTGTTATCATCATTAATCAGGTAAGAAGACTCTCCTGGATTCGGGTTTTGTCCACTTGGAGGAGAGAAACAGACAGTTATTACTTTAGCAAACACAGTAAAATGGTGGCTACCACCATACTGCCACTCAAGGATTTCTTAAGAGGGGAGGCCTTTCATCTAACATGAAAGTGATCATTCTACTAAAAACAAACAAAAAACCCAACAATCCTATGCATGCATCCTGACTATGTGGAAGGTAACAATCTCTCTGAGACTGTAAATTGCAGAACAGCTGATCCTCTATGTTGGAGCAGAGAACTTTTCCCCTGGGAGTTCCCTGTAAACCTCTGACATGCCTTCTAACTTTTAATCTGTGATCCTGTAATCCTATGAGGGCAAGGAGGTGGCACAGTGGAATCCTGGCTCTAGAGTCAGGAAAACTCATCTTCCTAAGCACAAATCTGACCTCAGACACTTATCGCTGTGTGACCCTGGACAAGTCACTTAATCCTCCTTGCCTCAGTTCCCTCATCTGTAAAATGATCTGAAGAAGGAAATGGCCAACCACTCCAATATCTTTGCCAAGAAAACCCCATATGAGGTCACAACAATTTGGACATGACTAAACTGACTGAGCAACAAAAAAGATCCTATGAAATTATAGGTCCAGCCCTGCCCCCCAAACAATATATTATCTCTTATCCACTGCTATAAAAATATTTAAATTGGAGAATAACAAAGACAAAATTATAAGATCATAGATTTAGAACCAGATGAGACTCTCATCTAAGAAGCTTGATAATGTCATGGACAGAGCATTGGGTCAAGAGGCAGGAAGACCTGATTTCGAATCTAGCCTCAGACATATACTAGCTGGGTGATCTTAAGTCACTTAACCTCCCTTTGCCTTAGTTTCCTCACCTGTCAAATAAGGACAATGACAGCACCTTGTTCATAGAGTTGTTGTAAAGGATTAAATGAGATAATGTTTGGAAAGCGGCCAATACCTGGTGCTTTAGAGATGCCTGTTCCCTTCCTTCCCTTCCCTTCCCTGCCAAGGTAGGCTGGTGCAATGACTAGGGGGCTCTTCTACAGAGAAGACCCAGGCTCACATCCAGCCTCTGACATTTGCTAGCTGCATGACTTTCATTGACTATCCACTCTAATATGCATCAGTTTCCTTCTCTCCTCAGTAAGTGGTTGATAAAAGTATTATATAAATGCTGTATTAGTTCTGACCAACGATAGATTCAAACAGGACCCTGGCTCTGATCATGTCAGAATTTTAGCCTTTGAATTTGCCTTCTCATTCACTCATCAAAAGTAACCCCAATGCCTGTTGCCTCTAAGTCCCAACTGGATTCAACTCAGCTCTGACTTGGTCTGGGAGCTGCCCTCAACTTCCTTCAGGGCTGATTAAATCATGATATGACATCAAGAACATCAAAGCCAAGGGGAAGACCAAACTCAGACCATTTCCTCAAACTGAGAGACTGGTACTTGGTGTTCTGATTTCTGTTCTAAAGAATGTTTGATGTGTTTTCAGCATTCCTCAGATCCAAGGCAGTGAAGATGATAACCCCCAAAGACATTCAATTAGGTTTGCCCTCTATTCTCCAATAATGGCACCTCATTAGCCAGTCTTTCTTTCTACTTAATGAGCATTGCTGGACTGCAGAGAATTAGGACAAAGGGAGCTGTTGCTTCATTCAGTGACCCTTCACAGGGACCTTGAGAAAGCAGACAGTAAAGATTCAGCTCTCTCTCTGGCTACCTCTACCACACTAAATCAGCTACTTGAAAAGTAAACCCCGACCTTACTTCAAAGTACAGCACAGATAACACTTACCAACCCTTTCCTGATCTGGCCATCTTCCCAGACTTTCCCCCCAGGTACCTGTGCTGACTCCTTTTTGAAACACACACACACACACACACACACACACGTATAAACGCATAACGCATATACAATATATGTGTCATATACATTACAATACATACATTTATATGCATACAAGGAGCACCAGAGCCCTGGTTTAAATGTATATATTATATAACTTATTATAAATATTAAAATAATATATTTTGTCATATAGTATATAAGAAATATTATACAATATATTGCATTACTATATTAGCTGTACTATGTTATATAAGACGTACTACATATATGTTGATATATAATGAAATTTATTTATATATTATACAAGTAATAAATGTATGCAATATGTATAGCATAATGTATTACAAAATGAAATATGATATAGAATATGTCATATATCATATTACATTTTATGTGTACTTATCTATATATCAAGCCCCTCCCCCCAATAGAATGTAAGCTCATAGAAGTCAAGGGCTTTTCATTTTTTATGTCACATCCCCAGTGCCTTAGTACAATGTAGGTGCTTAATAAAGGTTTGCTGATTTAAATTATTGAATTTTGTTTAACTATCAAATTTTCCGTACAGGGCTATGTATATAGTAGTTTCCTGATGACTACCTGCTTATGCCACTCTAATTCAATTAATGATTTGGCTAGACCTCTCACCTCTGACCCATTATCAGGTGTTTCTTTCTTCCCTACTTTGCACCAAAGTAAGGCTTCTCTAAGCTATGGTATCAATTTATTTCATTCAAATTACAAACAATGCAATGGAAAGAAATGTTAACCCACCTGAAGCATTGAAGCAGTAGGTGTCATATTGAGACGTATTTGAGGCAAGGATATATATCCCAGTGTTATTTGCTGCACAGAGAAACCTAGGTGTCTTTCGTGGGATTACAACATGTCCATCTATGAATCCATATCTGTAGAAGAAGAGGAGATTATCAGTCTGCTAGGACTATCATCATGAGTAGTGGGACAACTCACAATCATAAGTTACATGAAGTCTGGGACCATTTTGAATTTTTCTTTGTACCTCTCCCAACCCAAATGTTTGAATATTCTTAACAATTTTTGCTGGACCCAATTCTCTACTTATTCAATATTCCTTCATTTAAATTAGCCCTAAAGTATTTTGGAGGGGTTAAAGCCATATATGAGCATGTTACAGCACATTAGAAATAAGGAACTACTTGGAAGAAATAGAATAAAGTAGATAATCAAGTAAATATATGACTAGAAAAATGATAGGCTAGTCATATGAAGAGAAGGGATAACCAGAGGATAGATCATGCACTCCACTGGTATTTATGCAATGTTGAGAGGATGTAAGGAAAGCTCCTGGTACGTTAGGTGAAAACCTGAAAACCTGGTGGCTAATTTGTAGAAGGGCATGGACCAGAGTCACATAGGATAGGCAAGCACAAATGAATTGTAATTTGCCCTGCTAAAGGACATGCCTACCAAGGGTGTGGAACCTGCATCCTCCAGGCCACATGTGGCCCTCTAGGTCCCCAAGTATGGCCCTTTGGCTGAATCCAAACTTCACAGAACAAATCCTTTTATTAAGGATTTAAATTGATTTTAATGAGTTTGTAGATCTATTGGAAAAAAACAGAGTACTATTTAAACAAAACTAAACAATCCACAGAAATGAGGAGCTACATTTTCTGCGACAAGAGGACCCTCTGAACTCTAAACCCAATAGAATGTAAGCTCCTTGTGGGTAGGAACTGCTTCCTTTTGTATCTAGTTCTCTGAACAGTATATGACACATTGCAGCACATAATAAATACTTTTGACTAGTTGATTGCTTTAAAAAGAGGAAGGGAAGCGAAAAAAGAGAAGGGAAAATAAGGGAAAGGAGGAGAGAAGAAAAGGGAGAAGGGAGAAGAAAGAGAAGGGAAAAAAACCCAACAATTTTTTTCAATGCCTCCCAAAAGGAGAGTTTATATGACAGGGAAAGTGAGTATCTTTTAGTTCTGCTCCTAAGCTGAAGTTCATAAGGAAACTGAATCAGAAACACATCTGGGCTTAATCCTGCACCTGCCCCTGTCTCTGTGGACAATTGACAAGTCACTTGTGAAGACTCAGTTTCCTCACCTGTAAATGAGACAAGACAGTTGAACTAGATGGCCTCTAAGGCCCCTTCCAGGTCTCTGGACTAAGACCTGATGATCACAAAACAACAAATGGTCTGATCATAAGGAAATGCCACCCTAGTCTAATGAAACCTCTTTGAGAGCTGTTTCCTTCTTGTCTTAATGTGTCCCTCACTCAACACAATGCCTTCCATTTTGTGGAGTGGAGGCAGAGGGGTGAATAAAGAGTGACCTGTGACTTCATAGGCAGAGGAGACTTCTTGTAAAGAAACTGCTTAAATCAATCGATCAATTAACAAGCATTCATTAAGCAATGTTCAAGGATGTAAGGTACCAGTTGCAGCCTGGGAGATAGAGAAAAAAAAAATAAACCTGTCCCTGCCTTCAAGGAGCTTACGTTTTTATGAGAAGTCACTACATACACATAAGAATATACAAAATAAGTGCAATATAAATAATAAATTATTCTTTAATAGTTAGTCTTAGAGCAGGGGTGGGGAACTTTGTCTTAGAGAGTTTCCTGGGGCAACAAGTGAATTGCCTAAGGTCCTACATTTATTCTTTGAAGAGACGGGATTTGAAATCAGGTTTCTGAATCCAGTACTATGTTCAGAGGACACATGGTGTCTTGTACATAAAAGAGATTAATAAATAGACATTTATCACACCAAATTGAATTAGAATGTAAGCTTCTTGAGGGTAGGTTTTTTGGTGGTGGTGGTGGTACTTTTTCTAGCACTTATAATAAGTGTTTGATAAATGGTTGTTGACTGAATCCAATGGAATTGAATTGAGCTAGGGAAAGAAAAAAAAAGCTTAACATTCAGCAGTATTTCTAAAATGCAACTCTGGCTAAAATTACATCTCTCCTATTTCAGCAACTTCATGCCAAAAAGCCAAACTGCCTCAGGTTCTGTACACCCCCTCCCCCAAATCTACAGGCATTTATACAGGTTTTCAAGTCTCTTGGCACACAGCACTAATTAAAAGTCTGTTGCAACTAGAGAGGCTATGACTAATTCCTCATTTGAATGGACCAACTGGTTTTCCTGAAGTCTCCTCTGCTTGGTGGGGTGGGGACATTAAGCGGTAATAAGTTCTATATACCTGAAAATTGCTATTTATCAGGGAGGGGCAGGCAAGACAAGGTTGGGACTTCAGGTCTATCTCTGGCATCTGGGATGCGGCCGCTATCTGATTCAGAAACTAGGGAAATAGATTTTGTGTCTCAGACTCTCAGTGGCGGATGAGACAAACAAAGGGTTACTCCTTAGGGGCCATCTTGCTTTGTGTGAACCCCAAATTTCCTTCGTAGCACTGTTCTGGGAATCAGAGGGCCTAGGTCTGAATCCCAACTTTGGTCAGTCTCTTAATATATCTTTCTCTCATTTTCCTCAGCTGCAAAATAGAAATGATATAATAGAAATAATAATAATAAGGCAATAAATTTGCCTTATTTACTCATTGTGTTATTGTGAGAATGGAAAGATCACAGATCTTGGGCCATCTAGGTCAAACCCCATTTTCACAGATGAGGAAACTGAGGTCACATGGACACGAAATGGACCAACTGGGTTCTGAACCTAGGTCTTCTGATGTCAAAGATCTTTGCTCTTTTCCTGCCCCACATGAGTTAATAAGCACATTACTTTTCCTGGGAAACATTACATATTATTACTGCTCTCATTGTTATTTTCAATAAGAATTTCCTTACGGACTTGTGTCAAAAACATGTGAAAGTCTCACCACAGATATAATTTCTAGCACTTTTTGGTGGCCCCATTGAAAACCCACAAAATTCCCCTTCGAAGGTTTGCTAAGTGCTCGTCCTTCTCATTGGAAAGCAACCAGAGACCGTTCTGTAGGGGGAGGCTCAGTGTCTTGGATCGAGATGGAATTATACTTGTTTATAAGTCAAAGGAACTTTGGAGACCATCCAGCCGAGTCCTCTCAATTTACAGTATCCTCTAGGTAGTAAGCAGTTAGGGAAGAATTCCAATCCAGGTCCCCTAAATTTGAGGGTGTCTAATCCAACCTTATCCTCTTAGGAGCAAAGAAAGTGAATCTCAGAGAGGGAACGTGACTCAAGCGGTTAAAAGCTGAGATTCTAATCAAGTCTCCTAACTGACCAAGTGTTGGAGGCGCCTGACTGTCATGTGAAGTTTCCAGAGTGATCTCTGGAGAGAGAGAGAGGCAGAGAGAGAGAGAGAGAGAAAGACAGAGAGAGACAGAGAGACAGTGTGTGTGTGTGTGTGTGTGTGTGTGTGTGCGCGCCCACGCGCGCGTGTGCATGCGTGTGAAGAAGGGGAAGCTGTGGGCCAACGCCGGAAGCTGCAGAGCAGGCGATGAGGAGATTACATAGAAACCTTCCAGTGAAAATGAAGAACTTTCCATTTGTGGTCAGCTCAGTCCCTAACTGCTAACAGGCACTGTCATCCATAGGACCAAACAGAGACACAGATGAGGCTGTTTTGTTGATGCAAAGTAGCATAAAGATATGCTTTGGGGTTTGGGGTGGGGGAGGTGTATGGGAGGAGACAGTGAAAGAGGGAGTACTTTGGGGGTCCTTCTTGGTACTTTGAAAATGAGGGGTTTTAATTTTGTTTTTTAATGTCTAAGAAGAAATTTTTTTAAGTGTATTGGAAAACACATTGTAAAAGGTATATTGTTTTTCCTTCCCAGATGGGAACAAATAAAGAAAGAAAAAAGAAGACAAGGGAAGGAAGGAAGGAAAGAAGGAAGGAAGGAAGGAAGGAAGGAAGGAAGGAAGGAAGGAAGGAAGGAAGGAAGGAAGGAAGGAAGGAAGGGAGAGAGGGAGGGAGGGAGTAATCCAATTCAATAAGCATTTATTAAATGCTCACTATTTGTAAAGCACAGTACTCAAGCACTCCCATCAAGGAATTTATATGAGAAAGTTTGGGGTGTGGAGAGATAAAATATTTACACAGATGAGTATATTCAAGACAAAGACAATGTCATTTTGAGATCCAAAGAGCACTGAATCCTAGGGGAAGCAGGAGAGATTTCATGTAGGATGTGATCTCTGGGCTTGGTATGGTTTGAACAAACCCAGGGGAACTGAGGAAAAAGTGAGGAGGTCATTCCAGAAACAGGGGGCAGCCGTGTGGGCAAAGACAAGGAGGCAGGAGATGACACGCTGTGAGTGGAGACCAGCAAAAAGATGGTAATTGGTTGAGTGGAACAAAGAATACCTTAAAATAAGGAGAAAAGAAAAGAAAGTAAAAGAAAACAAAGTAAAAGAAAACAAAAGAAAAGAAGAAAAGAAAAGAAAAGAAAAGAAAAGAAAAGAAAAGAAAAGAAGAGAAAAGAAAAGAAGAGAAAAGAAAAGAAGAGAAAAGAAAAGAAGGCATCTGGACACATTATACAGGGATCCAGTTCTGGAGTCAGAAATAGCTGAAGTTAATTCCCATCTCTGACACATACCAGCTGTATGACTATCAGCAAATCCCTAATCACTCATCAACCCCAGCAATTACCTAAAACTTAAGTCCTGGAAGAGCAGTCCATCAGAATCAATAGAGGGAATTTCCACTTGGGAAGTTCTTGTTCAGAATAGTCATTTCAGTTGTGTCTGACTCTCTATGACCCCATTTGGGGTTTTCTTGGCAGAGACCCTGGAGTGGTTTGCCATTTCCTTCTCCAGCTCATTTTACAGGTGAGGAAATTGAGGCAAACATGGTGAGTGACTTGCCCAAGGTCACACAGAGAGTAAGTGTTCTAGGTCAGATTTAAATTCACAAGATGAGTCTTCCTGACTCTAAGCCAGCACTCTGACCACTGTGCCACCTAGCAGGAAGTTCTAGATATCAGAGAAATCACACTTCTAAACCAAAAAGATATATGAGAGGGGAAAAAAGGAAGAAAAAGAAAGAAAGAAAAAATGACAGAACAAGGAAAATAAAGGGTTCCCAACATAAGTCAAGATCTAGAGTACGAACTGCGTATTGATCTCAAACATTACTATTCATTTCTTCTCTTGGGGCTCAGACAGTTCTATCAGGATCCTCTTCAAAGACAGGAGAAAGCCGGGCGGTCACTTCAGCCCTGAACAAGCAGATGGCCTGGGTGGCCTGTTCGAGGCTCCTCGCTCTATGACTCACAGAAAACTAAGCCGACTAAAGTTTGCTCGTCATACTAGTTTCAAATTTACTTTGACAAATTAATAGGTGGATCAGAGTCTTCAAGAGACTGACTGCCCATGAAGCTGTCATTCTGACTCTCCCAACCTCCCTACATTCCCCGAGGTACAGCCAGCCTTCGATGACTAATCCACTTTTTCCTCAGCAAACCTGCTCCCTTTGCAGTGGAAGGCGCTTTGAAAGTTAGAAGACCTGGGATAAAGTCCTGACTCCAAGACTGATTACCCATTCACAACCCTGGGTAAGACAGCCAATCTCATTTCTCCGAGGCTCAGTTTCCTCATCTATAAAATGGGTACAAAAATGCATGATGATGATGATGATGATGATGATGATGATGATGATGATGATAACGATGATCATTACCTGCAAGTCTCGAACCCAACGCTCAGTGCTTGTTCCATCTGCTTCAGAGTTGGAAGGGTGCTATTAAAAGCCTTACAAAGGTCAGCAGCCTCGGTTCGAGAAATACTGTATCGGCCATTTTTCTCAACGTGATAAACCCCTGCAAATCTGCAGGTAATATTCAGTTCTGTTGGTTGAAAGGGGAAAGAAAAAACTTAGTTTCTCAGTCAGTCCCCCTTAACAGACTTAAAAATTCCACAAGATCTCAGGTCATTAGAATTAACTTAGTCTTAAAATTATAATTTATATAATTAATTTATAATATAGCATATTACATAATGTAATATAATCACTATAATTACATATTAATGTGATGTTATTGATCTAATATATATCATTGGTTATGAGATATGATTTGTATATTACATTACTGAATTATAACATAATTTATATAAAATGTTATAATTTATACAGAATCATAACACATTTCTCTAGTGCTTAAAAGTTTATAAAACACTTCAATAATTAGCAGGGACTGGCAGTACCTACTACAGAGATAACAAAGACAAAAGTGAAACAGAAGCTTACATTCTAATGACGGAAATAAAGCATACATATACATTTATGCAAAACATACAAAATGAATACAAGGCAGTTTTGAGAGGGAGCAGCTGGGTGGGGTCGGGAACGGTTTCATGTAAAAGCTTGACTTGAGTTTTCAAAGAAAGGAGGGATCTCAAGAGGCAGAGGTGAGGGAGGCACATGGGGTGGGGTGGCAGCATTTTAACCACATAGGACCAAGCAAAAAGACAAGAGAAATAGCATCAGGTCTGAGGAACAGCCAATATTATCATTCCCATTTTAAAGATGAGAAGCCAGGGGTCTTCTCAAGGCAAGGTGCAACACTTTGCCCAGTGTCCCATAGCAATTCTGGGACTCAAGCATGGCTCGACATTGTTGGCTGAGTTCTTTTTCCATTATAGCATCACACAGAGTTGGATTCTGGGAAAAAACTAAGGCAAAGCAATCTCATTTTCCAACCCTCCAAATGAGTGATCCCTGACGCCTGGCTACTGTGTGGAATGGAAGTCCTGGGATGGCCTTCAAAAGACCTTCATTTGACTTTGGTGACAAAGGTTCTCAAAATTAAGCCCTCTGAGGACCTACAGAAAGAACGGGAGATTTTTAGGCTGGAGAAGAGACGGGAGTAAGATGGGATATGACAGCTCTCTTCATGTGTTTGAATATAGGTCATATAGAAAATATGCTTGGCCCCAGACCTGGGGAAAATGGGCAAAGAGGTAAGTTTACCCTGAACACAAGGAAAAGCTTTCTGAATAAAATTGTGAAGAGCTGCCTCTGGAGGTAGAGAGAGAGGGAAATAGACCTGGAAGAAAGGAAGAAAAGAAAGAAGATGAAAGAGAGAGGGAAGGAAGGGATAGTAAAGGAAATGAAACAGGGAAGAAAGGAGGGAGGGAGAGAAGTAAGAAAGTGCACCCATTTGTTAAGTATGATGTAGGACGGCTTCTGTTTACATGTGGATTGAATTGACCACTCTGGTTCTTCCCAACTTTATATTTCTTTTATTCTTCAGTCCTGGCTCTGACTCCAAATGTTAGACCATGACAAGTCACTCAAGTCTTTGGAGCTTCACATTCGTCTGTGAAATGAGGCTAATAAGACCTGCCCTACCTGTCTCACAAGGTTGTTGAGAGACCCAGAGGAGATCCTATGCATGAAACCACTTTGGTCAACTGTCAAGTACACTTATCCCTTCCACATCATGATTTTCCCCATCTCCTTTTCGATATATCACAGATCAGCATAAAAAATTTAAATGGGAGTTTTGAGGGAGTTTTGCAGAAGTCACAGACAACATGTAAAGGCCAACAGATGACAAAGAAAAAGTTTAGAAACTCAGAAATGCATAGAATATATGTATAGTGTTATATAATATCAATACTCCATAGAAGAAAAAGAAAAAAAACAGACTTCTTCTCTGGTACAAAGGGAGAGCCAAAAAATTGTGTGCAGATTTTCCAGATCATGGATATGTGCAAGAGATAACTGTACCAGAAAATAGAAAGTATCAGCAATGATTTGAGCATTTCCAGGATGAGCAATCTGTTCCTATACCCAAATGACCCATATGATAGCTGACCAAAAGACTAAATGAAGTCTCGCTGACATCTTACAAAATAAAGAATTCTCTAATTAGCATATGGTGCAGAAATGCACACGAGGCCTCTTAAGAGTTTTGCAGAAATTAATCTGTAGTCTCAATGAGCAGCAGAAAATTATACTGTTATACTTGATCTTATATCGCAATCTCTTAAGACTTCAAGAACCTTAATTATTAAATCACCTCATTATTCCTCAGGTAGCATATTATCCCCAATTTACAGATGAGTGGCCTCAGACAGAAAAGGGTGAAGTGATTTAAATTAAGCCTGGGAATCACGAAACACCCACAGTGATGAGCCACTCTTTACTTGGGCTCAGAAACATACATTTTCACCTTCTTTGAACAAGCTTATTGAGCTGCCCTGCCTGTTATCTGCCAGCCCTCTCTCTTGTCCCACTCCAAATGGAGACTGAAATTCTCCCCCACTCCCTAGCTGGCTGATTGGGTAAGTCTTCATTTAACTTCTCTAGAGCTCAGTTTCCTTGTCTGTCAAATGAAGGCTTAGACCAGATGGCCCCCCAAAAATCTCTTCCAGCCCTGAAAATCCACGTTCTATGTTCTTTTAATTTTTTTTTTCATTTTGAACCTAAATGCACACTCGAAAGAGTGTTTCTAAACACATAGCGCAGAAGCCTGGATTCTAGACTTCCTTCCAACTCTACCATTCTGTGATCTGTTTCAAAGTCCCTTCCAGGTCTGGTTTTCTAAATACCATGTTCCAAGCTTCCTTCTAGTGACATTTCTATGTTCCCCTCCAGTTCTAACATTGTATATGTTCTGTGTCTGATGGGCCTTTCCAATTCTGAAGCTCTGGCTACGTTCTGATCCAGCCTAGATCAGTACTGCCAGTAACCACCTCTGGATGGCTGCCTCAATGCCTTTACTGCTTTTCAGGGTCTACTTAGATTTACAATAGGATCAGGAGGAAAAGAATGAGAAAATTATTACTCCCATGTTTCTGGCTACCCTCAGTGCCCACTCCCAGCGCTATAAAGCTTCCTCACCAGATCATTCAGAACCACATTGGAATCAAGGACCAATTTTCCTCCCTACCCAATGGACAATATTAAGAAACAAGAAAGATGTTCTCATCTACTTTGTACTCTCAGAACTAGGGAGCTTTTCTGTCTAATTGTAACAAAAACAGACCTAGATTCAGAAAGACGAGTTCAAATCTGACCTCAGACTCTGAAACTCTTTAGGTGATCAATCCCGAGCAAGGCATTTGATGTCTGTCTGCCTCAGACAGGAAAATGGGGTAATAATACCACCCACTTTCCAGGGTAGGTCTGAGGTCCAAATGAGATGGTATTTATAAAGAGCTTTGCAAACCTTAAAATGCTGCATAAATGCTTGTTATTACCATCATTCATCATTATTTTTATGTCATCCCCCCTCATTAGAACGCAAGACCCTTGAGAACAGATGTTACCTTGCTTTTCTATGTGTATCTATTTGTGACTAGAACAGTACTTTTCACACAGTAAGTGATCGATAAATGCTTTCGCTTAAAAAAATTCACTCATTTATTCACCTTTTGGAGAGCCTGAAGAGTGAGGATGGTACTTACTAAAATCACTAAATCACCACCAAGATAATCCTCATTACCACAGATTATGACTGTACACCCCAACCACCTGTCAGCACTGTCTGATAAAAGCAAAGAATGACAGTCTTCATTCTGAAGTCAGGATAAGGAACCCGAGATTCAGCTTCAAGAAAAATAAACCAATTTAGAATCTTTCATCTTCTTTGATTTTATCTGGAGAGTGTCCTACTGTTTTAATGAGAACATTGGTCTCAAAATGTCTTTTCTCTTTTTAATATGTTCTCTTAATGAGGTAAACAGTGTATAAGGCAAAAGTATCTGATGGAAATGTATACTTGAGAAATCCTTTTGAAATCTAGAGATAAGATCTGATTGCATCCCTCCTCTGCTCAAAACTCTGCTGACCAACTCCCTTCTTGGTCTTCAGAGTAAATGTCTAGTTTCCCTGTCTGGCATTCAAGGTTCTACCCAATTTGGAACCATCCTACCTTCCCAAGATACTCTCTTCCATGTATTCTAAGCTTGAACCAAACTGTACTACTTGTCCTTCTTTAGCTGTATATACCCTGAACTTTCCTACCTCCAATGCCTTTGTCCGTATTTCCTATAGCTTAAGAAGGAAGCGCATTACAGCCTGGAAAAACATGGGAACCAATTCCTGGAGCATTAAGCTTGGGGGTGCATGAAGGTCTCTTCTCAGCAAGTTTCTTATCACTTGCCCTGAACTCTAGGCTCACACAAAGGTTAGCCCTTGAATCCTAGCTCAGCAATTGGAACAATTCCAGTTTTCATGATATAACATGCTCCACAATGTTCAGCAAGGAATATTTGCTGAAACACAGTTTGTTGTAGGTGTTGAATGTATGCCAAAGGGAAGTTGACTGGTGGAATTAGTAGCCACAGAATTTTAGAATTTCAGCAGAAAAGGACCTCAGGAGTCTGAGTACTGAGCTCTCTGTCCTGTGCCTAATGAGAATTCTCCCTATAATATACTTGACAGGTGAATATCTACCCTTGGCTGGATTAATTCAATGAGAAGGATCCTATTAATCCCTAGGTAACCCATTCCCATTTGGGGAATCTATTTATCTGCTTCATGTAGTTGGGCCCACATGATATGATATGAATACTTTTCACATAAATAAGGTTAGAGCTAAAAAATTTGAATATTAATAGCCTATGGGTAGGTTGAGCCAAGAGTAAAAATGACAATTTTGTCTAAATTAATCTATTTATTCAGTGCCATGCCAATCAAACTATCAAAAAGTTATTTTAAAGAGCTAGAAAAAAATCATAACAAAATTCATCTGGAAGAACAAAAGGTCAATCAAATCAATGAAAAAAATGTGAAGGAAGGTGGTCTAAGCATACCAAACTGTATTGTAAAGCTGTAATTATCAAAACAACATGGTACTGGCTAAGACATATAATAGTAGATCAGCAGAAGAGATTAGGCACACAAATGACAATAATAAATGATCACAGTGTTCTCATATCTGATAAATCCAGAGATCCAAGCTTTTGAAATAAAAACCCATTATTTGACCAAAAACTGCTAGGAAAACTAGAAATCAGGATGGTAGAAACTAGGTGCAGATGAACATCTCACAGGTCAAAATGGGTACATGAGTTTAACTATTTTTATACAGAAGTACATGAGAAGGGTCTGTGATTTCATCAGGGAAGAAAATTCTCACCACACACAAATAAATGATCTCTGTTTTATTAGAGAATACTAGGGAGTTTCCAGGGAAACACAGATTTTAAGTGACTTGTCCAAGGTCAATAGCTATGAAGTGTCAGAGGAAGTATATGAACCCCAGTCTTTCTTGACTCTAAGCCCAGAATTCCATCTATGGCAGAATATTACCTCAATACATGAAAAAAAGGTGGTAATAAGAACGTCTTCTGTTGGTAAAGTGTTTCATAACATTTATGGCACTCCTAATAAGGCACCTACAACATATACGTGAGAGACAGATATAAAGAGCTCCTAGCCTTGAAGGCAAGAAAGACCTTAGTTCAAGTCCTACCTTTGATAAACACCAGCTGTGGGACACTGAACCTCCTGTTGCCTGCAGGTGACTCCCTAAAGACCCTGACTTCTGGAACAACTGACAGTCTTCAGTGGTAGGATAAGAGATCTTTGATAGGGTAGATTTCATCACTGGGAATTTCCTATATCAATTATATCTCCAATTCAATCCAAAACCAAACAAACAAAAGTACATCTATACGGTAAATCTGGGAGGAGTCAGGATGGGGAGAGAAATTGGAGAGGAAGGCCCTTTTTCTTGTCTCTTACAGCCTTTGTCTTTTGATTCTTGTAGATAATGAAGAGGCAAGACCCTTCCCTGCCCATCTCCACCCTTCAAAGTCTCTGACATATTATGTTAACAAAAGAGAAAATTGAGAAATACAAAGATTTTAACTTGGTCAAGGTCACAGTGGTAGCAATAAAGCTAGAAATAGGCTAGAGGCTTGGCTTCTAACCCTTAAGAGTTCTATGATCCTGAAATGATCTCTGAAGAAAAGGAATGTCACGATCTTTTAATGACCTGGTCTTCTCCAAAGAAATCACTCAGTCGTTGGCTTTTTTTTTCAATAATTTAAGTATTTTTTCTTTTTTTAAAAAAACTTTTTCTTTTTAAATGTTTTTTCTTTTTAAAATTTTATCATTTTTAAAATTTATATCATTTTAAAAAATCATTCCTGCTTTACTACTGTTTCTTTTATCAACACAATTATCAGGGCTCCTTCCAGAAAAAGGAAAAATAGATATCCAGCATATTCTTTCAAAGATGATAACCTCCATTTCCAAACAATAAAAGGGCTGGGAATATTTGGGAGGTCTGAAACTGAAGGTCTTTTGAGGGGCTTATTCAATAATAGCAACAGCATCTATCATTTACCAAACACTTCAAGGTTTAGAGGGGAGGGGAGAGGGAACAACCACATCACATCTACATGGGGGACACTGAGATTGATTTCCCCAGACCCTGGCTGTGATCA
>CM053601.1:169468485-169505799 GCA_028646575.1 Pseudocheirus occidentalis | reverse complement strand
GGTGTATTATATAATATAACATATTATACGTGATATAGTAATATATAATATATTAGCATATATTATATAATTTATAATATAAAATATATTATATTTATATATTTTATCTATAATATATTATATAATAATATATAGTAACAATATATAATATGTAATAATATATTATATATTATATAATATCATATATATGTAAAATAAGTACTCAAGAAATACTTGTTGACCAACTTGAATGAAATTTGCTGAGTTCATATCCTGAACTAATGAACACATAAGAATCCAGCTTAGTTGGTTATTGTATCAAAAATAAGTTGGAGAAATTAGGGGACTTGGGAGAGTAGAATTAACCACTAAAAAACAAAGCCAACCAAAGATTCTTCTTTATAAAACTTTAGAATTGGAAGGGGCATGAGAGATAATCTTGTTCAGTCCTAATTTTCCAAATTCTAGGAAAATGAGACGTTCTGCCCAAGATTATGTGTGCTGTCATGGGCAGAGCTGAGACCCATTTGTGCATGGAACAAGCATTTTATTTTTCTAGCCCTTGCTCTGTGACAGGCACTGGCTTGATAGACACCGAGATGATAGTGAGAAGTCCCTGCCTTCAGGGAGTTTACATTCTACTAGAAAGAACAACATGTCCCAAATCTTGGGTTTCCCAAATCCAGATCAATTTCCATGACATTGTGCTTGCCGTTTATATTAGGCTGAGTTGTTTTTTTTTCCAAAAAAAGCCAAAATCCTTGGCCTATGAACCATAGAAGAAGGTATTCCTTTCTCTGCTAAATAATAATGACAAGAACACTGGATTTGGTGTCAAGAAAGAGAAAAAAATCCTAGAGATAAAGTCATTTTTTGCCACTGTTGAATGTGTGGTAAGTTTCAGAGGTAGGATTTAAACCTCTGTCTTCCTTACTCTGCATTAAGTGCTCTTTCAAATATAGAACAATAATATACCTAATTCTCTCTGTCTCTTCCCTTAAGACATTGCTTCAGTGAATGCTTGTTTACCGCCCAGAAGATCAATTATTGGAATTAGTTTTGCTTGAGTATACTGGTTCCCTTGTTTTTACTTTAAAGTTGTAAAATATTACTTATTCAGTTGTGTCTGAGTCTTGATGACCCCACTTGGATTTGTTGGGGTTTTTTGGCAAAGATACAAGAGTAATTTGTCATTTCCTTCTCCAGATATTTTATAGATGAGGAAACTGAGGCAAACAGGGCTAAGTGACTTGCTCAGGGTGACACAGCTAGCAAGTGCTTGAGGCTGGATTTGAACTCAAGAAAATGAATCTTCCTAACTCCAGGGCCTGGCTCCCTATCTACTTTACCATCCAGCTGCCCTTATAGTAATATATAGCATGTCAAATTTAGAGCTGGAAAAAAACCAAGAGGGCTTTGAGCCCAACCAAACCCCTCATTTAAATGACAGAAGCAGGGTTGGAATCCCTTGGGTTAGAATCCTAGTCTCGATACATAGGCCAAGTCACTCAATCCCCTGCACCTTATTTTCCTCAGCTTCCAAGGCCCTTCCAGTTCTAAATCTTTGATTCTGAGAATGTCTCCAAAGCAGAAATATTTTCACTCAAAAATGCCTGTCTGCTGTGTCCCCCTGTCAGTCACTGTCCCGTCAGTCTGGAAGGCCACCAGGGTTCATAGTTGTGACCCTGTTACTCACACCCCTCCCCTCCCCAAGGAAGACCATATGACTGGTCAGTGTGAAAGAATGCATTGTCTGGCAATCACTTTTGTATGGGGTAGAGAAATCACACACCAGGGCTGGACTGCCCACTGGCATTGCTGGTGCATCCCATGAGCCTTGTCTGACTCACTCTACCCATAGAATAGTACCCGAAAAGCAGATGAAGGTAGAATAAGTGTGGTAAATGATCAAACATAACTGTACAGTCTTTATCTTCTGAAACCCCCTACCTTTTTTAGAGTGCCTTCTAACTCTTGTCTCTTTAGATAATCAGAAAGAAACCATCACTAATTTCATGACAAGTCTGGTCTTCCTGGCTGCTATACCCCCAACCAACTAGACAAGCAGATTAGAAATGCTGAATCTCTTTTTGTCTTTGTCTCTCTTATTTTTTTTATTATTTATGAAATTTAAAAAAGCATTACTTCTATCACATTTGCTTTGCCCAAGTAATCTGAATCGCTGTTGCCTCCAGACCTACAGGTCCATGAACCTGGGGTTTAAACAACCTACGGATGGGTAGTGTCTATGTGCCATCTGAAAGCCTGACGTGTAACCAAATCTTTGCCCTCCCTCTATGACCACCGGCTTTGTCCCCACCACCTCCCGCTCGCCTCATCATGCTGAAGTTTAGGAAGGGGGCCTGACCAGAGTGGCAGCTGAGTTCATATCCTGAACTAATGAACACATAAGAATCCAGCTTAGTTGGTTATTGTATCAAAAATAAGTTGGAGAAATTAGGGGACTTGGGAGAGTAGAATTAACCACTAAAAAACAAAGCCAACCAAAGATTCTTCTTTATAAAACTTTAGAATTGGAAGGGGCATGAGAGATAATCTTGTTCAGAAGGGTTATCTCACTTCTGAAGGATTCTTTGAAGCCAAAAGCCCTTCGGACAGCAAGGCCCCAAGGAAGGCAGTTGGGGGAAAACCACAGCGTATAGGGTTGTTTGTCACCATGGAGATCAGGAAGCACACAACAACTTCCTCTCTCAAGTCTTTTTTTGGGGGGTTCTCCTTAGTGTAGCAGATTGACAATCATGAACCACGGATGTGGCAACTTGACCCAAAAAAAATTTATTTCAGAGGCCCCGGCTGAGTATTTCTTGGCATGAGGAAGAAGCTCTAATACTCTTCTATGTTATCAGTCAGAGCTATGTCTCCTAATTAATTAAGGATTTCATTTCACAACTTCACCATCTTATAGCTTATGGCTATATCTAGCCATAAGCAGCCTTCTGTTTCAGGGAAACATAACGGAGGAAACAGGGTGGGGTGAATGACAGTCATTCCAAGGTAAAATTTAAATCTTTTTCTAATATTTTTAACTTATTCTAAAGGTACATGCTATAAGGGTGGCATCAGCAGCCTTGGGGGCAGGAGGGCCTGGATTCAAGTCCTGCCTTGACACATAACAGCTGTGTGGACATGGATAAGTCACTTAAGCCATGATGTTATAGAAAGAGCACGGTCTGTAGTCAGATGATCTAGGTTCAAGTTCAGATCTCTTCCCCAAAGTTAATTTAGCGAGGACACTTTCCTACTTTGTGCCTCGGTCAGTAATAGTCAATAAACTTTCTTTAAGGACCTACTGTGTGGCAGGCATTGCACTAAGAGACAGGAACACAAAGAAAGACACAAGGGGCGGCTAGGTGGCACAGTGAATAGAGCACAGGCCCTGGAGTCAGGAGTCCCTGAGTTCAAATCTGGCCTCAGACACTTAACACCAAAAAAACCTAGCTGTGTGACCTTGGGCAAGTCACTTAACCCCGATTGCCCTCCAAAAAAAAAAAGACACAAACAGAACAGGTCCTTGCCCTCACAGTCTAAGGGAGGGGGGGAGGGGAAGGACACCACAAGGTCAGGAGAGCAGCTCTCAAATGAACCTACTGTGCATTGTTGAAGAAATACTGCCTTTCAAGAAATCTTCTTTAAAATGAATGGAAACCCATAGTTACACAGGTACAGATAAGTTCTATGCAAAGTGCTATAGAAACACCAGTTGTGGGGGGAGGCTAGGTGGCTCAGAGAATGAAGCACCAGCTCCAGAGTCAGGAGGACCTGAGTTCAAATCCGGATTCAGGCACTTAATACCTACTAGCCATGTGACCTTGGGCAAGTCACTTAACCCCAATTGCCCTACCTTCTCCCCTTCAGAAAGCAAAAAAAAAAAGAAGAAGAAAAGAAATACTAGTTAATAGTGTTATTATTAATCATAACTACTGTAGTGCCTTACACGTAGTAGGTACTTTATAAGCATTTTCCCAAGTGGTGAACTTTTCAGTTTCTGATATTAGTAACTTAATGTCCACACCATTTTAAATTTTGCATATAGATACTCTCCTAAATCATCCCATAAAAGAGATGCACTTTGTTGTTGGTATTGTCAAGCTGTTTTTCAGTCTTGTCTAACTCTTTGTGACCCCATTTGGGTTGTTTTGTTTTGTTTTGCTTTTTGTCAAAGCTATTGGAGTGGTTGGCCATTTCCTTCTCCAGCTTGTTTTACAGATGAGAAAGCGAAACAAACAGGGTAAAGTGACTTGCCCAGGGTCACACAGGTAGTAAGTGTCTCAGGATGGATTTGAACTCATATCCTCCTGACTCTAAGCTCTATCCATTGCACCACCTAGCAGCCCTAAGAGATGTACATTAACCCCCATTTTACATTCAATAATTATTGTGCAATAATCCCCATTTCACAGATACACAAACTGACCAAGGAAAATGTCTACTTGCCTAAAGCCTTGTAGTCAGCAACTGAAGTATTCCTTACAGGGCCTAGGGTTGCTCTTATTTTGGGAGATATTTTCATCCCTCTATTAGAGGAAAAAATAGCTACCCCAAATCCCTAAGGCCATAAACTCCATATAACAGTAGAAAGAATGCTAGGGTTGCAGTTGGAAGACCTTGGGTCGGGTCCTGGCTCTGGGGTTTACCGGCACCAAAGGATCATAGATCCAGAAAGAAAAGGGACCTTAAAACCCAGCCAGGCCTTTCCATTTAACAGATAAGGAAATGAAGTCATGGTGAGAAGTAACTCACACAAGGTCAGTTAGCAAATAGGAGAGTCAGAATTTGAATCCTGAACTTTTAAGTCAAACTCTAACCCTCTCAGTTCTACCCTGTGTTTTAGCTCTGGTTTCAGTGCTCTATTCAGTGCTCTGAAGTTCCTAAAATTCTTTCCTCACAATTCCCCAGTGAAGCCCAAGCAGAATGCAAGCTCCCTATGAGGAGAGACATTCATTTTTTGTCCTCAAGGACAAAGCCCTGTTCCTTGTGTGTAATGAGAATGTAGTAATTGTTGTACTGATTTATTGTTGTTTTATACTTGGGAAGAAGGAATGTGAGCTTCTTGAGAGACTGGGACTGTCTTTTACCTTTCTTTGTATATCTAACACTTAAGCACTGTGCCTTGTGTATATAGTCGGAGTATTACTGTCTGACTAGAATTCAGCCTTTCTCAGGCCAAGTCCAGGCCATGATCTTTCTGCCGTATTAGGAAGCATATAAAGTTATGAGGATATTTGGGAAAAGGGGGATTTGTGGGCTGGCCCTTGTTTTAAGCCGCATCACCAGATTTTAGGGGATCAGCCTAAATTCAACATTTGCAGAGTTAACAATGGACTTGCAGCTCACATCTCTTCTGAAGTAGCAAATGTATGCTTCAAATGCCAGCTCAGGGGGAATGCATTTTTGATGAGTTTCCATCCGGCTCAAGTCCCAGGGCTCGTGCAAAAGCCTTTTTTTTTCCATTTCATGTTTGGCTAGGACTGCCCAGATGGAACTTCCTGCTTCTAAGGAAAGCCCATTCATTCAAGGAGTCTAAAGGCCAGGAGAGCAGCTCTCAAATGACCCTACTGTACATTGTTGAAGAAATACTATTGTATTTGCCTTTCAAGAAAAGTTCTTCAAAATGAATGGAAGCCCACAGTTACCCAAATTCTTTGTGTCTAGTTCCCTCCTGCCATTTGCAAAGGTACTTGCCAGAGATCAGTTGAAAGCAAACAGGAATTATTCTGAATTCTATACTTCCTACCATTTAAAAAAAACTGTAGCAGTCCCAGAGCAAGAGACCAACTCAAACCACCTTCTGTCTATCAATTCAATGGGTATTACAATAGGGTCAAAAGCCTGACAAAGGGATGTTGGGCTTTCTTGACTAGGTTGGAATAAAACTTCACTTGCGCATCCACAAAAAAAGGTCTATTTGTTTCCCTTGGATCTGATCTTAATAGTAGAAGTATGATAGATATAAATTGTGTGGACCGTGGAAGTGGAAATGACCTGGGACCAGGAACATTTATTCTATCCAAGTACCAATCGGTATTTACCGACCACAGAACCAAAGATTTCGAGAGTTGGAATAGACCTGAGAAGTCATCTTGTCCAATCATGACTCTCCTCTATTAAGTTCTCATCCATGAATCGAACACCTCTAGTAATGGGTAACTTACTACTAAGTTATTACATTCTCAGACATTCTTTAGGTTTGGTAAGAAACTGAGGTTATTTTATTGCAGTGATAACACGCCACCAGTGAGTTCATGGTGAGGACAGGGAATGCCTACAAACATTTTTGGGAAGCAATATGGATTCCTTTTGCTCTAGAAGCCAAACAACCCATGATGCTAAAAAAAATTTACAACACTGTGCTCAATGATAAGTGATATTCATAATGGTGAACGTGGGGCATAAGAAAATATAGAAGTGCTTTCAACATCACCTGGCAGAGAATATATCATATTAAATGCATCTGCGGCTGAATTCACTACTCCCTAAATGTAACATATAAATGGGAGGGACCTTATGGTGTATATTGTAGAGATGAGGAGACTGAGAAAGAAATGAAAAACACCATCAAGTTAGTAAGCGTTCCTGACCACTAGAACACAATGATGAGATGAGGGAGTTCATTTGAAAGAGCTCCGATGGTTTTACTGGACTGCAAGTCAAGTGTGAGCCAATACTGTGATACACAGCCAGGAAAACTAATGGGATCTTTGTTTGTGGTAAATCTGGCAGTCTGTAGGGAGCTCTGGGCACCACATTTTAGGGAGGGAGTGGGTAAACTGGGAGCATAAAGAGGAAGGCAGTCAGGATGGGATGGTGAAGGCTTGGGACATCCAAGGAGGACCTACTGTGGAAAGTTGGAATAATTAAATTAGAAAAAAAACTCAAGGTTGGGGGAGCATAAGAAGCTGTCTTTAAGTGTTTTGGAGGTTGTATTTTTCCTTCGTTTTCGAAGAGGACCAGGGCATCAGGGAAATGATGACATGACTTGCAGTTTACTTTGATTTAAGTGAGGGAGGGCTATGCAAGGTCACCAGCCTCACTTTCTCCTCCAGAGCCATCTGGGTCCAGTGATATCCATCAAGATGACTGGAGACGACCCAGGATGCAGTGGGAGACCCTGACCCTTTTAGGCCTTTTCAGGTGCTCAGTCAGAGTGTTTTGGAGATCTTATGTGGGAGAGAAGGCAGAACTAGAAGCAAAGATAGGTTACAAGGAAGAAGATTCAGGTTTAATGCCAGGCAAAATTCCCACCTTAATCCCGAAGTGGCACGGGCTGCTTCAGGACAAAACATCCAACATGGACCCAGAACTTGAGAGTTTATAAAGGACTGACTGTAGCCAGTCAATAAACATGCATTAAGTGTCTACTATATGGCAGGCACTGTGCTGAAAGACTGACCCTGCTCTAGAGAGTAGTCAATAAAAGTCTGTTCACTAAAAACATTGAAGAATCTCTCCCAAGTGGGTGTTTTTGAGGAGGGAGAATGATGGAGACCTGGAGGCCACTAACTAGCCCCGGCAAGTTATTTCACTGCTTCACTGCTCTGGGCCTCCACATCAGTAAGCTAGCATCTGTTAAGACCCCACTAAGAGCCAGGCGCTCTGCTGAGCTATGATCTTATCTCTCAAATGAAGAGGTAACATCCACTGGGCTCCCCTGCCCTAGGCCTAATATTCTGGTTTGACAGCTCTCTCTCTCTCTCTCTCTCTCTCTCTCTCTCTCTCTCTCTCTCTCTCTCTCTCTTACTCTCCTTCTCTCTCTTCCCCCTGTCCTACCCCCTCCTTTTAAGTTATTGTCCAACTAGACAAGCCCGGATGAGCCCCTCCCACCTGTGCTTTTGGAGGATTCCATTTCTGTAGCGTGGCTTGTGATAGTAATATGCTTCATTCATCAGATATGAGCAGACAGGCCTGTGAAGGGGAAATGAGAAGACAAGCAAAAGGGCGGGAGAATTGGGAGCATTCTCTGATCCAATTACACCATAAAATGTGCATTCCAGCAAACAGAGAATCAAATATCCACTCTAGAGCCTGGAATAGGTGGGGGGAGAGTGCAGGAGGGACCATTTTCTGTGTAGAGAATCACAGTGGAGTTAAGATCAACTTGGAGAGGGTCTTACTAAGTTATTATAAACAATGTCGATGCTTCCTGCAATGAGTTTTCACATTGGCAGGGCCAACTGGACCATTCTTTGTCGATGAGACAATTCTCCTTTGAAGAGCTGTTGAGCAGTACCAGATGGGCTCTTCTCTAAATGGGGACCTAGAGCCTGGATCACAGACATTGGTCTCCTTGGAAGGCCCCATGCAAGGCAGATACAGGTACTCTGAACACTGGAGATAAGCCTCAAACCAACAGAAGCATTCTACCACACCCTTAAATCCCAAGAAGGACCCCTTCCCAAGAACAGTGTCAAGAGAGGAGATCCAGGGCCTGGAAGCCCTCCAGTTCTGGGACACCTCCCTCATCTTACAAATGGGGAAACAGAAGTAAAGAGAAATAATCTTCTGAAGGTCAAAAGGATTGTAAATAGCGTAACTAGAACTCAAAGCCAGGGTCTGGTGACTCCAGATTGAATGCTGTTGCTTCTGCCACAACAGGGTAAAAGATTCCCATCATGGATTTTTTAATTGACCCTTTCTTTTTATGGAAATTACTTTTTTTATTATAACACTCTTGGCTTAAGTTTCCTGTCTGTAGAAAGGAGGGATTAAAGTGGATGATTTCTGAGGTCCCTTCCAACACTCCATTTATGATTCTTCCTAGGATCCTCCCCCTTGTCCTTCCACATCACTCCAGACAACGAGCCAGGGAACACTCAGACCCCTCTCTCTGGTTTAAAATGTATTCACACAATGAAAAGCCCTTTGTCAATCCTACATTTCGCTCAAAGTCCTCACTTTAGCACACTTAGAAAGTTCAACACTGAACTGAGATGGAGTACAGTGTAAACACTTCTAAAACGCCCATTGATCTCACACATTGGAACTATGACCTTCCATCATCAGGACTCAGCAAGGCAAGGACCACACCAAGCAACTGAAAATGTCTTACCATGGAATGGACATTTTTTGAGTTATTAAGAAGCTATAAAAGGGTCTAGCTATGAAAGGAATTTGCTAATTGGAGGCGGGGGTAGGAGTTCACTCTTGGGCTCAGGAACACCCAATCCATAACTAAAAACTTCAGCTGCACTCATGGAGCTGAGCTCCAGAGCCCTACCCAGGAAAGGAGGTAGTTGGGGATACTGAAAGCCCTCTAAAATCCTGGGAGGGTCTCCAGAGAGACAAGGGGGTACTATTAAGCAGCTTGTGAGGTTTGCAGTACAATCTGCAACTTTATCAGGTCCCCTTTGGGGGAAAGGGACCCATGATCCTCAAAGGATCCTTTCTGTCCTTTGAGGCACCTTGCCAGAGGACGAAAAATGAGAGCCTGGACCTTTCCTTAAGAGACCTAACTCAACTTCCACCACTGACACAGGGCACAACCTTGGACAGACAGACTCCTCTCCATCCTGAATCTGTGAGTCCCAGAATAGTGCAGCCACTTGCCCAAGGTCACACAAATAGTAACTGGCATAGTTGGGTTCTGTGAAACACAGGGAGGCTTATAGGTCATAAAGTCACTGGCCTAGAGATATAAGGGACCTCAAGGACCCCCCTAGTCCAACCCTCAAAGTTGACAGCTGTGGAAACAAGCCCAGAGAAGGGAAGGGATTTGTCCAGGGAGCAGGACTAGAATCAAGCCCAGACTCCCAACCCAGCACACTTCTCAAAGCACTGCCGTGCCATGTGACCTTGAGCAAATCACTTAAACTGCCTGGGCCTCAGTTGCCCCATCTGTAAAACACAGGGGCCAGATTAGATGGCTCCTGTGGCCCCTTCCACCCCACACATGGAGCTCTGACTCCATGGCCACCCTGAGTCACAGGCACCATCCTCTCCCTCTCCCTCAGACCCGCCGTAGGCAGAAAGGAGCACATTCGCCCAGACTCGCAGCCGAGCTGAGTTACCGTAATTGAACAAGTAAGGACAGAACCTCCAGGGGATTTTCCCTCCTTTTTTCTTCTACCAGCTGCTGTAGTTAAAAAAAAAATGTGGCCCATGATCCATCCACGAGCTGCTTGTAACTCTTGGCAACGGTTGCTCGGATAAACATGTGAGGATGTCACAACTCTGACCCGCCAACTTTCCCTTCCCCCTCCCCACGTCCCCATTCTTCAATCTTTCCTCAATTTAACGTGATCTCATTGGCCGAGGCTTGGCCCAGAAATAGAAGGAAGACCTTCAGTATGCATCAGCAGGCAATTTAACTGTATGGCAGAATCAAAGGAGAAAGGTTGTTGGAAGTGGTGTCAGAAGCGTGGGTTAAAATTCTGACTGTTGCCCGTAGGACCCCAGGCAAGTCAATTTGTCTCTGGACCTCAGTTTTCTTATCTGTAAAATGAAGGAATCTCCTTCCATCCCTTTCCCTATGGCCCTATGAATTGTGATCCATTTAAAGAGCCATAATAGGAACAGCAAGACAGCAAGAACTCCTTGGTTACTAAATCTATGGTCCAACAACACATTCAGAGTGTTTGGTGGGAGAGGAGCAGGGCAACTGAGAGTGAAGATCCAGGAGAAAAACTTTTAGGGCTTGATGAGTCTGGTCCCAACCTCCAAAGCAACCTGCTCCAAAGCCAAGAGCCTGAACCACAACCAAGAAACCTCCAGAGCCTCCCTCTCCAGCGCCTCTCACTCATACTCATGAACCCCTGACCCCAGACCCTAACAGAATCACATTAGTAGTGGATGGAAAAGTCTGGAAACTCAACCCCACATTTCTAATTCCCTGCCTCTGAGACAACCATGAACTTGGTAGCTCTAGAAGGGCCAAGAACGCATGGGAGGCTCGTTAAAAAAAAAAAAAGGCAGGGAGCTCTATTTTCCAGAGCCTTTTGTTTGCTTAAAAGAGAAGGTGTCTGCCAGCTACAAAACTGGCTGTTGATTTTCACTGGCCAAGTCAGTACTCCATAAAGAAAGAGGAGCAAGAGAGAGACAGACAGACAGACAGAGACACAGAAAAAAGAGAGACAGAGACAAAGACGGAGACACAGAGACAGAGAGACAGAAACAGAGAGAGACAGAGACAGACAAACAGAGACAGAGACAGAGACAGAGACAGAAACAGAGACAGAGCCAGAGCCAGAAAGAGAGGCAGAGACAGAGAGACAGACACAGAGAGCTACAGAGAGAGAGAGACGCAGAGAGAGACAGAGAGACAGGGTGGGGGGGGGGACCTTTCCTATTCTCTGGGTGACAAATACTGGCGATTGTCTGGCTATGCTTATTAAAAAAGAAAGGCCTGCCCTTGACATGTCCATGGGAGGGATTCACACGGAAGGGTGTCCTTGCTGCCAGCCAGTAGGAAGCAAAGGGATGATGACTGGAACAAAAGTTAGTGCAACGGAAAACACCCTCTCCAAGAGCCTTTCCGAGCAAGACCAAGTATCCTCCAGTTCCCTCAGTGATGAACAGGTCTCTTAACTTTTCACACCAGGCTAGGAAAGGGAGTGCTCTAGCTAACAAAATCTGTAACTTCTTGGGTTGCCTTCTTGAAGGAAACAGGAAGACACCATTTCTTAGATCATCACAACAGACGGAAGAAAGGTTGAGGAAGAGTGACAAAGGGAAAAACAGATCTATTTAAACTGGATGGAATCTAAATCTGTAGACCATAAGCCTCATGAGGGCAGGGACTGTCTTGCTTTATGTTTGTATTCTCCAGCTTCTTGCACTGCGCTTACCAAATGGCATTGTCTCTAAGTTTGAGTACTCTTCGATAAAGTCACAATTGCCCTCCCCGTTCCCAGTTTCGGTCTGGGTTTTTTGAGCATAGAGTCCGACTATCTCTGAATTTAACCCTGAATCATAGATCATCCGGGATTGGGGAAACTCTCTTGGTCCCTTCCTCCAGAGTGCAGGGTGAGTCTGAAGGAGCTTTTAATAAACTGGTATGTAAATAAGTGTGGTTATCACTCACTTTAGGTAGGAGTATTTGTAAACCATCTTCGACACATACAAAAGTTACCCATTTATAAAGCTCTCCAGAGAAGCTTTCCAGTTGTCCCTCACTAGTCTATTCCAATTAATAACACTGTTCCCCTTGGGCTGGTCTCATGGGATTGCCTAGATCACAGGGGTCCTTAATTTTTTTTATGTCATGGGTCGCTCTGGCGATCTGGTGGAGCTTATGGACCCTCTCTTGGAATAATGATATTTAAATAGATAAGTAAGAAAGGCATAAAATAAAATACATAGGATTAAGAAAACCAATTCTAGTGAAATATTGTTATCAAAATATTATTTAAAACAAATTCACAGCCTCCAGTTTAAGAATTCCTGGGCTAGGATATTAGTACCTTTTAGATTCTAAATGCTGAACCTTCTTGGTACAGTGGAGCAATGGTTTTGCAGTCAGAAGACCTGAGTTCAAATCCCACATCTGACACTTACTGACTATGTGACCTTGGGTAAATCACTCAACCTCCCTCAATTCAGTCATCTATAAATGGGGGGGGGGAGGTAAACTAGATGACTTTTGAGGTTATTTCCAGCCCTAGATTTGTGAACTTCTGAGCTTTCACCCACATGCAGAATGCCAGGGAGGAAAGGAGTATTACGGTAAAATACAAACATACATACATACATACATATATACATGCACACACACACACACACACTCACTCACTCACTCCAAAGGGGTATTATGGGAGTCAATGTATCCTAAAGAATTCCAGTGATTTAGAGACATATGATGGAAAGAATGAAGAAAAAACATAGGTGAGGGCTGCCACTGCTGAGTATACCACCTTGTGGCATTCTCATACCCTTTCCATCACACCAAGCTCATTTATAGGCTGAGAAGCAAAAATCAAAACAAAAATAAAGCTTGGATTCTAGTCCTTACTCTTGACACTTACTGGCTCAGAGACCAGGGGCAAGCTAATAACTCTCCCCAAAGAGAGCTTTCTCACCATAAATTTGGAGATAATAATAGATGTCCTTTCTGCCTCCCAGAGTTTATTGTGAGGGTCAACTGAAGTAATGGATGAGAAAGACCTATAGAAATATAAGGTGTGAGCAGCAGCATCACCATCCTCATCATCACCCTCATTATACACCACTGATATATTTCACACCCATTAGCTCAGTGGTCCTGGTATCAGCCTCACTAGGGAAAAAGACATAGGGACCAACCAGTGTAATCCAGCTGGCATCTTTTAAGAACTCCCAGGGCTGGATCCCAGGGGAAAGAAAAAAATAGTCCATATACTCAAGGAATTTATTGTCTAGTTAGGAGATATTGCCCACATATAACACTTTAAGGTCTTTAAAGGGTTTTACACATATTTTATCATATGTTACTGACAAAAACCCAGTGGTATGGGTTTAATTCTTTTCTCAATTTTACAAATGAGGAAACTGAGTAATTGGCCTAGGGTTCCCTAGCTAACATTTGAAGCGGGTTTCTCAAGAATTCAGATCTTCCAGACTCCAAGTCTAACACTCTCTCCACTCCACCAACTAGCTTCCTCCCAGGGTCCTGTAACCACTGACAGCCACAGGCCAGAGGAAACAGGAATTATTATATCAATATTTCTCACAAGAGGATGGTGAAGTTCTAAGAGATACGTATAGTGACCAGAGTCTTTGAGCTAGGATTGCAGCCAGTGTGTCTTGACTTGCCTCTCTTCTACCAAGACTATCTTAGGAGTTTGGGGGCGGGGGAGGGCAGGGAGCATTTCATTCACACCCCTTCCCTTCTTTGGCCATTATCTGCTAATGTCTTCACATGGTTCTTAGAGATGAGTTGCATGGAACCTAGGAACTGATTTGTTGTTGTTCAGTGGTATCCAATTTTCTGTGATACCACTTTGGGTTTTCTTGGCAAAGTTCCTCTAGCGGCTTGCCACTTCCTTTTCTACCTCACTTTTCAGAAGAGGAACTGAGGAAAACAGGATTTAGTAACTTGTCAAGTGTCTGAGGACAGATTTGAATTCAGAAAGATGAGCCTTCCTGACATCAGACCCGGTGCTCCATCCACGGGCTGCTTAACACCATCCCAAAGTTTAGACTGCAGACCCCATTCCATCCCATGCCAATATTGCCCTGTTAGGATTAACTCATGACCTGAAATCTCTATACAGACTTGGGAGGCCAACAGGGGACCTCTGTGGCAACTGAGAAGAGGAGTTTGCAGGTCCAGATAAAAGTCCTAATGAACATGTTTACACCCCTTTCATCTTCAAAGCCACCACCGACATTAACTAATTATGCTCATATCAACTCCTGCCCCACCCCCTCCATGGGTAAAACACAAAATCCTAGGATTCAGAAATGGAAGAGAGGTTAGACAGCATGTAGCCCAACCTCCTCAGATTACAGAGGAGGAAACTGTGTCCCAGGAAGGTGAGGTGGTTCACCCACGGACACATAAGTACCAAGCAGCAGAATCAGGATTCGAATTCCAAAGCCAGTGTTCTTTCTACATCATTCCATTTTTCTGTAGTTTACAGCTGGAGAGAAATGATAAACAGAAGGGGAATCAAGGATCTCCTGATTAGGCTCAGGATTGACATCCTGCCTCTGTATCTATTGACATGTCCCACAATAATTTCCTCCAAGTTTTCACACTAGAACCATCAGCCTGCATAGGAAGCTTTTTTGAAGAGTGGAGAGGGATTAGGAGGCAATGACATGCCCAATATGTCAGTCAACATGCAATTATTAGGCATTTATTAAATTAAATTAACTTATTAAATCTGTGTACTATGCTAAGGGCTAAAGATATAAAGAAAGGCCAAAGTCACCCTTGCCTTCAAGGGGCTTACATCCTAATGAAGGATGCCAAATATAAATAGTTAAGTATGTATAGGATATAAGGGATTTCAGGGACCCTTAAAGTCCAAAGCTAACATAGTTCAACCCTCTCAAATTTATAGATGAGGAAACTGAGGCCTGAGAAGTTAAGTCATGTACCTAAGTTCACATACTTAAGTAAGTGTCAATAATGCTCCATAAGTAAGTCAGGATAATAAGATTATCTAGGACAAAGTAGAAATGAGTTCATAGATTTAGATTCAAACAGGATCTTGGAGCTCATCTAGCTCTACCATCTTATCTTACTGATGAGGGAACTGAGACCTAGAGACAATTCCTAAAGCACAGATATGGCTGAATACTTTAACTCAGGCCAATTAAATGGGCCCTTCTTGAGAAACCCCAGTGGCTCATTGCCACTTCTAGAACAAAATGGAAACTCATTTGTTTGACATTCAAGCTCAAGTTCCCAGACTTATTTCCCATCAAACACCCTTACTCAAGCCAAAGTTGGCCAACTTTGATGTTCCCTGAATTCAGCATTCCATCTCCTTTCTGGCCTTTGCACAGGTGACTGTCCCTCCTGCTTGGAATAGTCTCTTTTCTTACTTCAATGTCTTGGAATTCCTAGCTCCATTCAAGGACCAATTCAAAAGCCACCTCCTACATGAAGCCCTCCTGATTCCTCACATTGTTAGACCTTCCCAACTCCCTTTGCACTTATTTCCCATGAATTTAGTATTTTCTAATCTGTACATATGTTGCTCTTTCCCCATGCCAGTAAAATGGAACCTCTCCAAGGGCCTCTACTGGTATCACGAGATTCAAACCCACATTCTCTGATTCTGAATCCATGTTCACGTTACTACTAGGCTACCCAGTAATTCAGGGACCGAGGAGATTCCCTCTTCTCCCGAGTCACACAATGCTCCATGCTGGCCCAGAGTGAACAGCTGGTGGTACTTGGGTGTGACCCCTGGTTTCCTTAGGCAGGAGCTGAGGGCATTGAACCGGAAACACGAACTGAGCTCATGAGGTGACCCTTTTGACCCTCCCGTCAGCAGATCCCTGAAGGGCATAAAATGGGCACACCCAGGATGGACTGTATTCCGGCAAAGGACTTTGGGTGGGTGCCTAGAAAAAGGTCAGAAAAGGGACAGAGGATCTCGTTTTTTCTGCTGAACATCCTAAATCTTTTCTGACCCTTGCCTTTAGGATTAGAAATCTGTTTTTTTTTTCCTTCCTGTATCTACCCAGAGCTTAGTACATAGTAAGCCCTTTAAAATGATTGTTGACTGACTGACTAGAAAGCCAAAGAAAGGGAAATAGGAGTTACTCTAGGATTGTGGAGGGGAATCCCAGCTCTAGTCTGGGAGCCATTCCCAAAGTCTGACAGATTCCCAACCCAAACAACCAGTCCCAGTTTCCTTGCTCTTTCAAAGGATCACAGACTAAGAACTGGAAAGGACCCTAAAGGCCTTTGAAGCTAACCCCTCTCATTTTACAGATGAGGAAATTAAGGTATAAAGAGGGTTTTTTTCACTGGTTTTCAAAGTCCTCGTGTCTGGAATGCTCTCCCTCCTTCTCTTCGCCTCCTGATTGTCCTGGCTTCCTTCAATGCCCAGCTAAAATCTCACCTTCTACTCAAAGCCTTTCCCAACCTGCCCTCTATTTTAAGTAATTAATTAATTGACTAATTAATTCATTAATATTACCATCTGCCCTCTATGTCTTAAGGAAACCCATTTCATTTTTGAATAGTCATTATTCTTGCACAATTTATCCTGTATATATCTTGTTCACATGTAGGTTGTATATTTTCTCCTTCACTAGAATGTGGGCTTCTGGAGAACAGAGACAGGTTTTTGACTCTCTTTGTATCTCCAGTGCAATGGTTCTCAACCTTCCTAATGCCGAGACCCTTTAATATAGTTCCTCATGTTGTGGTGACCCCCCCCAACCATAAAATTATTTTTGTTGCTACCTCATAACTGTAATTTTGCTACTGTTATGAATCATAATGTAAATATCTGATATGCAGAATGTATTTTCATTGTTACAAATTGAACATAACCCACAGGTTGAGAACCGCTGTTCTAGAGCTTAGTGAAGTGCCTGACCACTATAAGGGGCTTAATAAATGCTTGTTGACTTAACTTCATGTTTAGCTAGGAGCTGGACTCATTGGCCTCTGAAGTCTCTTATTTGATGTAAATGAATGAATGAAATAGAATTCTGGGATTTGGTAAACACATCCACTTTCATCCTACCCACATTTTCTGTGATTTTTTAATCTCTTTCTTTTTGTTTTCAGAACAAAGACTGCTAATATGTTTAATTTGTCTTTTTATGGCAGCATCTCCATCTCCTTGAGGTTGACTTTCTCTGGGTTTTCTACAGCCCCTGTTATATGTTTCCTGAGGTTTGATATGTCTGACAAAGCAGGAGATTGTCTGGAGTGATAAGGCTTTTCACCCACCATCTAGGAAGGCAGGATGAGTATCTGAGTCACTATGTTCAGTAGAGTCAAACCCTAGACTGGCCCGATATTTCAACCTGGAGAAACTGTTAGAGACCCCCTTGTTTCCCAAGGTTTCCTTAGCAGGGTGCTCATAATCTCAGTGATTCAGTCTCCTCAAAAAAGGCTTGGTCAAACTACAAGAGAGAAGGCTTAGGGTGGGAGCTTCTCTGGGTGGCTATAAATGAAATAACAGTAACATAGTATAGGAAGGGACCGGGTTATGAAGGCTTTGAATGTCAAACAGATGATTTTATATTTGATCCTTGAGTAATAAGGCACTATTGGCATTTACTGAATATGTCACACATAACCTACCAGTCAAGTGGTCATCCAACCATTAGCAACAGTTCTCAACCTGTGGGTCAAGACCCCTTTGGGAGTCAAACAACCCTTTCACAGGAGTCACAGGGGTTACCTGAGACCATCGGAAAATGCATATTTCCAATGACCATTGGTACGCATTGGAAATATGCATTTTCCAATGGTCTTAGGAACCGAGACGCCGCTCCTCTATCCATCTCCAGGAAGGTCTGCCCACATGCAGCTTTGCCCACATAAGAGTATTAAAGGGTTGCAGCATTAGGAAGGTCGAGAACCACTGCATTAAAGGAAGGCCTCCAGTGTGGAAGTTCACCACATACACCCACTCCCCAAGGAATCTCATTTCATTTTTGGAGGCAAGGATAGTTAGGAAGCATTTTCTTATTAAATGTGTCTACTGGCATGTTGAATCTTCCCTACATCCACCATCCACCCTGATTGTCCTTTCATATTTACTGCTCCTAGTCTTGTCCTTAGAATGAGTCTAATCCCTGTAATAATCCATCATGTATTTTAAGAAAGCCAACACATTTATCCTCTCGACCTCCCAGATCTTCTCTTCTCCAGGTTAAATGGTCCAAGTATCTTCACCAGATAGTCATATGGCAAGAATCTCTCCTAATGATCCTCCTACGGACCCTTCCAGTTCCTCAGACAAAGACCTTGTTAAAATGGGGTGCCCAGAAATGAACACAGTACCCCATGTGCATTCCCTCCAGGGCAGACAACATCAGGAATATCACCTGATTCCTGGAGGCTATGACTGTCCTGGAAGCTATGACCAAGTCCACATTAGCTTTTTGGTTGCCCTAGCACCCTGCTGATTTTCTGCCCCTTGAAGCACACCCAGATCTCTTTCCAATGAAATGCTCTAGAATCAGACCTCTCTCAGTGATAACTTGATATTTTAAACCCAAGCACAATACTCCACAGTCATCCTTACTGAAGTTCATTTTATTGGATTCAACCCCATGTCCTAGCTTGTCAAAATCTTTTGGTTTTTTGGTCCTGACTCAGTTATCTAACACATATGCTCACCCCCTCATCTGCCATCTCATGCCTATATCCATGTCTTTGATAAAAAATATTAAGCAGCACAGGACCTACCATAGATCCCTGGGGCATTCCACTAGAGACCTCCTTTCAAGCAGGCACTGAATCCCTCCTAACTATTCTGTGGGTCCTGTTATTCAAAAAGTTCCAAACTGATCTCATTGCATTACCACACAGCCCATAGCCGCATTTTACTCAAAATAAGAGCACTCGTTCATTAAGAGAGCTAAAATTTCTATATTGCTTACTATGTGGCAGGCAAGTACTTCACAATTTTTGTCTCACTTCATCCCCACAACGGTCCTCGGAGGAAGATGTTATTATTATCCCCATTGTACAGATAAGGAAAATGAGGCAAACAGAGGTTGAAAGACTTGCCCAGGGTCACCCATCCAGTAAGTATCTGAGGCTAGGTTTGAACTCAGATCTCCCTGTCTCTAGGCCCAGAGCTCTATCCACTGCACTATTTAGCTGCCTTAAATATGTATTTAGCAAATTAGTTAATGTAAATAGTAAATAAGTAAAACCTAGGGGCCAGGCCTTGTGCTAAGGTGCTGTGGTGGCTACAGAAATTACACAAGACATAGGCTCCTCTCAAAAAGATGAAGGTCAGGAAGCTTGTAGAAGAGATTGGACAAGTACCCAAAACAATGACAAGTGGGAGGCTCCCTTCGAAGGTTTCAAAGAGACCTGTTCAGAAACATTAAAGCTTACTCTTCAGTAACATGAGGAGTTTGAAGTAGGTGGCCCATTCTAGCTCTAAATCTTTGATCATATGATTCCAAATCCCACCTTCCACAAAGGGGTAGTAAATGGGACTCAAGATTCCAAGCGTTGGTTATAAACATCAAAAGTTTAGAGAAGTATTTAAATAAATTAATGCAAAGTAGATCCCCAAACATTGGCTAGGGAATGTTTGGGGGCATTCAGAATCTTTAAGGTTGACATCATTATTCGAATATTGTCCCTTGACAATTTGATAACTACCAGAGACAAAACCCCAAGGCTAGGTGGTCCTCCAGATGGTTGTTTCTGTAATTTTCCAACTCCCTACCCCTCCAATGAAATGACTTCCTGAATCTCACCAGTACTTGTGTGGACTCCCTGAACCATCTCTGACTTCCTCTCAGTGGTGTCCGGGGTTCAGGATGCCCATCAGATTTGGTTGTAGGACAAGGGACAGTTCTCAGCTCAGATAACCTTTGGGGTGGTCTTTAGACCCACTCCAAACCTCAGATCAGAGCTCTGTGCACGATATACTCATCAATTCCAAGTGTGTTACAAAGGAGAGTAGGGACTCTAGAGGCCTGAACTAAAACTATCTCTTAGACTTTTTTTTCTTTTTTAAGCTATTAGTCAGAGAACAAGAACAGATCCCACAACACCTGATTTTTTTAATCTTGGATTAGAATGGGGTTCAACAGAATCAATTAATCAAACAAGCATTGGCTTATTATGGGGTAACTAAAATTACTATGTGCCAGGCACTGTTAAGCTTAGGAACAGGAAGACAAAAAAAAAAGCTATTCCTTCTCTCTGGGAGCTTGCATTCTAATGACTTAAGGACACCACACAAATTGCATATATTAGGTGACAAGAAAGTTCTCCCACCAGATTCCTTGAGAAGCTCATTGTAGAATCACCAAGTTGACCAACTGTAAAGACAAGGTTGCTACCTTCCACCCTTGACTCAGGAGCTCAATGTTACCAATGAGAAAAGAGTGTTGTGGTGGTAATGATATCATTACCACTACTACTATTATTACCACTACTGATATTACTACCGCTACTAGATTTGGAGCCAGAGTATCACAGACTTGAAGCTAAAAGAACCCTTAAAAGGTAAGTAGACCAACCCACTTTGCAAGTGGGGAGAGGGAGGCTCAGGGAGGAAGAGTGACTTGTTTGTCCAAGGTCACACAGGCATCAGATGGGGGATTAGAATCCAGGAGTCTGAAACCACAATCACAGTTCTTTATACTGTGCCATGCTGTTTCCAGATTACTCAAGTCCAAATCCCAGCTCTGCTATGTGACCTTGGCTAAGTCACTTAACACAGAGAGACACCAGTTTCCTCATCTATAAAATGAGAGAGTTCCTTTTGTTTCTAGATCAATCAATCAGTCAAGCAACAGCCATATATTAAGTGCTGATTTTGTGCCTAGGTGTAGCAGGGACTTCTCCCTTACATCCAGGTCCCCAGTCATGAAATTATAGATAAAAACCACAGAGGCTGTTCTTTCCCCACCCCCCAAACCCACACAGCAAAGGCCAATTCCTTTCCATTCCTAGCTTGGAATGAATAAGCAGCTCAAACTATTCATATGAGGAAACTCCAATTACATGTTTTTCCTTCCCCTCATTCTATAATTCCATTCTCCAGCCACACAACATAAAAGGAAGACACACCTCCATTTGTGGAAAAACAAAAAGCCTTGTATTCTCATTGATGGGTCCTAACAATAGGGAGAAAAAAAGCCCATCAAAGAAAAAGACACAAGTTTTGATTCTAGGAAATAATACCACATTCAGATCTCCAAGCAAAGGCAACACAAAGAAAAGACTGGAGGACGGAACAACGCCCTACATCCAGTGAGACATACCCCTTGCCAAAAAGTAATAGTAAATAAATGTAATGATTCCATTGAAAGGTAACAAATCATTTCCTTCACCTGGAAAGTCTTGTAATCAGCTTTACTTTCCAAAAACAAATTGGAAGGAGACCTTGATTTGGAAAGGACCAGCGTTTGCTTCCCAGTTCAGTTACTGGCTGTTATGTCTTCTTCTCTAATTTCCTTACCTGTGAAATGAAAAGGTTACATACACTGCATGGCCACCAAGGGCCCTTCTAGCCCGGAATCTGTGATTCTATAATGAGCTTCTCAGAAGCACATCTGGGACAAACCCGAAAATCTAGAAGGGCTTTGCAAGCCTCTAGTTTGCAAATCACTTCCTTAAATGACTCAGTCTCTCCCCACCCTCCCTGAGATTCATCCGGAAATGCTGCAGAAGATGCATCTGTAAGGAGCACAGCTGCCCACAAGTCTGGTCGATTTTTGTCTTAGAAAGGAGGTACCCAGTCAGATAGCAACGAGCCTGAAATCTCAGGAAATGAGCTTTCCGTGGCCCATCCTTCCCACCGGCTAGCGATCCTCCTTTCTGTGCTGCTAATGAAGAAAGAACACCTTCCCCCACCCAAGACAAGAGAGATGGGGTCCAATCATGGGGCTATTTGGAACTGGGCAAGTGTGCCTTAGAACAGAGAAATGAAAATCACAGTGGCAAAGGTCCCATGAAGTCAAGCTGCTGTTCAGTCATTTTTAGTCATGACCCCTGTGTGGGGTTTTCTTGGCAGAGATACTAGAGTGATTTGCCATTTCCTTCTCCAGCTCATTTTACAGATGAGGCAAACAGAGTTAAGTGACTTGCCCAAAGTCTTTCCCCCCATTAGTAGCTGCCCCATAGACATATGTATAAGTATGTATAAGTGCCTGAGGGGGGTCCATGAGAAAGAGAAGACAATGTCTACATTGACTTCATACTTCCAATGATTTCACATGCACCCAATTCTCAAGATCTTCAAAGAGCAGAAAAGACTGGTAGTGACTTTACTTACCCGAGGAATAATAACAAATAGCTCAAATTTATGGACTGGCCCCCATTGCCACATCATCGTTTCACCCATTTACAAAATTCATTCTTCACAGTGAAACTGTGGTAGGCAGTGTGATTTTATTTTTTTTTAATCCCCATTTCATAGATGGAAAAAAAAAAAAGCTTGTAGTGGTAAGTTTAAAACAAAACAAGTTTTTGTTTTGCTTTTTTTTTTTCAGTGTGACAGGGAGGGAGTCAGGGTTTGTGATTTCACCCACACGGGGTACTTCAGGTGTGGAACTCCCGTCTACCCATGCAGATCAACAAACTCATTTGTAAATTACAGTCTTGGTCCATTGCTCCAGACACTGAGACATGAGCATTTTCAGACCATTATAAGATATAGTTAAACGGCTCAAATGAATCAGAGGCAGAAATTGAACCCAAGTCATCACGACTCCAAGGCTGGCCCTACTATTCACCATGCCACACTGTGTCTCTGTAGGATCACAGGAGCATATATTTATTAATAGCCAGAAGACACCTTCGAGGCCCTGGAGCACATATTACAGCAGGAGAAACTGAGACCAGAGAGGGGGGCTTGCCAGGAATTCCACCACACCGCCTCCCTAGGATCGTACTAGGGGGTAATGGAATTAGAAATGGGATAGAATATAAGCTCTTTGAAGTCAGGGACTGTCTTAATCCATCTTCGGAGCCCCAATGCCTGGCTCCGTATCTCAGTAGTACACAGCACAAGCTTAGCAAATGTTTATTGATTAACTGAGTGATTGATTGAAGGCCAGCTAAATTGAAGGAGGCCCCAAGTGGGATGCATTTTTCTGCCTTGGCAATTCTCAAAGACCACCTACTACGTCACCAATCTAGATAGGTGGATGGAGCATTCACGTCATCATCCCTGGGGACTAAAGTATTGAACGAGGCTGATTCCCTTAAAGAGCCCTTCTAATCAAAAATAATGCTATTGAGTCTTTTCAGTTGTGTTCAACTTTTTGTGACCCACATGGGGTTTTCTTGGCAAAGATACTGGAGGGTTTGGCATTTCCTTCTCTGGCTCATTTTACAGATGAAGAAATTGGGGTAAACAGGGTGAAGTGACTTGCCCAGGGTCATACAACTAGTAAGTGCCTGAGGCCAGATTTGAACTCATGAAGACAAGATTTCCTGACTCCAGGCTTGGTGCTCTATCTACTGTACCACCTGATGGCCCAACAAAAAAATAAAAATAAAAAAAAGGGGGAGGGAGTCTTGGTTCTGGAGTCAGAGGTCCCGGGTTCAAATTCAGCACCTCTGATTTGTGCTATCTTCAGTAAATTTGGGCACATCACTTTATTTCCGTTAGCTCCAATTTCCCCCACTGAAACATGAAGTGGCTGGATGAGCCAACCTCTAGATGTGAGGTCTCCTTGAGGCCAAGGCCAACTCTATCCACTTTACCACACGGCTTCCATGAGGATGAGCCTCCCTGCCTGCCCCTTCCTCATAGATGGGCCCAGCATGAAACGCTGGGCTGGGTCCTCATGCATGTCTGGCCTTGAGTTTTGGGGAGAGCCAGTGTGGAGCCACTGAGCTCAGAGTCAGGACAGATCTGGGTCCTAATCCTGCATCAGACCCTTACTCGCTACATGACTTTGAGAAAGTCACTGGACCTCAGTTTCCCCCTGTGCAAAGTGAGGGGGCTAGACCTGATATTCTTCTAGATTCCTGCTGACTCTACATCTATGACCCCAGCGGTTTGTGGAGAATAACCAGAGAATTTTAGCATCCTTCTCTCCTCAGAAAAATACTCTGAATTATGTATGGGACTCATCCATCTCCATCAAGGGCCTGAGTCCCAGCTCCACCCTCAATGAGCCAGGTGAGCTTGAACAAGTTTCCTTCTCCATCTGTCCAATGAGAGAGCCAGACCATGATCCCCCTCCTAAATGCCAATGACCCATGAAAGTTAGAGAACTTCAGGCAGGGCAGGAGGGCTTTCGAAAACCTGCTCCCAGAGCTTTCAAGTTTTTCATGAAGCTTTTCCAGAACTTCAGGCCTGGACCTGATGAGTAACATTCTGAGTACTCCTATGATTAATCTAACATTCACTCATCCATTCATTTGTTCATTCACCCTCACTCTCTTCCCCATTCCCTCCTCTCCTCTCACTCAGGCTGGGGCACAAAAGGAAACTGAGTCATTAACATCCCTGTCAATCAAAGTTCCAGAATTTCTCTAACCCAGAAGAGATTCCCTCTATAAATAACTCATTGACTGGCACCGTCTGCTCATGATTCTACTCTTTCTTTCACAAGTCCTGCTCTCCTTCCAGGGCTTTAGAGGGGGTTAAGGGAGGAGGAAGAAGAGGAACCAAGGAAAACCAGCTGTGGCTGATTACACTGCTCCCCTCCCTGACCCTGCACACTCCACACACACAGACTACAAGGGTCAGACAGACTAAATGTATCATCACTGGAGGGGAAGAAACCAATGGGGGCCAAGCTCACACCTGACCTTCCTATCTCAAGAACAGGAGTGGGTCAGTTCCTTGGAACATCCTTTTGGGGTGAAAGATGCACCAGTTTCCCCAAAAATAAAGTTGTTCTACTACAGGACGGGGGAGATGAGGAGGGGATACTAATTTAGGTCACTGTCAAATAAATCCACGTCCCCTGTCACAGCTGACAGAAACCAAGAAGGAACAAGTATATGCCAGAGAGAGGGGATGAATCAGGAATTCTACCGGAATCCCTGATATTTATGAAGCAAACTTCCTACCTTAGGTTGTCCTGGTTCCTTGGGAGATTAGAGAGAAGGGATTTATGGATTACGCTGGTTGAGGCCACAGGGTGGGCTGGTGAACGCTTAATGCTTACAACTCACTCCTTCCCCAAACATGTGACCTGACTGATTTTCTGTGGCTGAATCATTCTAAATGTTCCTCTGGTCAGTCTCAGAGAGCTCTGACAAAAGTCACAGCCTCCCATGTCCCAGAGCCCAACTGTTTCTCATCGGCTTTTTCATTTGTTCCCTACAATGAGAGATGAGATGTCTAGAAGGGCAGCTGGACTTTCAAAAGTAGTTATATTCATTCTATTGGCATCTCGGCAAACTGAACGTCAGCTCCTCAGACAGGCAAAGGTGTAACCCGGCAACACTGATTTCCCTCCAGACAATTTCCAGGTACCCAGCCTCCTGAGAGCCAGTCCAATAGAAAATTAGTCATTCTCCTGGGCTGTATACAGAGACAGTACGGCATCGTGGCTAGGGAGCAGGGCTTGAAGTCAGGAAGACTTGAAGTCAAATCTGTTCTCTGAAACCTAATGGCCATATGACCTATATGGCTAACTTTTAACTTGCAGACAAGTTGCGACCTAAATTGGTAGAAGGCGATTCTTCCCCTTAGATTTCTCTCCCTCTCTCTCTCTCTCTCTCTCTCTCTCTCTCTCTCTCTCTCTCTCTCTCTCTCTCTCTCTCTCTGCATATATATATATATATATATAAAATCATAGGTCCAGTGCTTATGTAGAGATGTTTTCTTTTTCCTTAATATCATCCAAGCAGCAGCATAGCAGTATCCAGAGGGGCAGCTCTGGAAAAGGAAAGCCTGGGTTGAAGCCCCACCTCAGACAGACATAGCGCTATGATCCTGGGCAAATGACTTCACCCCTCAGTGTCCCCAGGCATGTAAGCCTGTGATAATTGCATAGTGAGGGTAGCATCCCCATACCAATAAAATGACAAATCCAGCCCAAAATGAAGCAGCCCTAGCCCTAGCACTTTGCACATAGTAGGTGCCTCATAAGAGCTTGTGAGATTGAATTGGTTTCATAACTGGAAGGGGAACTAATTTTTCAGCAAGTTCTCCTCTTGAGGCTTATTTAAAAGTTGCCTGCCTAAAACAGCCCTTCCCATAATCCCTTGCACAAATTATGGCTCAATAAATATTGTATGAGTAGAATGAATGGAAAAAGGAGTGAATGAAATATTACTACCACCCAATGACTTTTCTTCTTCAATCTAATCACGTGAGAAAACATCATTACCCAAAGCCCTTTGCACCAGACACCCAAGAGAATTGCAACAACAGAATCCATAGACTTTCTGGGGCTTCGAAATCATCTCCAGAAAGTATCAGATCCCCATTCCCTAGGGCTATCCAAGGTAACATTTCCCCAGAAACAAACCTAAAACACCAGCCTGAAAGTAGATTCTGTGCCCAATACTAGTTCCACCTTATTCTAGTTCCTTTTTTCTCTCTCTTTAAACCATCACCCATATTAGGTTTCTTCCCCTCTGGCCCATACTCTTCCTCCTTACTTCTGAGTTGTTTCTCCAAATGCCATCCCTTTCCAAGCCCTCCCAAGTTCCCTTCTTTAAAAGACAGGGCAGGAGAATTCTCTTTTTCTCGATCATGTTTTTCCCATCCAACCTTCTCCCCTGCCTTCATGCCCTTCCTGGGGTCTCCTTCTTTCCTCAATCTTGTCTCCCCTCAAGCTTCCAATTCCCTCCCAGATGACTTTATAAGCACAGGAAAGTCAGGACATCTGGGACCAGAGAAGCTACTGATTTCATCATGTGACTCACCCCACCCAAAACGAACTGTAAAAAAGGAGAGGAGAACCCCATTAGAGAAGCCTCCAGGCAAGTTAGTGGACATTTTTAGTTTTACTGCTTGGGTTTAGCATATCTTAGGTTCTTAATAAGTATCCCTGGGTTTATGATAAAGACAATTGGACTCAAGATGCTTTGAGCTGCAGTTTAATACTGTGCAAAGTTATTAAATAGCTCCCTTAGAGCCAGTTGGGAAATTCAATATATTCACCTTCCTAAGATACAAGTAAGTAAGGGGTCACTCTGATCTGCAAGATAAAACTGCCCTGTACTCCCTTCACACGCTCTCCAGGCCAATCACACTGAGTGTGTCTCCACCTGCATGATTCCATGCCTTTGCCCAGGCTAGCCACCACCCCTGGAATGCTCCCCCTCTTCACCCCTGGCTCAGTAGTCCTAACTGCCTTCAAAGTTCAGCTCAAAGGCCTTCTCCACCATCAGCATTTTCCTTTTTCGCCGCATGAATATCCACTAGAAATTGGTGCAGACTCTTTGTATAGAGTGTCGATTTTTCATTAACTTAAACATAGACCTATTGTTTCTTCCCATAGAAACATGTTGTTTCCTTCCTTCCCATGAGGGAAGGGACTTTCGTATTTGACATGGGTGCTCTATAAAGGCTTGCTCATGGATTGAGCTGTTCTCTTTCTCTAGCCTCCCCAGAGCTCACCAGCTGTCCAGAGGCCACCTCCTCGAGGCATCAAGCTCCCCGGATTGCTCCAACTCACACCAATCTCTTGGGACACTTAATTCCTAGTACTTTTGTCTACAATACATCATCCAGTGCTAAATTACCTAATGTCTTAAATTAACTTCAAAGTAAGTTGTAGACCATAGGAATTAGAGCTGGAAGGATCATGGTGATCATTTGGACCAGCTTCTTCATTTTTTGGAGGAAATTGAGGCTCTGGGAGGTTGACTTGCCCTGTGTCACAAAACCAATGGGACCCAAACCTAAAGCTTCTCTACTCCAAAGCTGGATCTCTAATCATACTGTCAGGCTGCCTCCAGCGGGCTCGAATTTTGTCTCCCAGTTAGATAATAAGTTCCTCCAAAGTAGAACTTTCTTCTTTTTTAACTTTGTAATAAAGAGAAAGACCTCTGGATCTAGCAGGAGATCAGGGTTTTGTTGCTTTACTCTCTTTGTGGCCTCGGGCACACCTAGCTGCTTAACAATTTGGTTTCCACAATTTGGTTTCCTCATCGTGAAATGAGAATCAAAGACTTTGAGCTAGAAAACGCCTTAAAGGTCCCCAAGTCCAACCCCTTCTGTTCATTCATTGGAGACCCAGAGAGGTTAAGTAATTTGCCCAGAGACACACAGCTATTCAGGGTCAGAGGCAAGGTTTGAACTAAATTCTTTTCTAACTGCCCTCCAGTGCCAGGCTACCTGCTTTCCAGGGTTCCTGGGAGGAAAACAGTTTACAGTGCCCGCTGTTGTAATTCTACTTTCTCTGTCCCCACAGCGCAGCCCAGAGCCAGGAAGGTCCTTAATAAATCCTCCTCGAACTGAATCCTCAACTGGGTTAGTTTAATGATATCTTTGGCCCTTCTTGAAAGGGGAAATTAATTTAGCTAGCGATAAGCCAATGGGCTCTGTAATTATCTACCCAGGGCATGAGAGACAAAGAAAACCCGCCCTGGGGAAGAACCCCACCTCCCATTCCTACCAAGTTCTCAGCCCCTCCTCGAGACCAAAGACAGGGCAGCCCCAGTCCACTGTCATGCGTGACCCAAAGTTGTGCCCCTCCTCAGGCCAAGAAGGCACCAGACTTGTTCTCCACTCCTCACTGCCCAGTAAATGGGCCATCTAGAGCCCTCTCGGTCATGATAGTTAGAGGGCCCCAGTTCTGAAACAGTCAGTGAGCGAGGGCAGGCTGGAGCCGCGCATTGATTCTCTGCTCCCACCCCCTCCCCCAGACTATTTCTATTCCTGGGGAGCTCGGGAAGAGGCAGCCGGGCTGTTTCCAGTTTCCCGCAAACACTCACTCGCCTGAAGCTACCACGATGCTTCTAAGAGCTAGGACTTGTAGACAGCTGGGGGAGATGGGGGAAGGAGGAGTGGAGAGGAGCAGATTTCAGCTCCCCCAGGGACTTAGGTTGCTTGAAGGAATTATTTACTGCAGCCTACTTAGACCGCGCTCTCACATCCCTCCCCAATGCCCTCAGTTTCCTGGTTAGCCCCAACCCTAGCTAATGCAATAAGCATTTATTATGCACCTACTGTATGAAGAGCCCTTGAGGTGCCCACATTCTCTACAGGATATGCAAAGAAAACTCATTCCCCATTAAATAAGTAGTGGAAAGTATGTTGTGTGTGTTTTGGAGTGGGGGGGGGGGCGCAGGAAGCAAGGTATGGGTTTAGGTCGTTTAACTCTCTGAACCTCGCTTCTGTACAATAAGAGGAGTGGCTTCCGTAATGAAAGGGGATCCAAGACCTTTGAGGTTCCTTTCAGCTTTAAAGAGAAGATCCCGCTTCTGTAAAGTGAGGGCAATGAGGACTCCGGGAATCCTTCTCGCTCTAATTCTATGGGCCAATATTCCCCTGAATGGCTCCACAACATCCTCACAACCTAAAAGCTATGATCTAGTTGGAGAACAAGACAAGACAATATGAAATCAATTGAGAGCTCGTAGGAAAAACAAATCCTTCAATAATTCAGAGACAGGTAAGATCAGTGGGGGATTGAGCTCTCAGGGAAATCTTCTTGGGAAGTCTTCAACTGGGCTCTCTGAAATCTAGTTGGAGCTTCTGCCCTGGGCATATCTGAGCCTGCTACTGCAGCCGAGCCCTGCCCAGCCCTGCCCAGCCCTGCCCAGCCCTGCCCAGCCCTGCCCAACCCCAGCAATGGGCTTCTTACTCAACTGCAAGCAGGCTAGGGGATTCCACAAGGACTGTTAGTCAGTTCCTTTACACCATGTGGTCTGAGTGTACAGGGGATGAAGTGATGCCCAGGCTTTGGGAACGATCTCTTGTTTCCCAGAGCCTTGAAGGCAAACTTTAAAAAGAAGAGAGAGAGACAGAGAGAGAGAAAGAGAGAGACAGACAGACAGAGACAGAGAGACAGAGAGACGGAGACAGAGACAGAGGCAGAGAGACAGAAAGAGACAGAGAGACAGAGAGAGAGACAGGGAGAGAGACAGAGAGAGAGAGAGAGAGAGAGAGAGAGAGAGAGAGAGAGAGAGAGAGAGAGAGAGAGAGAGAGAGAGAGAGATTCCACCAGGAATTTTGAAACAACGGAGCTAAAAGTCAACTTTTTTTCCTTTTCTCAGAGCCTTGTATTCACTCATTCAGAGGAGGCAAACATAGAAAACTTCTATCTGACTTTTCTGTTCCCAGAAGTTACTAAAAAGGACCAAACTTTAAGCAAAGACATTTTGGGGTAGGCAGCGGAGTGATGGGTAGAGGTGAGGACGGGGTGGAAGGCAGCAAGGTAGGGTGGTGGAAGCCAGTAGCTGAGGAGGAGATCCCCTGACTCCCGAAACCAGCAGCCGCCACAGCTCAACAGTCCCTGTTCCCCAGGCACAGTTCTTCACCACACTGAATAAATACCCTAAATTTTTCTTTCATTCATAATCCACTCACCGATCTGGGCCAGGCTCAGCTGCACGAAGAATAATACCCAAATTGTACGACTCCAAGAGTTGTCCATTGTCTGCCCTGGGGTTTTCTCTTTTTCCTCTATAAACAAGTTGAGAGTTTCCCAGTCGGAGCTGCGAAGACAAAGGCAGCAAAGATCACGTCCGAGTCTGATGAGTCGGTCCAAGAGTGAGAGAGTCTCGGAAGTTTGCTTGCAGTTTTGATGAAGGAGGGACATGAGAGTGAGGGCACACCCATGTGGATAGCTGAAGGGTAGTTGTATGATTAAGCAAGCAGCCTGCTTTAAGGAGGCACCAGCACTCTTTTGTTTGGCTCCTGGTTTGTGTTTGCTTGCTTGCTTGCTTGCTTTAAAGTATAATGAGATTGTAAATCAGGACTAGGAATGGCAAAGAGCAGATGGCAGGGTTCCCATCAATGCACTTGGCTGGGAGGGTGGTCTGGCTTTCTTATCAATCCTTCCTCCTAAGGCTGTTAGACAGTTATATTAGGACTGAATGAAGACCTAGAAATAACCGAGTGGCAGAAATTGCTCCCCACTCTTTAAAGCTCTTTTGGCAATCCAGCCTTCATTCCCCAAAGATTCTTTCTTCCGAGTATGCTAAGAAGTCATCTATTTCACCCCTCTCCCTTTATTGATGAGGAAGCTGAGGTCCTGAGATGTTAACATGATTTAGGATAATAGCTCTAATAGTGGAAAAGATCCCAGAGAGAAGCTGTTCAAATCCCCACTTTTTTCAGATGAGGAAATTCAAGTCTAGGGAGGTTGAGTAGACTTGCCTAGCCCAAGGGTTCCAATGTATATCCTCTGACTCCCAATTCAGCATCTATTCATGAAGTACCATTCTGCTTTCAAGATCCGGAGTCCAAGTGCCCAGTTGCAGGTGGAAGTTATAATTCCATCCATTTCTCCCAGATGGAAGAGCCCCACTTCAGGCAACAGAAAGGACTCGTACCCATTCCCTCATAGCCCTCCCCAAACAGGAAAGAGTAATGGCATCTACCTGACCCTTGTAGTCCTTTGCTTCCCCCATGATCATGGCCACCTGGAGCATGATGACTGACCATGATGCCATCATGGGATAAGTGGCTATATTGTGTTTTCAGTACGGGATCAAAGTGATAAGCAGTTTTCTAGTAGGGATAAATAGCAACTGAATTCAATTCACTTCAATTCCACAGGCACTTATTAAGCATCTACTGTATACAAGGCACTATTAGATATTGGGAATACAAAGATAAAATGGAAAGAAGCCTGGAATGAGGGCCTACAGCATACCATGCTGCCCTTCATATTTGCAGAGTGGTTTTCCCCATAGGAGGAATGAATAGATTTGTACCAGGTCATCCAGTTTCTTAGATGATTCTCCTTGGGACCAACAGCAAGCATTCCTGAGATAATTGTTTAGATTGTGGGTAAGGATAAGAACAAAAGTGTGCTGTGAGAGAGGCTAGTAGCATCTGGTACAAAGAATGCTACATTTGGAGTCAGAAGGAGTCACTAGACCTGTGTTTGAATCTTGACTTTTACTCCCTCGTGTGACTTAAGGTAAATTATGAAGCTTTTCAAGTCTTCACTTTTCTCTTCTAAAAAATTACGTTGGACCAGATGACTTCAGAGATTCCTTTTAGATCTAGGTCAGGAGTCTTAACCTGGGATCCACAAATTTTTACAAATATTTTGATATTTCCTTTATAATCCTATGTATTTTATTTAGAAACATCTTCCTGAAGATTCTCCCACACCAACTCATGCATCCAGAGCCATCTCCAGTCATTCTGATCTATATCTTGCCACTGGACCCAGATGCCTCCAGAGGAGAAAGTGAGGCTAGTGACTTTACACAGTCCTCCCTCACTTAAATCCAATTCACTTACGTGTGATGGCATCACCTCCCTGATGTCATTGGCCCTATTTGAGAAAGAAGGGTAAACAACAACAACAGTAACCCACCACCCATTCTCTTTTCCTCCTAAAACAGCCTTAATTGTGGATCAGATTAACCTTCCATGAAGGCTACTCAAAAATCCTCAGGAGCTCCCCTCTTCCCGTCAAATAAACTTCAGCTCTGTGTCTGACATTCAGGACTGTAATCTGACACCATTTAACCATCTTTCTAGATTTGTTTTATATTATCCCTCCCCCAGTTCATTTATTCTATATTCCAAGTAGGAATTCATCAGTACTACTCACTACCCACCAAGCATATTCATGTGCCCCCAAGCTCTCCAGCCTTCAACCCTCTCCTTATACTCTTTCCTACTCCTACAGTCTCCACTCTCCCCTTATTGTAGAATTCCTACCAGTCTTAAGTCTTTGTGATTGTCATTGTTTTTGTTTTGGATTTAGCTTGTCCATCTTTTCATTGTTCTTATTCATATATATGGATCCTTGGACACAGCATAAAAAGCTAAAACATTATTTATGAATTAGAATTTCAAACAATCCTGCTGATCCTTTAAAGTTCACCTTGAATGCCACTTCATCCATGAAGCCTTCCTTGACTCTTCTCCATTTCTTTATTAGACCTCACATGGTACTAAAAGGCACCATAGAGGTCCTCTAGTAAACACCCTTCCCTCATTTTATATATAAGGGAAACTGAGACCCAGAAAGTTGAGGTGCTCTATACACTTGGAATATAGATGACATGAAGTCTGAGAAGAGAAGATGGCTTCAGATTATGGAGTCTCAAAGTCACACGGCTTCTAATCATTGGACCTGGCAAATGAAGCAATAAATCAGACTATAAATCCCCTACTCTACCCTCACCCCCACCCCAAAAAAACTCCACCAGCTCCTCCCAGTATTGAACTGTATTATTTTGTGTTATGGTCATTTGCATATGTACTATATCTCTTGACTGAACTATAAATTCTATTATGCCAGAGATTATAGATTAATAATTTTTGTTTATTTCTCTCATCTCTCCCCCACATCCTGGCACCTTGCCCAATACCCTGCAGATGGTAGATAATTAATAAATGGTTTGGATGGATGGATGAATGGGTGGATGAGATCTAGGTCAGTAAAAGTCCTATATCATACTGAAGCAGCTATTTGATTAATTCCTCCATTGTCAATAACAGCCAAGGGTGTGCTCAGAGGAACATTCTTTAAAACGTACAGAAGGGGTAGCTAGGTGGCACAGTGAATAGATCACCAGCCCTGGAGTTAGAAGGACCTGAGTTCAAATCCAGTCTCAGACACTTGACACACTTACTAGCTATGTGACCTTGGGCAAGTCACTTAACCCCAACTGCCCTGCCTTCCCCCTTCCAAAAAGAAAAAAAATGCACAGAAATCAAATTATGGACTCCATATCCATTCAGGGAGAATTTTGGAGTGGGGAGTTAAGTAATTTTTTGTTGTTCAGTTGTGTTCAACTCATTGACCTGATTTTCTTGGCAAAGATATTAAAGTGGCTTGCCATTTCCTTTTCCAATTCATTTTACAGTTGAGGAAACTGAGGCAAACAGGATGAAGTGACTTGCCTGGAGTCACACAGCTAGTTAAGTGTCCGAGGTCACATTTGTCCCCGGGGCTTCTTGACTCCAGGCACAGCACCCTATGAACTATGGCTCCTTGTTGCGTTTAGATTGGTGGTAACAACAGCTAATTTAGATGATCTGACTCAGGAGTCCCTGCAATACTCCTAGGATGCTGTTCACATAGAAAGACTTGATTTTTGCCTAATTTTGGTCTCTAAGGGGGAGCCATTCAGTAGTGAGTGATCTTTTTCTTGACTGTAAATAAACCACGTGAAGAGATCAAAGTAGGAGCAGGAGAGCAAGCAGCTTATGACCTGGGGCTGAGTAGGTTGACCAGAGTTTTTCTCCACGAGGTGGCAACTGGGGGACTGGCAGGAGGGGAACGAAGCGGTTCTCCATCGTGGTGACCCCACACCATGCAGCTGCCTTGGCTCACTAGGTTGACTCCAGGCACCCCCTTCTCTAAGCAGACAGCAGCGGTGTGCAAGGGAAAGAGCCCTGGAGCCTGAACTGTACAGTGTAGTGAGTAGGGCAATGCACTCAGAATTCCAAATTCTGCCTCAAACCCTCGCCCTGAGCAAGCCTCAGTTTACTTCCTCTGGTGTAAAAGGAAGGAGTTGGATCCCCTGCCCATCTCTAAACTTATCCTCCCACCTGCTGTACTTATCACTTGTATGACCTTAGGTCTCAACCACTTAGAAGCTCAATTTCCTCATCTCTTAAATAGAAGGGTTGCACTAGATAACCTCTGGAATCTCTTCTCTGTTTATGACCCTCTACTTCCTTCCAGGTGTTGGCTATTTGAAGACCATTGACCAGGGCCTGGGGACAGATTCTTAGCTGGACAAGAGGTCCATTTTTCCAGCTTGACATACTCTCCTCTGGATCTCCACCTCCACCCCCAACCCCTAACTGAATTTTTCCAGGTCACCAAAATTGCTGGGTACAGCTCTGGGCTGAATTGTGGGAGTCAAGGCTGATAAGTGTATAGTCACAGACTAATTAAATGGGGCAATCGGTATACACTCCCCTCTTCCACTTTGCTGTCCAACCAGATCAAGGAGGCAGCTCACACAGTAAGCAGATCAAAGTCACTTAGCTCCACTCACCCTCTTAAGCACCAAACTGTAAAATTCAGGCATTCGGAGTCAACAACTGTGAGCATTCTCAGGAAGGATTGCTAATAGCATACTCTTTGGGGAGCAAATCTTCCAGACAAATGACAAATTAATAAGCTAATTAGTAATACCCTAATCCATTATCATTTCAGGGAGGTTCATAGAAAAGAGAGGAAATGTGGTATCAGTGAAAAATCTTTGGATTTTGAGAGTCAGAAGACTTGGTGTCATATGACACTTGTGCCCCCTTGCTTGCTCTATGGCCTCAGAGAAAGCAGCTCACTTCTCTGTTGTAGAGAAGATTGGACCAGATAGATGCCTTCTGAGGCCCTTTCTGGCTCTGAATCTATGATCTAATTGGGATCACTTTGAATGGAATTCTTCTAGTGGTAGTATGAGTCAGGGGGCATCTTGCTGCTTAGTTATGCCTGCAACCAAGGGATGATTAACAAGGTGGTAGATAGATGGGTAGGTAGGTGGATAGATGGATGGATGGATGGATGGATGGATGGATGGACGGATGGATGGATGGATAGATAGATATATACACACACATGTGCAGATAAACCATGTTTATACACATGTGTGCACATATGTACATACTCATACACATGTGTATATATACAAAAATCTGTTGCATGTGTATAAATATGCAGGGTGAATAACAGTGAGCATTCTCAGGAAGAATTGCTTAATGTTTTATACTTTGTGAGCAAACATATATATTTATATATAAATACATATTTATATATGCATACATATATACTCATACATATTGATGATATACAGATACATATTCATATACTACACATACGTATATGGTACTTTAAGAAAACTTCCCTTATTCCTTTATTACAAAGAATGTCAGGTAAGTGAAACAAACCACAAGAGGGATTCTTACTGAGTCAAAATAATACATAAATTTGACTAAATTCCACCATTTAGCCACAAATATTGACTAGCCTGGGAATTATTAAAGGTCATCTCTGAAGAGAATATAGTCAAACTGAATTAATTCAAACCAATTGGAAAGAACTGTTCCTCAGTGACAAGCCTAGATTATTTAATACTGTGGAACACAAGAAGGTTCATGCCATTCTGAAGAGACTGCAAGGTGGCACAGTCTGCAGAGTCCTGGCTTTGGAGTCAGGAAGACCTGAGTTCAAGTCCTTCTTCAGATACTTACTTAGCTATGTCTGGGCAAGTAATGAAACACCATTCTGCCTGTTTCCTCATCTGTAAAGGCCTAAACCTATGTTCTAAACCTAGGATTCTATGAAGCATAGGGCCCACAGGGACTAATCTTGGCCAACAAGGCCTTGTCTCCAAAGGATGGCTTCCCAAGGGAGCCTACTATGCTGAAGAGGCCCTTCCCTGACCCCCACTCATTTCCCAGAAGCAGCTAGGTATTGCAATGGATAGAGCACCAAGCCTAGAGTCAGGAAGACTCATCTTCCTGAGTTCAAATCTGGTCTCAGACCCTTACCAGCTGTGTGACCCTGTTTGCCTCAGTTTCCTCATCTGTAAAATCAGGGGATTGGGTTTAATAGTCTGGAAGTTCCCTTCCTTTGGCAAATCTATGATCCCATGCACCATAGCTAGATAAAAAAGTTAAGTATCTCATTTCTCAGAACAACCAGCCACATCTCTTTGAGGAACCCTTCTAGATACCTTCTGGTGCATTATCACAGAGTTTGTATGGCGTCTTCTACCAAGAGATGCACAATTGCAACTTAGAGTGTACGGTGTCCAGGTAGTGTAGGTGAGGGATAAAGTCACTGCGTATGGAGACAAGAGAAGCAAGTTCTGATCCTGGTTCTGTGTGACAAGGGGCCGGTCACTTAAAGTCTCTGACCATCTGCTTCCTTATATGGAAAGTGAAGAGATTAGACAGGGGTGACCTCTAAGGCCTCTTACCGCTCTAACCCTGTGTTCTTCTAAGAAAGTCAGGCATCCAGCTATAGGAATAGCAGCGGAGGAAAGGGAAAAGGTCATACCAGTTGGGTGGTTGGGTAGTGGCAAATCTCTGAACCCAGGGAGGCATGGACTTGTAATATCACAGGATCAAAGGCTCGTGTACTTATTATACAGAGGAAGGAAGGAAGGAAGGAAGGAAGGAAGGAAGGAAGGAAGGAAGGAAGGAAGGA